>OZ020198.1:1111330-1478831 GCA_963971165.1 Philopedon plagiatum
AAACATTTTGTTTTTTAAACCATTACAGAATATGTAAGAAAATATGCCACAGAAGAAGCTTTAAGAGGTGGCGAAAACGTGAGCTCTGACAGTGAGTCGAGTATGTCAGATTTCTCAGAGAATGAGGCTGAAGATATGGAGTTATAACGTCGGCTGTCTTTCATATATATTTATTATGCTCGCTCAATGAGACTTCCCCTAACATTAAAACTTCTCGACTTAGTTTCTAATGTGATGTGCTTAAATAGTTATTTATACGTTGGTTGTTTTGCATTTGCATTTTCATAGTTTATTATTTGCGCAATCTGTCTCAGGTTTGCATAAGCCAGGTTTTTTGACTTTGACAGATTTCCAATGAAGGTTTATGCCCGTTAAATACCAAAAACCGTATCTAGACATTTCTTCTTTGTTTTTGATAGTATACCTCCACTTATGTACAAAAATGAAATAATACTCTTAAAACATACAAAACAATTACATTCTGAAGATTTTTTCACATATTTAGCTAAAGATTTTAACTCAGATGGTGTTTAAAAAATCCTGCAAATATAGTAAAGTTGTACAATACAGTGTTTAGTTAAAAAAAATTGAACATTGAGCCTGAGTATAAGAGTAGTTAAAGTTACCATATAAAAAAAATAACAGTGAGCTGATTATTTTGTGAGCCACTGAATTTATTTACATTAAAATACCTGCATTTTAACAACGATTCTTAAAAATTTCATTCAATCAAAGAAGTGTTTGTATGGCAGCTTCAAAATAAAAAAGAGGGGTATATTGTTGAAAACTGCCCTAATTAAGTTATTTTAATTACCCTCACCGTTTATTATTTTAGAAGAAAGATTTAGTTTATTATTTTAGCAAGAATATATTAAGTGTAATTATTAATTTTTGTTAAATTTATGGTCGTTGCGTTAATTTTTATACAACACCCATTTGCAGTTGCATTATATATTAGTTTGTTGATTCGATTATTGATTATTATGCCAGTACAACCGTTTGGAATTATTTTGGTCTACTGGTGTGGTCCAGGGTACGATTTTGCTTTTTATATAATTTCTGTAGCAAAATGGGTATCTGTTTTACCTTATATCAGATTTTATATACATAATTACTTTATTTACAGATAGAGATAAATATATATATTTACAGAAGTATGCTTATTATTATATTACAAAAATGACTAATACATGCCTATTTAGGCTAGGCACCAAAACCTTAGAGCAGTTAATTATGTAAACAAACAATAAAAATAGTAACTTAGAAGTAATAAAAATTAATAGTATTTTTATTTACTTTTAATGCTGCACCAATAGACCTACACATTGGTTTTTAAATATTTGGTTTAAACTAAAGATAGCCACAGCAGATGTTAATTGTTGTGCATTTTCGAACAGAAGACACAATCTCAGGGGTCCCTAAAATATATAGTACCTATGCTGATTTTGATCTTTTTTTGATTCAAGATTATATGGGTCATTCTCATCATGTGAATAAAAATGTTTTATTAGAAATATATTTCGCTTGTATAAGAAGATAGAGATTGAACGGATTATTTTACTGACAGTCTCGCTTCAAGCTAAGCTTCACTAACATAAAGTCATTTAAAACATTTTCACATGTGGCTGCAATATGCCTAGTGACACATATTGACTATCCTATTTTCACAACAGCATTGCTAGATTCTGTCTCAGTTTGCAGCAGCATGCTACAAGAGCATTATTAGACACTGGCTTTGAGCTTTTACTGGTTTCTTTAATCTATTTAAAAAATGCAGGCCACTGCGTTAAACAAAATAATTAACAAAAATGCTGTAAAAAGTTTTTGTTAGTGGTTTTTATATAATATTACAATTTTGCCTAACACCTACACTGGAACATCCGTTCTTTTTTTCATCTTTAGCTATTTAAAAAATAAGATTGTGGTAGAAGAGAAGAGATATTAAAAAATATCAGTAAAAGCTCAAACAATTATTACGTGTCACCAAGTATATTTTTAAGGGTTTATTAAAACGCTGTGTACTTAGTGAAGAAAGCTTGTCAAAAATTGTACAGATAATAGATGTCAAAACAATATCTGGGCAGATTGATGTTTAAATATAGGTATAATTTTGATATTAGCGTTGCCTTAACAAAGAGCGAGTCAACCTTTTTAGTGTGTAGGATAGTGTTAGTGTGCAATTCGGAACTAAAATTAAAATTAAGATTGTAACTCACATATTCACTTTTCTGCAAAATAATTTTAAATGCCCCATCAACCCCAATATTTCAGAAAATAAAATTTTGATAATTTAAAAATAAATAAATATGTTTCTATAAGGAAAAAATCTACGAAAACAGCCAGTAATATTCTGCAGCTAGGTGAATATTGTCGTAAGAGTTTGCGTATTTAAGTAACCAGGTTTAAAGTTTGTGGTCTCATTACTTATTAACTATGCATGTACATAATAATTTTAGGTAAAGATATCTACATAACATTAACTATTGTTTTAATATGTTATAGTCAGATAAATCTTTCCCTAACTCGATAGGACGTATTTTTATATAGACAACTTTTTCGTGTGTTTTTCATATTTTTAAGTGTAATGTTAGATTTAAGAATATTAAGCGACATCTTATGTAAAAACATTTTTGAAAAGTTTGAGTCTAAAAACAACAGTCACTTTAAAACGTCTTAATAAATCTGATATTTGCACAGTGCAGCGAAATTGTACTACTCTGTAAAGAAAAAATATGTTCTTTGAGTTTTACATTTATTAGATAAAATTTTGGGAAAGTTTCAACATTGGCTACTTAATATACATATTTATACCATAAAAACTAGAACAACAAAATTAATTTTTAATACTAAGTGCAACCTAGTTTTGTACATTTAGTTAGCACAGATTATTTTTGTAAATTTAACTGTTGAAAAAATATTTTATGTTATATATTTATTATACAAATAAAAAAACTTGACAATATTATTATGTGTAAGATATATGTACTTTTCTGGCACACACTGTATTATGAGAATCTAAATATCATTAATAAAATTTAACAAAGGTCAGTGAAATGATTAACAATTATTCTCTGGTACCTACACTGGAATACCAATATTTTTATTTCATGACCTCATAATTTTTTAAACATTTTTTATTTTGATCTAACGAACATTTGTTTTTATTTAATTAGAACGGGCTAGCGTCAACATAAAAATCTGAAACAAGTATTTTCCATTAAGAAATATGTATTTTATACAGCTAATTTACTAAGCCTGATATTACGAAAGATCCTTACTTAGCTTGCCTCTACAATGGGCTGTGTTGGTCCACTGCATTAGTAAAGACGACGACAAAACAGTGAAGATTGTGAATTCCAGTGATTTAATTGTTGTTTGGTAGAGCAAAAGCCTAACATATTCTTTGGTTATATTTACAGGGCTTGAATATTATTCATTTTGAACAAGAATAGTATAATGAGACATTTTTTAGTGACTGTACATTAGGTCTCTGATTAGTTTGTCAGCAAGCATAATTGCTAGTTTAAAAAAAGTTCAAAATCGTCAGAGACACATTGAAATGTTTGTTGATAGGCTAATGAAGCACAATAACTGTATGATAATTTAAGTTTTAATATTAGCTGTTGTGGAAAAAGAAAAACAAGTAAAAATAAAAATAGTAACGTTGTTTATACACTATAAAAATATTTAAAAACTCCAAAAAATGCATCACGGTAATATTTTTAATTACGATAATAAAACTTCTAAAATGTAGGTCATATTGGTAGCGTAACTATTACCTAATAAAAAAATACGTTTATTAAGAACATTTTTTAATTTTCCTCTCCTCTAAATCCTAAATCTTTCTCAAAGTCATTTTGAGTTAGTATAAACTGTATAAAGCTTAACAAATAAAATACAAGTCATATTGAAAATTTATAGCAGACATGTATATGCATAATATAGGATATAGGAGATCTCCTGAATCCTCCAAAAAAATTCAGGGACTCTGTTTAAAATATGTCCCATGAACAGATTATATAGAGTATTTGCTAAACATGTTTTAAGGTTAATGTCGTAAACAGACATACATCCTGGAAAGTAACACTTTTCTTGGAATATAAGGAAAATCTGGATGATATTCTAAAGGGTGGGGATGTTGTTAGGCTGTTTCATACAGAACAAGAGAAATTTTTGACTATGGATGAGTATAAAAAACAGTACCATGTGTTTTTGACCCAATCAAAACTACGGGACGTACTAGTGCCGCTGCTGCTACTAGTAGTAAAGGTAACAATTATATTATCTCATCAATAAGGAAGTTTTTTAAAGATTTTTTTGTATATATTTGGTTTTAAGACATTTTTAACAAGTAAAAATTCTGTATGTCACGAGGGTGTGAGAAACACTAGAAAAATAATTATATTTTGATCACCCCTTGTTATTTTAAAATACAGGAATTACTATTTACAAAATATCCAGGTGTAGCATGAAAAGTTAGGTGAAAACCACAGTATTCGCATTGTTTTACATTTCAGCTTTCTGCTTAGTTTCTGTCATAGTTCTACAAAGTTGAAATTACCGACATGTAGTACATAATATTAAATATGTTATTTCCTATGGTTTTTAAATTTAAAATCCAAAGACTTTCTTAAAAGTTACTTAAAAGCAGAACGGCACTCATTTTTCACAAGAAAAATCCAAATTTTATTCTGTAGAACCTGTGAAATGGCGCTATCTATGTGATGAAACGGACTATTAAAAGTAACGAAATTGCCCAAAAAACAGTACCTTCTTACCTATCTACTTCTGTAAAATGATTCCCTCTTTAGGATTTGCCCCGCACAAACTTAATTTTTAATTTTTTGAGAATTATTTTGAAAGAAAATGATGATTTTATCAAAATTTCTCCGCAACTATTAGCATTAAAAACCAAATGACGCCGTGGTAATAACGTCGTTCTTTTGTTTGTCAAAAGGGCTCAGCGCCTACTATATTTGTCTTTGTTAAAGAAACACAGGGTGTTAATTAATTATTGTTGTACAAGATTTTGAGCCAATACTTGCCCCAAAAAATAAGATTATATCCATATATGGGTCCCCAAATCCCTCATTCTTTATATACAGAGTGGCAAAAAATATTTATTTATCTTTTTAAAACAATTTCGAAACGATTTAGAATAATTAAATATAATTGTATTAAGTGTTATTAGGATAATAAGTCGCATAATATGGGGTGTTTCTTTTTATTTTTTCTTGCTTTTAAACAGTGGCGGAGACATGGAAATCGCCACTGGATATTTTAAACAAACTTTGAACGTCACTGTTTATTTCTAAAAAATTGTTAAGATTTTTAGAAGAATTTGAGGATTATAGAACAGATATATGACTAGCTGTTGCCCGCGACTTCGTCCGCAGTATAACAATTTTACTCTCCATTATGTTCTTTGCTTATATTTACAGGGCTTGAATATTATTCATTTTGAACAAGAATGGTATAATGAGACATTTTTTAGTGACTGTACATTAGGTCTCTGATTAGTTTGTTAGCAAGCATAATTGCTAGTTTAAAAAAAGTTTTAAATCGTCAGACACATTGAAATGTTTGTTGATAGGCTAATGAAGCACAATTACTGTATGATAATTTAAGTTTTAATATTAGCTGTTGTGGAAAAAGAAAAAGAAGAAAAAATAAAAAATAGTAACGTTGTTTATACACTATAAAAATATTTAAAAACTCCAAAAAACGCATCACGGTAATATTTTTAATTACGATAATAAAACTTCTAAAATGTAGGTCATATTGGTAGCGTAACTATTACCTAATCAAAAAATACGTTTATTAAGAACATTTTTTAATTTTCCTCTCCCCTAAATCCTAAATCTTTCTCAACATCATTTTGAGTTGGTACCTATAAAGCTTAAACAAATAAAATATAAGTCATATTGAAAATTTATCCAAAATATTTAACAGAGAAGACATGTATATGCATAATATATCATATTAAATTCCTACCACGAAAACCAAGGGTTATTTTTATAAAAATAATCAGTTTTCCGTTAGAAACCTAATGTTAATGGGTATATTAATAAAGTATTAAAATTTTATTTATCGCCACATGTTTAAATTATCCGCATTTAATGTTGTCTGGCAGCATTGCCAAATTATAGCTATAAAAACTGTTCTGGCTGGTTTTCAAGAGATAGATGATATTCGTATTATACAAAGCGGTGACAGAGTCGTGGGGGGAAGCACCCCCCAATGTGACTGTTAAAGTACAAGGAGGATATATTTAAAATACTTTCTTGCCGAGAAAAAAAAGATGCCGTCTTTTCTTTAGTCACCAGAAATTAAAACTGGAATCTTTTTTATCATACAGTCTGAGAATCTTGCACCTTTACCTAGTACCATAGTACCCTTGCGATACGTTTCTGAGTCTGAGAAACCTTAGACATGGACAGCCAGCCATTGACCATTTCAACGTTCAGATCTAAATGAAAAGACAATGCGTATCTGAAAGTTTAAGTTGTCAATGGCTGTACCTGGAAATAAACAAAAAAATGCTTGAAAACTTGGTTTATTTATCCAAGCGTGTAAAACTGTTGCATTGCCAACAAAAGGCGTAGTACCCAGTGGCGGCTGGTGAAATTTCAAAGTTGTATATCTGTGTTCCTACGTTCCTACTTACAGGACCCGTACCAACTTTAGGGATTTTAATAGTGAGCCCACTGGAAATGTTTTGGTAAAGAAAAAAAACATTTTGTAATTTGCGAAAAAAAGTTAAATTTTGGGTGTGCCCCTCCTAAGAAAAAAATGAACACGTCTAGATATTTTATTTATTATTTTTTCTAAAAAAATTTACATCTTTGTGTCGACAGTTTTTAAATTTTCAGAGAAAAAAATGCATTAGTAGAAAGTTATAGTCATTTGAATTTCTTAAGCCTAAAATATAATTTAAGAAAAAATTCAAATGGCTATAACTTTCTACTAACACATTCTTTTCTCTCAAAATTTAAAAACTCTCGACAAAATAATGCAAAATTTGTTTAGAAAAAATAATAAATAAAATACCTAGACTTGTTCATTTTTTTCTTAGGAGGGGCACACTAAAAATTTAACTTTTTTTCGCAAATTACAAAATGATTTTTTCTTTACCAAAACATTCCCAGTGGGCTCACTATTAAAACCCCTAAACTTGGTACGGGTCCTGTAAGTCGGAACAGAGATATTGAAATTTCACCAGCCGCCACTGGTAGTACCTACCCAGTAGTAGTACCTACCCGATCAGAGAGTATATTAAGGTTAGTATACAAAATATATTTTTCTATTTCATGAATTGCTAAGCTATAAAGCTATGTACCTCTTCAAGACTATGGAGTAAAAAAGCAGGGTACTTTATGAAAATGATCTACCTGTTGTCAGTATCGTTATCCTGTTACCACTAAATGCTACTAGGATATTTTTTAAACGTGGCAACTGCGAAATTAAATTAAAACCACAGTCAAACTTGTAATCTATAGGCTATCTTCCGTAGTCAATACATTTCGCGGAGTTGCCGTAGTTCGAAAAGGATAAGAGTAACTAAGGATTTTTATGCTGTTTGGTAATCAATATTACTTATATTACATTACATGTTAGTTAAGACAGGGCACGAAATAAAAAATGATAGTTAAAAATGATACACGGTATAGATGTGGGATGTACAATTACTACAATTTTATGTCAATTCAAACAAGTTATTATCACTTTTCCTCAGTTTTTTTTTAGAAATATTGCTTTAAAAATAAGTAGTGTAGTTCCAAATGTTTTGTTATGTTAGAAACACGTTAAAGAGGCTGGCAAATGGTAGATAAATGTACTTAACAATCAAAAATGCTGATTTAAAACGGGATATGTAAGTTTAACCTCGGGATCCTAACCTTTATTTGTTTTAGCTTCTGAATTTTTCGTATTTTCTAAATAAGGTGTTATCTATTAAAATAATTTTGCCTAAAATTGATAAACAAACCCAATTCCCTGTAGCCGCATTGTTATAAATATTTAATAAGTTTTTTATTGACATATCCACACCAGATTCACTTTATTGGAACATCAATTTTTAAATAAACATTCTAATCTATTTACACTAAACTAAAATGTAATTTTGTTTGTTTTTGTAGAAGCCATAATTATCTTCTAAAGAATACTCAAAGTTATTAGTAAAAATGGGTGAAACAGCAGGTAATGTTCTTCATATAGGGGATATCGTATCTCTCTATGCTGAAGGAACTGTATCAGGCTTTTTAAGCACTTTGGGGTAAGTGAATATTCTTATTTTTTGAAATTCTTTTTTAAAAAATATGACCTTTTAGTTTGGTAGATGATAGGTGTGTAGTATGTCCAGATGCAGGAGATCTCCTGAATCCTCCAAAAAAATTCAGGGACTGTCTGTTCAAAATATGTCCCATGAACAGATATTCTGCCCAAAAACAATTCTGGAAAGCTGCCAAACAGAGTATGGGTTCCAATACAGACACTAATCTGTTAAAAAGACTTCATGTAAGTAAAAAATTATGTCAAATTTATATATTGTAGGTTGATGAAGATTTCTGCAAAGGCATAAATATCCATTTTTGTGCAGTTTTGTGGTTGCTAAATAGGACAATCCAAATAGGATTTTCCACTAGTTTCTAGCTAAAAATTTCTCGGAAGTAAAAAAATTTCTACCACATTATGTAGGTCATTTCTGCTTTAACATGTCCTAATCACAAAACTTTGGAAACAACAATTTTTGTTCCTTGTCTTTAATTTTAATAAGATTACAAGATTTCTGTGTTACTAATTATTCCAGCACGCTGCAGAAATAGAAAAGAAACAAAATGACAGTGAAAACAAGAAAATGTTGGGATCAAATGTTCTGTATGGAAATGTTGTTCAGGTAAATTAAAAATAATAAAGCTTTTTTTTATGGTTTTTCAACATTTCCAATTTTAGTTACTGCATCTAAAGTCAAACAAGTACTTAACTGTCAATAAAAGACTACCAGCGCTACTAGAAAAAAATGCTATGCGAGTATATTTAGATGGTAGTGGTAACGAAGGTTCTTGGTTTTACATAATGCCATTTTACAAACTTAGAGCTACGGGAGATAATATTGTTTTGGGTGATAAAGTTATTTTAAATCCTGTCGGTCCTGGGCAACAACTCTTACATGTAGCTTCTAATCACGAGCTATCTGACAATCCAGGTTGCAAAGAGGTACCTAATTAAATTTTATAAAAAAATAGAGTATTTGCTAAACATTTTTTAAGGTTAATGTCGTAAACGGACATACATCCTGGAAAGTAACACTTTTCTTGGAATATAAGGAAAATCTGGATGATATTCTAAAGGGTGGGGATGTTGTTAGGCTGTTTCATACAGAACAAGAGAAATTTTTGACTATGGATGAGTATAAAAAACAGTACCATGTGTTTTTGAGAACTACTGGACGTACTAGTGCCGCTGCTGCTACTAGTAGTAAAGGTAACAATTACATTATCTCGTCAATAAGGAGGTTTTTTAAAGATTTTTTGTATATATTTGGTTTTAAGATATTTTTAACAAGTAAAAATTCTGTATGTCACGAGGGTGTGAGAAACACTAGAAAAATAATTATATTTTGATTATCCCTTGTTATTTTAAAATACAGGAATTACTATTTACAAAATAACCAGGTGTAACATGAAAAGTTAGGGGAAAACCACAGTATTCGCATTGTTTTAGATTTCAGCTTTCTGCTTAGTTTCTGTCATAGTTCTACAAAGTAAAAATTACCGACATGTAGTAAGATTAAATATGTTATTTCCTACGCTTTTTAAATTTAAAAACCAAAGCCTTTCTTAAAAGTTACTCTAAAGCAGAAAGGCACCCATTTTTCACAAGAAAAATCCAAATTTTATTCTGTAGAACCTATGAAATGGCGCTATCTATGTGATGAAACGGACTATTAAAAGTAACGAAATTGCCCAAAAAACAGTACCTTCTTACCTATCTACTTCTGTAAAATGATTCCCTCTTTAGGATTTGCCCCGCACAAACTTAATTTTTCATTTTCTGAGAATTATTTTGAAAGAAAATGATGATTTTATCAAAATTTCTCCGCAATTATTACCATTAAAAACGAAATGACGCCGTGGTAATAACGTCGTTCTTTTGTTTGTCAAAAGGGCCCAGCGCCTACTATTCGTCTTTGTTAAAGAAACCACAGGGTGTTAATTAATTGTTGTACAAGATTTTGAGCCAATAATTGCCCCAAAAAAATAAGAATCAAGTGTTATATCCATATATGTGTCCCCAAATCCTTCATTCTTTATATACAGGGTGTCAAAAAATTATTTATTTATCGTCTTTTTAAAACAATTTCGAAACGATTTAGAATAATGAAATATAGTTTTATTAAGTGTTATTAGGATAATAAGTCGCATAATATGGGGTGTTTGTTTTATTTTTTCTTGCTTTTAAACAGTCGCGGAGACATGGAAATCGCCACTGGTTATTTTAAAAAAACTGAACGTCACTGTTTATTTCTAAAAGTTGTTAAGATTTTAGGAAGAATTTGAGGATTATAGGACAGATATATGACTAGCTGTTGCCCGCGACTTCGTCCGCAGTATACAAATTTTACTCCATTACAAACTTTGGACCCCCTTTTCACCTCTTAGGGGTTGATTTACTAAAAACTGTAAAACACGCGTTTAAAGATTTATTTTTTAAAGCACTTCTCTATGAGGTTCAACTTAATAGGACCATCTAATATTTTTTCGCCATACAAAGTTTAAAACCCTCACGGGTTGAATTTTGACACACCCTTCCTTAATGCATTGTGCATGGGCATTATATAAGAAAATTCTGTGCAAAATTTCAAGTTTCTAGACCCAGCGGTGTGGGCTGTGCGTTGATATGTCAGTCAATCAGTCAGTCTGTTTCATCTTTTATATATATAGAGATATGTCGTTAATTTTATACTCCGATGACGTGGGCAACTTGAAAAATATAAATAAATATTTTTGACACCCTATATATTAAAGATATTGGGTTTGCGGCCTCTATTAATACGATATTTTCTCTTATTTTTATGAGAGGATTCTTATATGTCACGAAAGAAACTTGAAATGGTCGATTTTACATTATTTTTGTTACTTTGTGTCTTATTATTTAAAAACATAAAGTTAATAACTAATTTTCTAAATAAGAGATTGAAAAAAAATTAAAAACTAGATGATTATTAAATATTATGACAACAACCTTGTGTTTAAATTGGGATTAATAGGTTTAAAAATAGGCCAATTACTTTGAATCTGCACTTTGAGAACATAATGCTAAGGACTGCATACGTTATTATTATTAAATGTTATATTTATATTGGTATGAAAAGTTCACTAAATTTTTGTAGCCTTATGGGAAGTTGAAGTGGTACAAAATGACCCTTGCAGGGGCGGCGCAGGTCATTGGGATTCCCTCTTTCGTTTTAAACACTTAGCTACAGGTCAGTACTTAGCAGCTGCCCCTGATACCGACGAATCAGATAAATCAGATCCCAACGAGAGTTCCTCTTACCACTTGGTTCCTGTAGCACACCCAAACGAAAGAAACGAAATCGCGTCACTTTTTGAACTGGGACCAACAAACTTACCGCCAGCTGACTCTTTGGTGCCTCAGTCAAGTTATGTCAGGCTGCATCATATTTTTACCAATACATGGGTCCATTCGACATCTACACCCATAGATAAGGACGAAGAGAAGCCAGTAATGTCAAAAGTTGGGTGTGCGTTAATGAAAGAAGACAAAGAGGCATTTGCTTTAATTTCGGTTTCCCCTGTAGAAGTGCGCGATCTAGATTTTGCTAATGATGCTTGTAAGCTGTTGTCATCTTTATCTGTTAAATTAGCTAATGGAACTATATCCCACAGTGAACGAAGGTAAAAACAGTTGTTATAGCGTCGATATATGTCTTTGTAATTATTCCATATTTTTAGATCCCTAACTACCCTATTGCAAGACATAGTTTATTTCGTTGCGGAATTAGAAAATGAGCAGAATAAAACAGAGGCTTTAGATCTCATAGTAACTAATCCCAACAGGGACCGACAAAAACTTTTAAGAGAACAAGCTATTCTCAAGCAATTGTTTAGAATTCTTCAAGTAAGTCCTTGTTTATCTAAGCTGTGCTTTGATTATAAAATTATTTTTCTTTAGGGTCCATTTTTAGAGGAAAACGGGGAGCCCTCATTTTTAAAAATAGATGAGTTAAATGATCCTCGTCATGCCCCCTATAAGTACATTTTTAGACTCTGTTATCGAATTTTGCGGCTTAGTCAGCAGGATTATCGGAAAAACCAAGAATACATCGCAAAACACTTCGGTTTTATGCAGAAGCAAATAGGATATGACATTCTTGCAGAAGATACTATAACAGCTTTACTACATAATAATAGGAAGCTTTTGGAAAAACACATAACACCAGCAGAGATAGAAACGTTTGTTGGGCTAGTAAGAAAAAACATGAGTAATTGGGAATCCAGGTTCTTGGACTATCTCTCAGATCTGTGTATATCAAATAAGAAGGCCATCCCCGTGACTCAAGAACTTATTTGCAAGAGTGTGCTAAGTCAAAAAAATTCCGACATTCTTATTGAAACTAGACTAATGAAAACCCAAGTGGAGCTACATGAAGTTGCAGAGGAGGATGAAAGCACGCTAGATGACAGTATGGATCATCTTATAACTGTAGTAGAAGAATGCCAAGTAATGCTTCTCTGGAACAGCAGACAGAAACAAATGGCTTTGACCGATCTGTGTGAAAAAGCGAAAATGGGGGGCGCAGATGATCAAGCCATTTTAGATTACTATAGACACCAGTTGGATTTGTTTTCTAACATGTGTTTAAACAGGCAATACTTGGCTTTAAATAACTTATCACCCCATCTGGATATTGAATTAATTTTGAAATGTATGGCGGACGAAAACGTTAGTTTCGACTTGCGCGCATCTTTTTGTAGATTGATGCTACACTTACATGTTGATAGGGACCCTCAAGAGCCGGTTACACCTGTAAAATATGCCAGGTTGTGGTCAGAAATACCTTCACAAATGTCAATAAATGAGTAAGTTACAATTTAAGGCAGAACCTTCCATTAAATGAATGATTATGAGACCTCTCACATCTTAACTTTGGTTTTAAATAAATGATCTCAGCTGGCACAAACACACGTAGCCACGTCGGCAGCTAAAAAGCTTGGTTTTCTCTTTCAGTCCAGAAAATATTTCTCCCCTTCCAACTTATACACTCTCTATGTTTTCCAAATAAGACCTAACCTAGAGTACTGCTCCCACATATGGGGAGCGGCATCCCCTTCGACCTTCGACATCCTTGATTCTATCCAAAAGAGAGCCATTCGACTCATCAGTGACCCAGTCATCACAAGAAAAGTCCTCTCGCTCATCGCCGCGCTGTTGGGATTTATCCCTTTTCTACTACCGGTACTTCCACGGATTTTGCTCTTGAAGAATTAGCCGGTATTATTCCCCCCTTGACTGTTCCTAACAGAGCAACAAGAGGCGCGTTACGTATGCATCCCTTTACTGTCCAGCTACAAAAGCCTAGAACATCCCACTTCTCTGGCTCATTCATATACCTAGGGTCTCCAGATTATGGAACAAATTGCCTGCAGATATTTTCCCTTCCCGTCCCAACCTCCAATCCTTCAAATCCCGTGTCAGTAGACTACATTTCCCTTCTCTTCGGACGCCCACGGTACGTTAGTGCGTAGGCTTGAAGTCTGTGTGGGATGTCTTAGATAAAAAAAAACCCTTGACAATTTGTATAAAGTAATGAGTCCAAATGTGGGAGGCCTCATAGTTAGATTGACTGCATGACGTGTCTTACTAGTTTTTGAGTGTTTTATGCTAACGAGTTTGATTTTAGTTATGATTGTAACAAAATGCCTGATCCCAATAAGGAAGCAGTGCGTGCAAAATTTTCTTCGACTATAGCGTTTGTGGGTGGCTATCTTTGTAATGTAGTGGCCAAAATGTGGTCTTTTGCCGATCAGGAACAAAACAAACTAACTTTTGAGGTTAATTATTTCCGTTTTGTGATAATTTTCCTAAAAATACTAATATTTCTCCTTTCAGGTTGTTAAACTGGCTAGAGAATTAATTTATTTTGGTTTTTATAGTTTTTCTGATTTGCTTAAACTAACCAAAACACTTTTGAGCATTTTGGATTGTGTAGCTGAGACAGATTTAGTAGATGGAAGACTTCCAGTTGGTGATATCGATTGTAAGTAGTACGTTGCTTGTTGCTATCTTAAAATGTAAAAAATAACATGTAAGTGATAAACTTTATTTTTAAACAGCCGGCGATGAGAAAAAGTTCACAAATTCTGGAACAAAAGGTACAGGAGCTTGCGTGTTACCATGCATTCATTCTTAAATACCTCAACAGTCATTTATTCTTTTATTTTCTCTTAGCTGAAGGTGGCGTATTAAGAACCATAGGCGATATGGGCGCAGTTATGACATCTTTAACACTAGGCCCAAGTGGAAGAACTCTGGCTACCTCTAGTTCCGGGAACCACGCAAAATCATCAATATACCATAAAGAATATCCACTGGTTATGGATACTAAATTAAAAATTATTGAAATTTTAGAGGTAATTTTCCAAGCTTAATTTTGGTACATAAAAATTTATAATATGCTTTTTAAAAATTTTAGTTTATATTAGATGTTCGTCTGGATTATAGAATAAGTTGTCTCTTAAGCATTTTCAAACAAGAATTTGACGAATCTGAAAAAAACAGCGGCGGTAATGTGAACTTGGGGCAAAAAAACATCGATTTAGAACTTATAGGTAGCCAAGCTGAGAGGATTTTTGGTAGCAGTGAAGAATGCGCCGTTTTAGACTTAGATGGCCATGGAGGAAGAACCTTTCTTAGAGTCCTTCTGCACCTAACCATGCACGATTATCCCTCACTAGTATCTGGATCTCTACACTTACTCTTTAGACACTTTAGTCAAAGACAAGAAGTATTACAAGCCTTTAGGCAAGTTCAGCTTCTGGTATCCGATAGCGACGTGGAATCTTACAAGCAAATCAAAGCAGATTTGGACGTCCTAAGGCAAAGTGTAGAGAAGTCGGAGCTGTGGGTATATAAATCCAAAAGCAGTGAAGAGCATGGAGGGTCTGGCAAGAAAAATAAAGAAGAAGAGGATGATGCCCCACCAGCCAAACCGCCAATGCTAAGTTTGCTGGAAAAAAAGGGGTCAGCCATCAACTTGGACGTAGGACCCCCTTTGCATCCTGAGCAAGCTGATGAATATAAGAAAATTCAACAAATTTTAATCAGAATGAACAAGTTATGTACTCAGGAATTCCCTATGGTTAAACCAAGGAAGCATGAACAGAGACTTCTGAGAAATGTTGGAGTGCATACGGTGGTTTTAGATTTATTACAAGTACCTTATGATGAAAAAGAAGACATTAGAATGAACGAGCTAATGAGACTAGCACATGAGTTCCTACAAAACTTTTGCTTGGGCAATCAGCAGAACCAGATATTGCTTTACAAACATCTGGATCTTTTTTTGAATCCATCGGTAGGTTTGAATTTTTAGATTAGAAAGCGGGTAATATATTTAGGTATATTTATAGATAAGAGACGCCCAAACCGTTTGTGCAATATTTCAAGACAATCCTACACTGTGCAATGAAGAAAATGAAAAAGTTATACAGCATTTTGTGCATTGTATTGAAACGCATGGTCGCCACGTACAGTATTTAAAGTTTCTTCAGAAAGTTGTTAAGGCTGACAATCAATTTATTCGCAAGTGCCAAGATATGGTTATGCAAGAGGTATAGTACAAATATAAAATCTTGGCATATTTTAGAGTCGGGGTGTAATGTAATAAATATATTTTAGTTAATTAATGCAGGGGAAGATGTACTGGTATTCTACAATGACAAAGCTTCATTTAATCACTTTATAGAAATGATGCGTTCTGAAAGGCACTGTATGGATGAGAGTAGTCCTTTGAAATACCACGTCGAGTTGGTAAAACTCTTAGCGTGTTGCACAATGGGTAAAAATGTTTACACTGAGATCAAATGTCACAGTTTGTTACCTTTGGATGACATAGTTGCAATGGTAACTCATACTGATTGTATACCAGAGGTAAAGGAAGCATATGTAGGGTTTTTACATCACTGCTACATAGATACTGAAGTCGAGATGAAAGAAATATACACAAGCAACCATATGTGGACTCTGTTTGAAAGGTCATTCTTGGTGGACATGGCCGACATTGCTACAGCCCCAAATGACAGGAAGCATCCCGATAAAGCTTTAGAAAATTATGTAACCAACTGTGTCATGAATTTAATTACAACTTTCTTTAAAAGCCCTTTTTCTGATCAAAGTACTACGGTGCAGGTAAGTGACTCATTGGTTTTGAAATGGATTCGGCTGTTTTGTTTTTGCATGCTGGGATTTTTAGATTTCAAATGTCATTTCCTAGCTTAGAATTAGAGAGCTAATATTGATAAAGGTTTATTATTGACATTAAGATGTAGTGGGTTAGTAGTAAAAAGCTGTTAATAAAAAGTAACAATGCTTTCTGGTGTCTGTTTTGGGTATCTTATTAGAAACATCTGCATGAGGCAAGGGTTTATTGGAGCGATTCTACAATGGACGACTATGATCCTTTCACAAGTAATACACAACTTAAACAGTCACCATTTTCTGCTAACGTAAGTAACACTTTTAGTTTTATCATAGTGTCAGTAACTTATTTTTAGGGTTTAAAATTTAGCTTCGTTACAAGGCCAAATCAGGGATGTTAGTAGAAAAGCACTTTGCATTCATGGGCGATTCTAGCGAATTGGTAAAATCTGACCAAACCTCCTGAAGCGATATAGAAATAAATGCTTTATAGACATTTAAAGATAATTTCTTTTTATAAAAAACGCTTCAAACTATCCGGACAAACAAGAAGCTGTGAAAGCTGTAAAGTATATTATTTTTTTAAATCGTTCAAGCTCTGTTTTTTACCATTTCACAAGAACAACCCTCCTTGCTTAACCGCTGCCAAATTTAAAAACGGGTGCCTAAGCTGGGTCTTTTTTTCCGGGATTTTATTGCATGTGCTTCCAAGTGGTTTAGGTATTTTTTCTCATTTCTAGGGTGGATATTTTGTAATTATTACAATTTTGTTTATGAAATCATTGTTTTGCAGACCAGGCAACCGGTTTTTGTACAGCTATTGCAATCAGCATTCCGAGTGTCGCAGTGCCTTTGGCTATCAGCATCACAACGCTTTAATGTTGAAAACTGCATTCGTACACTATCTGAAGTTGGTTAGTGCAATTTCTTTTATTTATACATTTACTCAGCATCTAAATGATGTTTTGTTTTTAGCTAAGAACAGAGGAATCGCGATTCCTTTGGATCTAGAAACTCAAGTTGCACCAATGTTTAGTAAAGCAAGCATTTTAACAAGACAAACCAGCAAATGGTTAACAGCTTCTAAAATGCCTAAAATTGAAAGGTCACAATCGACGGTAACTATGTTTTGTGTATTTTATTTAAATTTAAATAAAATGTAACCTATAGAGACCTAATTCTGATTGTATACTGCTTTTTTAGTTGATGAGATTGGATCGAAGTATAATAGAAGGGTTACAAGATATAGTATCACTTTTGCAAGATCAACTGAAACCTTTAGTACAGTCGGAGCTGTCTCTTTTAGTGGACGTTTTATATAGACCAGAGCTTCTTTTTCCTGATGGTACAGAATCAAGGAAACGTTGTGAAAGTGGTGGATTTATTAGAAGGTATCATCTTTTCGGTTTTCTTTTCTCCCCATTAATTGGTTGGACATTCGAATATTGGTAGAGTCTCAGTCTTTAATTTTCAGATTAATAAAACATACTGAAAAGCTGTTGGAAGAGAAAGAAGAAAAGCTGTGTGTAAAAGTCTTAAAGACTTTAAGAAAAATGATGGCTGTAGACCCAGATTATGGAGAGAAGGTTAAATAAAAATTCACTTATTTTAGTTAATTATAATTATTTGTTACTTATCGCCTATTTCATTGACTAACTAAACGTGACTTATTTCAATTTTTTAAACTGTAATTCACGTCATTTTACTTGACCATTTTTAGCACCTTCAAAGCAATACTTTAAGTCCACCACATCGTTTCAATCAACCTTATTTCACGTTTTTCTTTTTTAAATGCTGCATAGAATGAAAGTCAGTCAGACAACATGGTATAGTATTCTATGTTTTCCCCTCTTGTGTGCACCCATTTATATCCTTTTTGCTTCTTTATATTGCTAATGCTGTTAGATGTTTTTTTTAAGTCTTACTTAAATATTCTGTCATCACTTTTATTTTTTTTAAATGTCTTGCACGTTTTAACCAAATTTGTAAAAAATATTTACAGGGTGAGGTACTGAGAAACAGCTTGTTAGCAAGGTATTTTGGAAAGAACTTTGTGCAAAATAGTGAGCATGCGAATACTATGACCTATCAAGCACATATTACACATGGTCCAGGAGGTAACTTATACCAAAAAAATATAATTGTAGTGTCTACTAGTACTATGTTTGTAGCTAAAATAATAAGCAGAGCAGGTCAGACACTTCACGAAGTCCAGACCCATTTAGACAAGGAGGGTGCCTCAGATTTGGTAGTTGAGTTGGTTATTAAGTCTGTAAACTCCCCATCAATTTTTGAGGAGGCGGTAGAACTCGGCATAGCGTTGTTGGAGGGAGGGAATTCCGCAATTCAGAAAAGCATGTTCAACAAGTTATTAGGAGGAGACCTTAGCCAGGCTTTTTTTAAGGTAAAAAGAGAACGGCACGTTATGGATCTTTTTTTGGGTTAATTATTGAATTTCTTGTTTTAAGGTCTTTTATGATAAAATGAAGGATTCTCAGTCGGAAATAAAATCAACAGTAAGTGTAAATACTTCAGACATGGCTGCTAAAGCTCACGAAGACAAGCAAGATGGAAAAGAGATGGATAAATTGTCCAAAAAGCAAGGGAAAACCAATGGTATCCTAATAAGCGAGGAATTACGAGAAGAGTTAAGCAGGGCGGTGGAATCTACATCTCAAGCGTACGCTCATATAAGAAACATGGCAGCAGGAGATGACAATATAATCAGTTCCAGTGCTGCTAGTGCTTTTGAAGATCTCCTTGCTGAAAAATTAGAAAAACACCGAGAAAGAGATGAGCAAAATGGGCTTTCTCATAAAGTACTGATTATGCAACCGATCTTGCGATTCTTGCAATTATTGTGCGAAAATCACAATCCTAAACTTCAAAATCTTTTGAGAAATCAGAACAATAAAAGTAACTTTAACTTGGTATCTGAGACCCTTATGTTTTTGGACTGTATATGTGGCTCCACAACAGGAGGTTTGGGGCTTCTGGGATTGTACATTAACGAGAATAACGTTGCCCTAATAAACCAAACTTTGGAGACTTTAACTGAGTATTGCCAAGGACCGTGTCATGAGAACCAAAACTGTATTGCCACTCACGAGTCTAGTGGATTAGACATTATTACTGCATTGATTTTGAATGATATCAATCCACTGGGTAAATCCCGCATGGATCTAGTTTTGGAGCTAAAAAATAATGCTTCAAAATTATTACTGGCAATTATGGAGAGTAGAGGCGACAGTGAAAATGCTGAAAGAATTCTATCCAATATGAA
Organism: Philopedon plagiatum; assembly: GCA_963971165.1. Taxonomy (NCBI): domain Eukaryota; kingdom Metazoa; phylum Arthropoda; class Insecta; order Coleoptera; family Curculionidae; genus Philopedon; species Philopedon plagiatum. Next base: position 1,131,054 of record OZ020198.1, read on the forward strand.
TCCCAAACAACTTGTTGAGGTAGCTTGCAAAGCTTTCCATCAGGAAACAACTGAAGATGATGATGATGTAGATGATGCGAGCGTGGAGGATGTAGTTTCTCCCAAAGAAGTGGGTCATAACATATACATTCTTTGTCACCAGTTAGCGCAGCATCATAAAGAGCTGGCCAACTTATTGATTCCCTCAGACCCTTTGGACCCAAAGGTACAAAAAGCACTAGAATATTATAATACTCATACTGCACAAATAGAAATAGTTCGCCACGATCGCACATTAGAGCAAATTGTGTTTCCTATTCCCGAGATTTGCGAGTACATTACTAAAGATACTAAAATTAAAGTGCTCAACACTGCCGAAAGAGATGATCAGGGGTCTAAAGTGGCAGATTTCTTTGAAAGGACCGATGACATGTTTAATGAGATGAATTGGCAAAAGAAATTAAGAGGTAAATACTCGCAGTGTGTTTAGCCACACATGACATTTACATTTTATTTATTTTTTAGGACAACCTGTACTATTTTGGGTGAGCAGCTACATGTCGCTTTGGAGCAACATTCTCTTCAACTGCGCTGTATTAATTAATCTTATAGTAGCTTGTTTCTACCCCTTTGAGGACATATTGCCACGTAGGTCATCAATTTCATAAATATTATTTAGATACATTTTTAGCCCACACTTGGAGCTTTAATGTCACTACATAAACGTATTCTTTTTTTCAGAAATAAGTTCAACAATATCAATATTAATCTGGTTTGCTATGTTAGTGTCATCGGCCATAGTAATAACATTGCCAAGAGAAACAGGTGTCAGAACTTTGGTGGCCTCTACAATTTTGAGATTAATATACTCACTGGGACCAGAGCCTACCTTGTGGCTACTTGGTTCGGCAACCATAGTCTTGAAGGGTATTCATCTAGTCAGCATTATGGGAAATCATGGTACCCTCATAAAGACATATCAACAAATTCTTACAGATGCTGAATTGGTTTATCACCTTACTTACTTAGTTTTTTGTATGCTTGGTCTGATGATGCATCCATTCTTTTATTCATTTTTGGTGAGTCAATATTCTACTCTTCTGGCCGAACAATTAAATTAATAAAGATTTTTCAGCTGTTTGATGTCGTTTATAGAGAAGAAACTTTGCTAAATGTAATAAGATCAGTAACCAGAAATGGACGGTCTATTATTTTAACAGCAGTATTAGCATTGATATTGGTCTATATGTTCTCCATTATTGGCTACATGTTCTTCAGGGATGACTTTTTAGTGAGCGTTCAAAAGAAAGATGGTAAACTGTTTCTAATAATGAAAAATGTAAAGGTAATTGTATTTATATTTCTAGATGAAACGTGTGAGAAGATTTCTCAACTTACAGGGAAACAATATAAAGAGGATGATACTCATGAGTTCTGCGAATTAATAGATCCAGGAGAGGAAAAAATGGAAAGAGCTTGTGATTCTCTCAGAATGTGTATTATTACTACACTAAACCAAGGCTTAAGAAATGGTGGAGGTATTGGTGATATTTTGAGAGCTCCAAGTAATGAGGTAAATCTTTAGGTTGTACTTTGTGTTGTGTAATATTAAAAAATGCTATATTTTAGGAATCTCTGTTTGTACCAAGAGTGGTATACGACCTCTTGTTCTTCTTTGTTGTGATAATTATTGTACTTAATCTCATTTTTGGTGTTATCATTGACACCTTTGCTGACCTCAGATCTGAAAAGCAACAAAAGGAGCTCATTTTGAAGAATACATGTTTCATATGTGGTAAGAGACGGTTTTGCTTCAACTACACTTGTTTTATAAAATACATTAATGTACATTTGCTGAAAATTGTCTTTCAATTTCTAGGGTTAAACAGATCAGCGTTTGATAACAAGACAGTAAGTTTTGAGGAGCACGTTAAAAATGAGCATAACATGTGGCACTATCTGTACTTCATAGTTTTAATAAGAGTAAAAGATCCCACAGAATTCACCGGTCCAGAAAGTTATGTCTATACTCTGGTAAAATCCCTCAATTTGGACTGGTTTCCAAGACTTCGTGCCATGTCTCTAGCTGCGGTTGAAGGAGACGGAGAGCAGATAGAGTTAAGAAGCCTCCAGAACGTCTTGGAGGGCACGCAGACGTTGGTAAAGAATTTATCACATCAATTGATGGAGTTGAAGGAACAGATGGCGGAACAGAGGAAGCAGAAGCATCGCTTAGGACTGTTAAGTTCTGCATCTGCGTATTTGCAAACCAACAATTTTTCTTAGATTAATAAAATAGTCTTTAAAAAGTACTAGTCTCTATATTAGAAGCGTTTTAACGTTTTTGATGCGAAACTATATGCAATATCTTTTTGCAATTTTTCTTGTTATGATACAAGACCTTTAAAATTTGACAGTTGTCGAAATAAAGGCTTATACGGCCTTGCTTTCTTTCTTTTTGTCTAAATGTATTCAGTTACATATTTACTACATCTGTACCAGTGAAATGTCCAGTGAAGAATCTCCAGTTTTATAGTTATGTTTACATATCTTATACAATTTTATATAAATATTTCTACAGGGTGATATGACAATTTTTAGGAAATCTCAATTCGTTTGTTACAAACAACAGATTAATCTGGTTATATTTAAATATATACAGGTTGTCTTATATATAATCCATATTAGAATCTCAACAACCATTTAATAACATTTAGTTAAACAATGTTTAATGGAACTTTATATCTTAAATCAACTCTGAAAATAAGTTCTCTCATATTTTGAGTGACTTAGAAAGAACCCGGTATATTGAAATCTCTAAAAAGCCGATAGCTGTCATTGTTTAAAGTGATAAAAGTTTTGTACTTTAGATCTGTAATGCTCAACTAATCTTTACAAATTTAAGGAAGGTAGAGAAAATTGTAGAAAATTTAAAAATTGTTCTAATGCATGATTGTAGTTTTATCCACGATAAAAATTAAAAGATTTACATTTTATGTGTTGTGGTAGTAGGGTTGTTTTCTTTATAAGCAATATTTTTGTTGTACTTTTTAATGTGTAAATTTTGTCGAAATAAATTCTATAAATTCGTTTCAAATAGGTATTTCTATTATTTCTTCGTTGTTGTTAAGTAAATGTTTATTCGTTTTATCTTAATAACTGGAATATGACCATTAGGTTTTAAGATAAAATTTTTGAAGTTACTGGGCAGAACAGAAGTTCCTTGTTAGTTATGGTCATCAGCTTTTGAGCTCGGGTGACTATATAACGTTTTGAGTGCCAAAATCGAACATAATGCAAGATTACAATTAACATTACAATGAATAGTAATTCGTCACGGGACCAAATACTGAGCTTTTTTAGAGGTAAGCTTTTCAATAGAATCCTATAGAATATAGTTTTGCAGTGCGACAGTAGAGGGCATCCTGTTTAATGAAAATATCGACAAAAGCTTTCTTCCGACCTTTCACAATGGCGACCGCAGATGTCTCCACTCACCGTTAAACAAATCTATTATAAGAAGCATATGGTTCATTCTCGTCAATCTTATACAGTAAACTGTTTTCGTGCCGGTATTTTGGGTTATAACATCGTAAAAGTTGGTACCGTTGACAAATTTTTTGGTTTTTACATAAATTTAAATCGGAAAAGCTCGATTTTTAGGCGCCACCAGCTTTTAGTTTAAATGTGTTATAAACTTTTTTACTAGTTTATCGGGTAGTTTGTTTTTCGATAAGTGAAAAACTAAAAACAAAGTTTTTAACAATGCCGGAACGTTTTAAAGTGTCGAGGGCAGAAGAACCGAAACAATATAATAGTTTTAGTGATACACACGAAGATTCGAACAATTATAGTTTTAGTGATCCTACTGAAGAACGCCGAATTACAGAAAAACTTCTGCCCCCAAATCATACGAGTATACCAGGTAAACAATCATTTTTAACATGCTGTACTGTACGAAAAGTCGAAAACACGCTTAAAGTTTGGTAAAAGTTTGTGTACCTGAGTAATTGAAAGCAAAACCCTTCGCCTTTCGAAGGGAGCAAAGACAGGGCTGCAAGTAATAAAGGGCTGGCGGAGACCGACCTCCTTTCACTTTAGAAACATTTGCAAACTGTTTTATTAATTTTACGATTAATATTATCGGCTTTGTGTACGAAATAAAAGAGCGTTGTTAAATTTAAAACGCCTACGAAATAATAAAAATGTTTAAACAACAATTATTATCGGTACACTATAATAATTAAACTGCTCTCTAGGCGTGGAAATTTATATCATAATAATATGCAGCTGTAATTTATTAGCATTTCTTTTAAAAATTGTTGGTGTAAAACTCCTAAAGGTTTAGGTCAAGGATTTACGCTATTTTTGCGGTTTGAGAGTCATATTGTTCAAGGAATATAAGTATCCTAATTAAATAGTTTCAATAATAAGTAGTAAGTACAGAAAAACTATAGAATTCAAGATTAATAATAATTACGATCGCCAAAAAAGTAGACCAAAAAGGATTTAGTAAGGAGATATGGCCAAGCTGATGATTTTTCCGTTCCGTTCTCGTGTCCAAATTAAACCAGAAAGGGGTGTTCATTAAATTCCGAAAGGTGACTAAAAATGAAAGTTTTCACATATGAACATATGAATGCACGAGCTAGCGACAAATGGTCGATAATTGCTTCGATGCATTTCATCATATTAGAAAAAATCGAAACGTGCTCCAATAATTCCAAAAATGAAAACAGCGGTTTGAAATTTTATGTAGAATTGGATTCTGTCAGAATTGAGTCGATGTAAAGTTTGGTTTTTCTGGAAAATGCTGTTTTCCGGACTCATGTCGGACGGACCTACCCTCGAAATACGAATTCTATATAATAGTTGAACTTCATTTAAGTCTAAGTCATGGTAAAAAGTCACATGTGATGGGATTTTCCGGGTGATTCGCAGAAAATCAGTGAGCTAAACAATTATTAATTTCTGTATTTACTACATGTTCAAAGCAAAAGTTACTAACACTTTACATTACCTACTACTTAAACCATGGTATAGAGAAAAACGTCGTTAAAAAATGAGTATACTAATTTTCCGATCCTTATACTGATTATTACGCATCTTTATTATTACAAAGCTGTTAAAAATATAATTTCTCGCCTAATTGATATTCGAGACTATACGATAAACTGGGTATAAAAGGCACAATAACCTTGACCTACCACAAATAAACCGTTAGGAGTTATCAGCGTTATCACAACCGGCATTATACCACGAAATCCATACTGCAGCAAATAAAAGCTCTATTGTTGAATTTAAAAGACATCATTGCAAAATAGGTTGCAAAAATAAAGAATTTGTCAACTCGGAAAACGTTGTTTATCAACTTTTATTCGCTTTATATAATATGACTTTATCCTACTATACGCTTATAGGAAATAAGCCATGTTACCCACACTAATGTTTACTATATTGTTTTATTTTTATTATTAATTAGGTATTAATTATTAGCAATATTTATAGACGTGGTTCGTAGTTTTCACTACAACAGAAAGTGTTAATTTTTGCCATTCGCATTCTGTTGACTGGGTTTTATATAGGTACCGATATTTTTTTATTTTTCGAAAAGGGAATATCATAAGACCCCATCACTTTGATAGGTTTTGGGTTGATACCCAAAATAAAGGTTTTGCCTCAATAAATATTCTCTCATCACTCAAAGCCGCGGTTTCAAAAGAATTTGCCGAAATGAAGCTATTGGCTACCCTAAACAAATTTAGGGATAGAAGCACATCCTTATTTTTGTGCTAAAGCTCTATTAAAATAAATGTATGTAAATACCTGCTCGACGTCTCCTTGTCAATTAAATGTAAGGCAATAAACGTTTTAGGAGATTTAGGATTGAGGGAGAGCTTTTCCTATACCTATAAGTAGTAAAGACGTTGAAACACTTTACAAATGTGCAATAAAAAAGCAATTTAAGGACTTCCATTATATAGCTTCAACGTCACAAAATAAATCATAAGAAATAACAGACCTAAGGAAAACAAAACCAACTTAAATAACTACCATAATTACATGTAAAATCACTTTTTAAAAAAGTCACATACAATTTTCTAAATAGGTAATCAATTTTTTTTGTTAAGTAACTAAATTTGATTAAACAATTATTCGGATAATCGAATTCCTAGTCCCTTCTTCAAACTAATTTTTTAAGACATCTCATTTAGAACTTTTGAAAAAGTTTTTAATGATGATAAATTAAAATTATATTCCAAAGATGATAAAGCAAGAGTGAAATACTGATCCTAAAAGTGTAAGGATATAATAAAATCAGTTTTATCTTACAAATAATTATTATTTAAACAATTTACAACATGTAACAATATAGCTATTTTGCATTAATAGCATTTTTATTGACATTATTTGTTAACGGAGATTTCTTGGTTAGAATAAATTACAGTATCAATGAAATATCGTTTATGTTCTTCAAAAAACTCTTAGTCTTAACTTAAAACATTTAGTTGCATCTCAAAGTGACACAAGTATCACAATGTCACATATACGTCTGGAAAAATAAATGTTGGAGTGAAGAGGACTGTCGTCTGCGTAACTGTAGATGAGATTGGTAGCTGAAGAAAGCAGGTCATTAATGCTAAGAAGAAATATGGGTGGTGCCAGGACTAGACCTTGGGGTACGCCAGCATTGATAGGATGGAAGTTAGATAAGATAAGTGACCGTCCACGACGACAGATATGCGCCAATTAGAGAGAAAGCTACCGAACCAGGTACACAGTTTGGGAGGAAGACCGTATGAAGGTAGTTTGTTGAGGAGTGCGGCAAGCCATACTTGATCAAAGGCCTTGGAAAAATCAAGAGCAATAATCCGGGAGTCGCCATGAAATTCGAGAGACTTGTTCCAGTTATGGGTTTGTTTCTGCAGCAGTTTCAAATCAATCAGAGCCAATGAGATTATCCCATTTCGATCAGCAAACTGTTTTCCTTGAAGATGATTGGCTGTGACTAGTTTCAACTTGCCTTCTGGGTCGGTTTTTGTGGATGCTAGTCATTCCTTGCTGTGGACGTTGAAGTCGCCTAGGACGATAACTTCAGCGGAGGGCAATTCAGAGATAAAATGGTCAATTTTTGCCGAAAAAAAGTCAAAGAACTCATTGTAGGAGTTGTCTAATGGGGAGCGGTAGATGCAACAGATAAATTTAGTACAAGATTTAAGGGTTAGTTTTAGCCAGAGAACATCGGGCTTGCCTGATTCGAGGTTCGGGAGTCTGGTGCAAGAACAACTGCTGCGAACGTAGGTGCATACCCCACCATGAAAACCAAAAGATAACAGAAGTTCATAGCCTGCAAACAGGAGATGATTGGTTGAGGATTTGGGATTGATTTGGGTTTCGGTCAGAAAACGAATGTGGGGTTTGCATGATTGGAGGTAGTGGGTCGACAGAGTCCAAATTGGAATTAAGCCTGCAGATGTTCGGAAAGGTTCGTATACGTTTGGAATTCTTCGACGGTGGGCCCCCCTGAGCACCCCTGACTCGGAGATCCGAATGGAGGGGTAGTTTACCTTCGGAATTTTTTACCCCTGGGAGCGCCATCGTCATTCTCAAATTTGTTTTTTTTTTGAAGAGGTGGATAGTTAGAAGAGAGTAGTATTAAAAGTGACAGAGCAAGAAGAGAGAAGAGAATGACAGTTCAAAGAGAAAAGGAAAAAGAACCGACTCACGCACCCTGGGTTGGAAACATCCGCTGAGATTTCACCAGCTCTTTAAGTGGGTGCGTGCGGTGGTACCTTCTCGGCCGAGGAAAAGCTCCTCTACCACCTTCTAAAGTTTATTGTTTGTTTCGCGATCCTTTTTTTGCTGAATTAGAAATTTTACCAACATTACATGCATAAACAGGCACAAGTTCTTTCTCTTTAAAAATGAAAAATAACATTTTTTTTAAAAAACGGTGCAATTATTCCTAGAACTTAAAATTTTTTCCAACAACTTTAGTGTTTTGAGAACAAAGAACAACTAATAATGTCTGATGCTGATAGTGGTAAATATTATATCTATATTAATACCGTTCAGGTAAAACATTAAAACAAATACAAACAAATAAAGTTAATTAAATAATGAGATAATTATTTAATTCCACTGGATTTCGGTCGATTTGTGTCTCTTAATTAAAAGGAAAAAGTAGCCTAATCCTTTGTAAATAATCAACATAAACATTCATTTCGCAAATAAACCTAATTAATACAATGGTTGTGACTTCTAGACTACGCAGAGAAAGGACACCCTTTTTTTTCTTGTTTATACTTTTATAAATTTTAAATTTGTAGTCCCAAAATACCATTAAAATCATAAAAAGTACAACTTTAATTTTAAATTATAAAGGGACGAGGCCGACGGGACAAAGAATAGCTCTAATGAAGTGGTAAATATTTCAGAACGTTGTTTTTGAAAAATAATACTTTGTTAGTTTAAAATTCGGTATTATTGATTGACGCCCTATACCAAATACTCATGCCAATTTTGATTTTCTTTACATTTTCTTGCAACAGTACATTATTCTGCTTGGTAGTCGTCTGAAGTTAACTCGGCGATCTTAATTTTGATAATTTATTATCAACAAGAAATCGCCAACGTAAAGATAAGAAAAATAATGGAAAAATAAAGGGGTTTCCGCAAAAAAACCTTAATCCATTTAAGTACTCACGGCTGTTATTGATTTTTCACGAATTAAAGTTTCAGAACGTGGATAAAACTCGGGTTTTATTAAATAGGCAACTATACAGTTTATTCTTTTTCGGACTTAGGTACTTCAATAAATATGGACGATATTTTTTACTATTTTTCAGGAAAATTGTAAGAGAAACAACGATCAGCCGAGGAAAATTTCTTTAGGAGCTGCTACAAAATTGCAGAATTTATCCAAAAATAGATCTACCCATTTAAAAAATAAAATGTTTCAGAAATATCTAATAAAGGCAGATTAAAATGCAATTTTAGTGCTATTATTTATTTACATATCACTTACGAAAATGCTTTATTACGTGTTATAGGAAAAACGCAAAATGTATATTATGTAGCAACAGTATCAAATTAAAACGTGTGAATAATAATCCATCAAAATCCATATACGAGTTTTACATTTGTTGCAATATTACTTTTTTTATAAACTTTTATAGATTTTGCCAATCGACAGTTATGATAACTTGTTAATTATTAAGGGCACCCACTATCTGTATTAAGAAAAAAACAATTTACTGCAAGACATGTTTGCCGTGAATACAGCATAAAACACGCATATTGAAAACCAATTAGCATCAGTTTAAGAAATAAATTCATAATTGGGTATAATAAATGAAATAGGTCAACAGTTTTTTTTGCATACATTACGAAACTGACTACTTACTAAGTATAACGATATTACGATATCTCTTTACTAAAAGAAAATTTAAAAAAGCTTCTCAAATTAGATCATGAGGATTTTAATCCCTCACCATTACAGACAGTGACGTCTTTACCCTAAGGGCACGTGGGGCACGAGCCCAGGGCCCCCGGGCTAATAGTGGACCCGAAATGCCGAAACCCATGCCCATTACGGTGTTTTTGACTTTCTAAGAAGGCCCAAACTCTGTGTGCCCAAGGGCCCCTGCATGGCCTAAGGCGGCCCTGATTACAGATGATGAAATTTATTTGGCTCTCTGAAAAGTTTATCAAAAATTTTGGACCCCCAGAGAAAAATTACAATTTCCAAAGCGAAAGTTTTTCTTCACATTGAAAAACGAGCAAATGATAAGGGATCAAAACCTTGTAAATTGATGGGAGCCGATTTTTAAACTTTTGTTTTAATACAGAAATGATATTTTAAAAAAATCCCCGGCGAGAAGCTAACAGAAATTTTTTCTCAATAAATTGTGTTATCCTCAAAGGGCACCCATATCAAAAACTTTCGTTTATAGGTAGCGATGTGTACTTTTAAATAGGAAGGATATTTATTATATTGAATTTGACGTAAACGAAAAAATGAAATTTAAATATCAACGGAATTAAACTCCTTTGGTTCAGAAAATTTAGCAAGAAAATTTAAATGTAATTAAGCTACGAGCTAGAGGTCTTATTGAGTTCTAAAGTTAAAAAGTTGGGTTAATTAAATAAGATATTAGGACAGGGTACAAATAAGGGTACATTTTTAACGCTTTTCAAATGAGATAAAAGAAATTTTCAGGATTCCAACGCTGCCAGCACGCAGATTCCATGGACAATTGCGCTTTCATGGGAAGAACTTATTTTCGAGCTTTTCACTTCGAATTTCTTCTAGTTATAATATAGGTATTTGTATTATTTTTACATTTTACGGGCTAGACATACGTTTTGCGTCGATTTAAAATCGTTAGGGATGCCTGAAAAGAAGAATATAAATCTAATAAAGGTGATATCAGACGGTTCACTTTTTATTCATTTCTGTCTTTCATTCAGCCTTTTTCACTAAGAATGAAACGTCTAGGCATTAAATGAATCAAAAGTGATAAATGAATTCATTAGTGAACCAATCCAGCGATGTTGGATTTCGGCATTCAGCATCAATCATTCGCACTTCGAACGAAAGAAAAATGAAACTTATGAACACAAAAAGTATCTTGTGAGTAAAGTATCTTCTTTCGTTATGAAGGGAGTGACAAGTTGTAAAAGTTCTTCAAATTTTCTTTTATCCATTCGAAGATGGTTGCAGTATGAATCAGGATCTTCATCCGCTAATTCTTTTAATTCTTTTAAGAATGAATCTGAAGCTCCAAACACATTTCTCCTTGCAATCCATGGTCGCACCCACCAACGTCGACGTTTTCTTTGCTTCTTTTTTTCCAATTCTTCGATCAAATGATCGCAAATTAAGTGAATTCCACGGCGCACAACTTCGCGAGAAAATAAGCGAATAACGTTCATTTGTTTGTCATTTTATGTGTGTCGTGTGAGCGTGGAATGAAAAAAAAAGAGAACATTCACTTGAGTGATCATTCATCCGAGTGAACCGAGGAGTGAACCGTCTGATATCACCTTAAGTATATGTATATTCTATACATAAAATAGTTGACGTAAATACAGAGTGAGAAACACCAAGAGGGTATTCCGTACAAAATCTAAAATTCGGGTCCTTTGGGGGAAATATTTTTAATCGAGAAATTTAACAATGTTTTTAGAAGAACTGGAATGACCAAATCAAAAATTGAGCTTTAATAACTTAATGTATTTAATGAAGATTTCTTTATTTCTTTTTTGTTCTACTTCTGTACGAAATTACTGGGTAATTAAATCGTATAAATTTGGATTTAGTTGCATTTAGTTATTGTGTTTAAAAGCATTTAAAACTTGGGATAATTAAGAAAAGTCTACCTACTATAAACGTGGCCTGAATTCCATTATGTATCTTAATTAATTCGTATGAAATAAACACTGTCTTTATAACAGTCTTGAATATTAATCTATTAAAAATAACTTGTTGCCAAACCAAGTTAGCACGTGTGAGTATGTGTGTATTCAAAAGCAATGTTCCTAAGTATCCAAGGCCCTTTTCATACTTGCAAAAAATAATTAACGTTTAATCAAGTATTTAGGCCTCAATGCCCTTAAAAGTTTTTTCTTTTTTAATTTAAAATCGCACAGAAAACATTTGCCTTTATAAATGATTGTCCTCAATACTGTTAAAATTAAAATTTTACGGATGGTTTCAATTTCATTGAAAACAACTTAAATATCTTGTGCTCTCTCAAATTTACAGGTCACTGATATACATTTCCAGGGCTAAAACGTTGTTAAAAGTAATGAGAAAGCCACCCCTCGTTAGAAGAAAATTTGTCTGCCAAACTTGAATTTCAAATTTTGAGGAAATTTGGACATAATAATGAAACTTTAGACAGGATATGATTTGCCTCTTATATTTTCAGGCATTGGTTTTATTACGCAAATAGAATTGTAAGGACAAGGACAAAGAGATAATGGGTGTATGTATGTGGTTTAGGAAGAACATAGGAACGCACATTCACATATGTACATTTATAAAAATGATCTGATGATGTAAAATGGAACATTGTACAACTACTAACTAAAGGGCGGGCAACGAGCACTTCATTTTATTACTTGCCACGAAAAATAGTTTTACTAAATTTATTTTAATTTCAACTAATTTTTAAACAAAGGAAATTATTATTGATTTAAGCATAAACTCACACAGTATGATAAAGAAAAATTAGATGTTGAACAACATAAAATATTTATAGTTGAGTTTACCTTGCATTCTTTAAATTTAATTTATAGTTTTCCATTTTTATTGAAAAGCTTATTAACAGCGCTATTTGCGAATTAACTCCACGCATCAAGAGTTCCGTACTTTTTTCTAGCAAGTAAGTACTTATTTATATGTTTAGCTAACTTTTACCAGCGGCTTATTCAACAAAGGTACGGTATAGTTTCCAAATGTTCTATCTATTCTATCTTGATTGTGAACACTAAAAATTCAACCAAATCAAAAACACTACTGTTCAGATTTTGAAAAAGTATGGCCGAGTCGTAAGATAAACGTTCATTAATAACAGTAAGTCCCCGAAGAAAAATAAAATTTGCTCGTTTTCGCTGATACGTTAACTAATTAGCTTCTATCGATTAATATCGCAATTGAAAGCTTTATTCCCCTATGATTTATTTGTATGGATGGCATTCTTCGTGTCGATATTGCTCTATCAATATATCTATTACTATTAGATACGAAAATTTTTAATGTATGTATGTTCTTAGGTCAACAGAAAGTATGTATAACGATATAAATTTAATTTTCGATCTTCCTCATCATAATTCTGACGCGCACTTTTCATAATTAATAATTAGTAATTACTCTGCAATAGCTATTTGCCGTGGCTTATCTAACTCACCGATATAAATTGATTATTTCAACAAAAGTAGACACTTTATGAGTAAATAAATTTATATTACTAAATCCACCGCGAGATTACAAAACCACAGTTTTTTAATGAAATGTGCATATTTCGCTTTACCTTCTGGTTTTTGCGTGATAAAATTAAACAGTCACCATAGGTAGTGTATAGAAACCATCTTCTCTAGATTACCTTGAAAAATTGTTAAATAAAATATTTTTAAAATTTTCATATGCACATAATTATTACAGAATTGTGCTCGATGTTAAAAAATTAGTGTATTAACCAACGAGATATGATCGGTAGCATAAGTCGTGTCAAGTCGATTGACAATTATTACTGTTGAATTTGCCACACATAACAATCTTAATTTATTGAATATGGCAACCGAGTTTTCTAATAATTTATTCTGTCCTGATTTTAAATCCAATAAGGCGGATTATTCTTAAATGTTTAAAAAAACTCTCTGAGCATTTAGGAAAGTCTTGTTCCATTAAATATAACTTCAAAGGAAGCATGTTTTTAAAACCAAGTCCTTTCGGTAAAATTAATTCCTTATTAGGTCAATTTGAAATATTTGCCTCCCAGAGAGCAAGATCATTTTGAAGAACTCAATTTTTGGGTATACAGAATCATCTTTAAAATGTAAGCAGGAAGAGAAAATAAAAAATACAATAAAATGTGTCGCATTATTAAGTTTTTTTTTACAATTAACACACTATATTACAAATAAAGATTGAAATAAGTGGCACATAACCTTTAAACTTTTGAATTTCAGTACTGCAATTCGGATTAGACGAGTAGTTTAACTGATAGACCTATTAGCATTAGCTAGTTTCTAGTTCTCAGCAGATTTTCTCATCGACCCCAGTCAAATGTAGGTTATTAACATAGTTCTCAGGGTGTGAGCGGATTAAGTCATGTATTTTATTGAGAACGTTTAAATACTTCACCGTGGAATGCCAGCTTTATGGTTTGCTTAAGTTTTTATAGCTTGAAAAGATTACTAAAACTTTTCTCACCTCCTTACTACATACAGTAAAATTAAAAAAAATATATAATAAAAATCAATAATTGTATAATTTTTAAAACTGAGATTTATTGAACAAATTAAAAACTAATAGTATTATTTTAGGTTAAAAAATATACAGGCACTCATTAAGTTTGAAATTAAATGATGTGTTAAATTATTTTTGGGTTGGCTGTAATTATAAAGTTTAATTAATTAATATAATATAATTAATAGCTTAAGTCCTCATTTTTTTTAATTATAAAAAGTCAGCCTATTAATAACAAATGAAAAAAGGATAGAACTAATTAGAAATTCACAAACCATTATTTTAAAGGCTATCAGTTCTAAGGTTGATATTTTTACACCACATCATCAAGTCCTTCAAGCAAATCATTTACCTTATCACATCACTTATCATCAGTATTGCAGCTTGGCTAAAAATTATGATTTCCGTCTTTGCGTGTGCCCAGTAGGAAATCGTGACCTATTGAATCAGTCAACGCTTTATAAAAATTAATCTTTTTCGTGGTGGCGCTTGTAAAAAATACTGTAATATTTGTATATATTAAGTGAATCTACTAGGAATCTTTCACCTGCACCTGTGCAATCTGTATTTTGACGTGTAAGACTTGTACGTTTGCCTCATTTGTTTAGGTTAGAAACATTATTAAAATAAGTAAGTGATTTTTTGTGTGCCACATCAAAATAGGCATCCATCTGGATCCTTTTAAATAAACCCTATCGCAAAAGATTCATTTTTTTCTCTGAAGAAAAGGGTAGAAAGACAATTTCCTTGCGACAGCAATGATCAAAGAGGTTTTTCACCTACACGTTTAAACCTTTTGTCCTTTGTAATTCTGCGGGAAATCTCCGAATCTGACTCATTAATTAATTTAATGTAAAAGGAAGTAAAAATACCAGAACACGCGATTTTTTGCCGGCTGCCGTCTTCCAGGGCAAAAAGTAAATTAAGTGCTTGGAAAGCAAAGCTTCAATTAACTTTTTTCATTACGCAAACACAATGGAATATTAACTGTTAAATATATGTTGCAAGTGACATTTACCTGACTTCCATTCCAAATGTTTAGTAAATTCCTTGGCAGGTATTTACAGTTTAAGAGAAAATCAATTCGCTCGTACTGTGCTTTGCTGAATATTTTATGGGAATTAACAATTCATTTCAGTTGTAGTTGATTTTACAGAGAGTTGTTCAACTACAGTAAATTTCAAGATAGACAAGGGATGAAATAGAAGTTCAGTTTTTTCGTGCATTACCTAAATTGTAACTGACGAATTGGAAGTATTTTACTTAGTGTAAAAAATTTAAAAAATCAAATTTACATAATTATTTTACCTACAGAAATATGTTCGTTTTTAAGGCTGTGAAGCACTTTTATGTACTTCTAACATCCATGTTTATATTTTCTTTGTTTCGAGAGGTAGGGTTAAAAATAAGCCTATCGATTGGAGGCAACAATTTCATTTGAAAATCAAGGGTAAGACTTCGCTAACTATATATTTTCCCAGTGTTATAAATAATTTATTTTCTTCGAAAGTTCAAGGTGTATAGAAGTATCGTGACTGGGCCAAGGTGGGTTCTTTAATTTTGGCTAACCGTTCCTTATTTAGAAGTCTCTCATTGGTTTTTTTTCTTGGGGACAGGCTGCACAGGAGCAGTCTTCCAGCTCTCTGGACAGATATCCTTGTCATAGGATATCTGGAAAAGACGGGTTAGGATGGGTGCAAGTTCTGGAGCGCATTTTTTAGAACAGTTGGACCGGAGGACTTTTTAATGTCAAGTAATAAAAGAATTTTTTTAAATGTTTGACATTAAGTATTATATCGGACATTTTGTGGGGTACAGACGTAACGGTTGGAAGAGCGAAATGGGCAGGAGGAATAAGGGTGGCATTGGCAGCGAATTGTTTGGCAGCTTTCCCTTTAGAGGTGGAGATCATTTCTTTGTTTTTTCCCTGTTTCAGTCAATGTCAAATTAAAATTCTGCAGCCCTTCAATCTGTAAATTTTTAAGGGTTAAATCACGAAAACAGGCAGACATCGATGAAGGTATCATCAGGATATAGACCAAGAAATCTGTTCGCACTTAATACATTTGCGATAGAGTTCATTTTACAAATTTAAAAGCTTTGGCAACTAAAAGGGAAATAAGCTATCGAAAAGTAAAATTGCTTAAGCTGAGTTTACCGAGTATTTAATGGATATCGAAATATTTCGATTTTCTTAATTTTAAAGTGATGTTCAATTTAGACAGAGATCCGTTTTCGCTTTAATATTCACACATATTTTCCAATTAGGATTTTTCAGTTAAGAAAGAGAAGAAACATGACCTTAATTTCAATGAAATTTTAGTAGGAAAAGTAGACTTTTAATACGCTATTTGCCACCCCGGTCGTGCAATATCTTTTAGTGATTATTATTAAGACAAAATCGAAATTTATTTAACCTTACATATGTTAAGCAAATCACTGTCTCGCTAAGTAATAAAATTGTCTTGGACTTGGTATCTTTTCAATACAAATTCTTATTGTTAGATATTATGGGTGTTTGAACTATAATAGTTGTATAAAAATATTAATTTGAAATAAAAAAAATTATAATGAGAAGTATTTTCTACATTTTAAAAAGTGTAGTACTATTAGCAGGGCGTGAATTTGCGAACACTTACTCTGCTGTATAGTGTAAATAAATAAACGAAGTGCACATTTGTGTATGATGCTAAATAATGGCTGAAGTAAAAGTAGTTATTTGTGGTAAGAATATATCAGTTAAGACCGAGAATCGCCTGCACTAAACGCATTGTCTGTCGGTCAACCCAAGATGCCACACATTGACGAAAACCTGTTAAGCTTCTGTAAAGCCGATAAAGGAATTTCAAGCATATTTGTTAACTGTTTTGTTACACTATTTTTTATATTGATAACAATTGGTGGCCTGTAAAATAAATTAAGTCAGTGGCAACTTTAAATTGGTGTAATTGACGTTAACTATTAATAACTAAGAGTTTACATCTGTTCGGCATTTTTAGTCTTCACTATTTTCCTCTATTTATACGGAAATAATACTAAAAAAGGTTTTAATGGAAAAACATAAATACGTTTTATAATATGCTTTCCCATATTGCTTACTTTTATCGACTCCACAAAATCTTACGAGAGGGGAGCTTAAAATTTTTATCTCTTGTATACAGAAGATATTTTGGGGATTGTTAGGCCCTACTCCATTATACCAAAGCAAATTACTAAAAGGTAAAGCAGTAAAGTTGGTCGTTATGCCCAAAAGGCAGCTTGTAAAAATGCTTAATAAACTCTATTTATACTGCATTATGCTACTAAACTTTACTAAAAATGTAAACACTGTTTTAAATATTTTTTCGCACTCTTCATTTCTTTACGACCACTGCTTCAAGTTTTAAATAGTTACGTAAGTTAATAGTTTATTAATTTGCTAGGATTGTTCAGTTATGCATTTTACAATGAGTAACCCAAGTTAGGTAACTCTCAGAACAGGTTTAGTAATATAAAAATTATTTACATAAACTCTTAATAATGCCTTTTGAAAATTCAGTTTATAAATATTTTTTTTATGTTTTTTATGCCTTTAAAAGAAAAAAAATATTGGTTTGCACGGGTTTTCTCAGTTTTCCCTGCCTGTTTGTAAAAAAAAAACAGTTAAAAATACGAAATACCGTTAAAAGTCATTAACAACTGTAAGTTTATTAACTGAGTTGTCCTAGACCTATATTGCTTGTATGTTTCAGCTAGCAAAATCAATAGAGGTATAACTGATTTTCCTTTTCTAAACTGTTTCGCTATTTTTCGTACTCGTGTGCAGCTTCTCGTTTACTGAAATTCTTTTCTATTTTTTTTCGCCTGGATTAACCTTGATTAAAGTTATAAACAGCAGAATAAGTAATCAGTTAAATTACTTTTTCTGCGGTTTGAAACTTGGGCTTATCACAAATGATAAAAGTGTCGCTGTGCGAGCACTTTTTACGCGACGCAGAGGCGGAGAAACAAAGTTATGAAGCAAACGTTTTAAAAGGAATAATTAGCTTACCCCACTCCTCATTATCGCAGCTAAATGTATTTAAATGGTTTTTATTCGACGGAGGCTTTTAGCTATAATAGAATGTTGCAATATTTTTAGCAACATGACAATATTTTTTTATGTTTAGTAATACTTGTAGCCTTGGAAAGAGCATTCGATAAATGGGAAAGCTTTGAGCTTGTTAAGGATGTGAGACCGGGATCACAGTTAAGGGCAAATGGCAAATAGAGCATTATTTGAAGTGTGATTGTCATTACCGAATGATAAAAATAAGCTGAGTAGGCAAACTTACAATCATTGTTGGAGAAAAAGAACATTCCACAGATTTACATATTATACCAGTGTACAATACCCTACAACGGGTGTCATATGAAAATATACACAGTTTGTAAATAAAATGAAAAGGCTATTTTATTATACATGGCTTTTTAATTAAATTATCTGGAAAATGTTAAATTAAAGAGCTAGTTTTACTTTAGTAGATCACATTAATTCAAGCAAACGTAATGTGTACAGGCAGTATGGTATATAAGAAATCAGGCAAGATTTATGTAATTCTCAGAGTAGCCAAGGTTTACATTTACAATGTCTGCCATATTGATTATTCAGTTAAATGTCATGTAGACGAGCAACTCACTCACACAATGTAATTCCTAGTGGGAAATGGGGAGCCTAGACATCAATAAATTGTTTGTTTCTAAAGAAAAATGGAAATACCTACTCTTCAGTTGCAACTTGATCAATTTTACCTGCAATATTATTTCTACTATTAATAGACAATGAAAAGACATTTTATGTAGTAAAAACACAATTAGTTGGTTTTATACTTCCCAAAACACGAACTTGCTTTACTGCGAATGTATGGGTAGGGAAGGTTTCTACAACTACAGCCCTGTGGAAGAGCAACACCTCTTTTAAATATTTTCCCGAAAAGCTATAAACATACTTTACAACATACGTTTATCCAGAGTGTGTAAAATTTGGGCAACGATTTGAAAAGTATCCGACCGAAAAAGATATAGCTGGATTTATAGGGAACGACTAAATAAAGTAACTAAAAACCGCTGGAATGAAAAATTGAAGATAAAACCCGTTTCCTATATACATTTCCTTGTCGATTATTCCTGTTTTGTGAAAAATAGAACTAAAACGGAAATACAATACAATGGTATGAGGATTAATACAATAAATTTAGATGGTTTACTTTCAAAATAACCGATATTATCTCAAAGCAGATAAAAGGCAATAGATACAATAATTAGCTTGTTATTTATAGTATTATTAGGTATCATTTTCATTGGGGATTAAAAACTTTCTACAGGAAAAATGTCAGATCAAGCAATGAAATTTATCACTCTATCAGAGTTAATACTGATAAGCCTTCATCTTAAAACTGACACCATAATTAAACGAAGACGCTGAACTTTTACATCTCAAATACGCTTCAGTTGATATAGAAAAGATATGAATTAATAATAAAATTGGATTTTCCGACCCGAAAAAATAAAACGAAAACGATATATCACTGGAAAAAAACGTAACACGATATTTTTTCTAACACGAGGAAAGTTTAATTAATTAACTTATTGATTACCAACAAGTCTTCTACGGCCTACGTAGTATTTTATATGTATTTGGCAAATTATATTTAATTTATTTCTAAATGTTCTGCTGTAAGTGAGTATTTATTTCACCGTAGACTACATAGCACATACATACGACCTACTACTAGGTGTACCTAGTGTTATAGATGTTAAGCAAAATTATTATGACAAAAACTTGAAAAAGAAATTTAATTTTTGTTGCTTTAAAACCAAGTAACTTTTATTCACTTAAAATATGTTTTTACAGTTTGAAACATACAATTAAAGCGTTGCCAGGGTTAAATTTCATGAAAAATGCGGGATAAAATTTAGAAAAACTCGAAAAGGAATTAAAAACTGTTCAGTCCCTAATTTTATCCAATAAAAATGTACTACTATTAGATTTCCACTGAAAACAGGATTAAATTTAAAAAAAAATCTGTTGATTTTTAGGAAACTCGTATCCGATATTTAGTTTGTTTTTTCGTGTGGCCGGTTGGACGTCAGTAAAATGGAATTTACAAATGCCTGAACGTTTGCTGCCAACTGGACTGGAAATTATTTTTCACCATTAACAGAAATTAGCGTTTTTAATGAGCTAAAGCTTCATTCCTGTTTCTCCTGTGGAGGTTTTTTATTTTTTCCCTTTTATGACGGTTAAATTAATTTTTGGTTGGGTTAATCTCTGAAAGACCCTTTATATGTGCAATTTCAGATCTTGTCAAAAGGCAATTATTTTTCTAATGGTTAGGGCTTCGAAGATTCTCTTCGTGTACATACTGTATATTTTAAAATTATTAGAAGGGTGTAAGAAGAAATAAGTATTTTGAATGTATAAATTCCGAAAAAGTATATCATTATTCTATGAAAGAATTTTTCTGTCGTATCGAATGGTTTTTTTCCATTTTCAAATAGGTAGGTGTTATCGATATCGAATAAATTACTTGTCATATACTAGATAATTTTTTATGATATTTGAGTAAGGTAATGGTGTAAGATTAGAGGTATAAATAATATTTTATAGATGGCTTTATAATCCTGAGATATTTCTTAAGCTTTCGTATTGATAAAAAGGACTAATAAACAAGGCAACATGCTCCTAGGTCTGACGTCAACAAAAATTTAAATATTTCAACATCAGACTTAAGGGAAGTTAAATTTATGTGAATTTATAGAGGCTCAAAGGTTTAACCTACATTTTTTTTCGGGTTAAAAAGATAATTTTGGTAGTCATTTATCACTGGAACAGCACTTTGCCTATATAGAGGTAATATAAGTGGCACCAATTCATCAGAATATTGACAGAACACACCAATCGATAGAGATGGAATATAATTACCTATGAGCAAAAATATTGCCTTTTAAACAGCGTAACATTTAACAAACAGTGCACTTTATCGTTGTTCATCTATTATGTTTGACAGTACGGCGATTATCATTTAAAACAGATAATTCGCTATAAATTATCATCATATTTTTAAATCAATTAAGGATCGGTAGAGTCCCGCCAAGCTATCAAAGGTATTTATGAACACAATTTTTTTTAAATGCTTCTGATTAGAGTTATTTCACAATTTTCCTTTTCATTCAAAAAATGTATGAAAAAAATTAGTAAGAAAGTGAAAAAGCAGTAAGCCTGTTTGCATGGGTGTCATCGATCTAAAATTGTAAATGGTAAATTAGTCTTAGACACGCTACGAAAGCCCAATGCCAAGGTGGTAAACTGGCATTTAGGGGCCCATGACCCTCTTTAGAATATTATTACTCTGCTTTAATGGAAGTGCTATAGAAAAATTCTTTAATAGTATTTTTAGCTTTAAAATATTCATTTCTGGAAAGAAAGGATTACTACTTATTCATTTTTCGTATTTGCGTATATATTAAATAAATATGTATTATGTTTAAAAATAAATTGTTTTCTGTGTCTCCGTATTGCATCATAACTTTTTCCATAAACTGAAAAACGCCACTGGTAATAATCATAATTAAACAAGTTGTCTTTGACTTAATTAAAGAAATACGCAAATGGATTCTTTGTTAGTACCGTAATTCTCAGACAAGATGTATAAAACTAATAAAGAAACTGCGTTAATTGAGATAAATATGTTGATGTCTATCGCTGTATAACAAAAACAGTTTAAATGTTGTCTTAAAAATTTATTTTAATGATCTCAGAGACTATTACTGTGTCGCCGTGGAAATAAAAATAACACTAGAAAAAGTTTTTCAGGCGTCGCGTCACAGAGAATTTCTTGAAAAATAAGTTTCCCTTTTTGTATAATGCTTCTCGCCTTTTGTCAAGGCAATTCCTTTCAAAATCTTCCTAACCGGGATATATTTAAATGTATACCGACTATAAGTACAAGTGAAATCAGAAACAGAAAAAGTTTTCTTATCTAATGTGCCTGTGGGTAAGGCACGCTAAATTTTACGCCAAATAGAGTTTTTCAATATTTTTACCTTCTTAGCGAGTGCGAATAGGTAAAGCAACTTCAAAAGGTCATTACAAATTTTTCGATTTCAACCTCTTGGTTCGCACTACACCTCCCCTGAAAATAGAATTTTCTGGGGAAATTGCAAACTTTTCGATCTCCGCTTAGGCAGAGCTTTAATCTACATAAAATTTCAGTAAAGTCTCCTACGTTTTGGGGTTTTTCGAGTATGTTTAATATTTTTTAGTTTGACGAAAAAGCTCCAAGAAAATAGCGTTTTTTAGAACATTTTAGACACAATAATAATACAATACCGTAATTTGAGTTATTTCCATTAAAATACCAGGTATTACACCCAGTCAAGATATTCAAAACTGTAGAATTACTCGCAATTCACTGGATTAAGTTAAAAAAAAATTGGCAATTTCGGTGTGTGTAAGTTTTGTTATAGATTTCTTAGGACCAAAATCAGAACAAAAAATTACAGGTCTTCATCGACTTCGATACACCCATTATCCCCTTGTATAGCCCACGTCAAACAATAATATTTGAAGAGAAAATCCCGTTGTTATTGATCCTGTTCAGGAAACATTTTTGCCCCTTAGGTTGGGCTACTTTTATTCATTTTTCAATTAAAATAATATTCTGAAGAGACGGCTGTAAGTTTACATTAAAAAGAGAATTTGGAGAGAAAGAAAAGCCGATAATTCATTTAATTTATAAAACAAGCGAAAGGAATTCGCTTCATCTGCCCCAAAAAATTAAATAAAATAACACACATTACACACAGAAAAATATCTGCACGCCACATTTATCATTCTTGTGAGCTCCCACGTGAGCGTTGGAATCTTTATTTGTCCTTTGTACTCTATTCTGTTCTCTATGTATACCCTTCGTAATTTTTTCCTCTAATATTGTTACCTAAAGTAGACTCCTTTAATGGAAATAAAAAACCCATCTTAACTCGTCTTTTCCAGGTCTCTTATGACAAAGGTATCTTCTTAGATAGCTGGAAGACTGCTCGTGTGCAACCTGTCCCGAAGAAAGGTTCCAAGTCCCTTCCATCCACTTATAGACCTACCTCTCTGTTGTCGGCAAAGTTATGGAGAAAACGATCAACTTAAATTCTAAAATATCTAGAAACACACAAAATCATCCATGACAGACAGTAGGGATTTCGTCACCAAGGATCCACAGCTGATCTCCTTAGCTTTGTGACACACAACTGGAATAAATCTCTCGAATTTCATGGCTAATCTCAGATTATTGCTCTTAATATCTCCAAGGCCTTTGACCAAGTATGGCATGTAGCACTCCTCAACAAACTACCTTCTTACCGTCTTCCTTCCAAACTATGTTTACCTGAATCGGTAGCTTCTTCTCTAATCGGCGCACATCTGTCGTGGTTGACGGTCACTCATCTAATTTCCATTCTATCAATGCTGGCGTCCCCCAAAGTTCAGTCCTGGCACCAACCCTATTTCTTCTTTACAACGACCTGCTCTCTTCAACTACTAATCCCATCCACAGTTATGCTGACAATAGTACTCTTCACTCCAATATTCATTTTGCTAGAAATGTCTCGAATCAAGAGCTGGATAATAGACGCAGATCCATGCACCTATCCCTTTTCCAAGATTTTCAATTAATCTGAGACTGGGGTGCCAAGAACCTTGTTCAGTTTAACACCTTCAAAATCCAGTCTTGCCCCCTGTCGCACAAAAAATGTGGCAGCGCTTGCCACATCCACATGAATGACCTAGCCTTACAGAATAATGAAACATGCAATCGTGTTGGCATCGGTTTCGAACATGATCTCAGCTGGCACAAACACATTACTTCAATAGCCACATCGGCAGCTAAAAAGCTTGGTTTTCTCTTTAGAGCCAGAAAATACTTCTTCCCTTCCAACTTATACACTCTCTATGTTTCCTAAATAAGACCCAACCTAGAGTACTGCTCCCACATCTGGAGGGCGGCATCACCTTCCTTGATTCTATTCAAAAGAGAGCCATTTGGCTTATCATTATCAATGACTCAGTCCTCACAAGAAAACTCCCTTCTCTCGCTCATCGCTGCGCTGTTGGGGATTTATCCCTTTTCTACCGGTACCTACTTCCACGGATTTTGCTCTAAAGAACTTGCCGGTATTATTCTCCTCTTGACTGTTCCTAACAGAACTACAAGAGGCGCGTTACGTATGCGTCCCTTTACTGTCCAGCTACAAAAGCCTAGAACAGACCACTTCTCCCGCTCATTCATATCTAGGATCTCCAGATTTTGGAACAAATTGCCTGCAGATGTTTTCTCTTCCCGTCCCAACCTCCAATCCTCCAAATCCCGTGTCAACAGACTACATACATCCCTTCTCTTCAGACGCTCACGGTACGTTAGTACTTAGGCGTGAAGTATACGTGGGATGTGTTAGATAAAAAATACAAGATTATTTTACTTCACATTAATTAATTAATTAATTAATTTGTTCATTTCAGGGTAGGCATTCAGAAATCAAATCCTCGAAAATTGCTTCGAAATGGGATATGTCATTTTCGCTTTCACAATTTGCATTAATTGCTACAGCACATTTCTATTCCACAGTTGGGAAAATATCAAATCTTGTTTCTAATCAACTTGTATTATATTTGACAGATTTTCATTGCTTTTCAAATGATTATCAAAAAACTGGCATATCAAATTATTCTCTTCCTTGTCAAGTCATTGGTGTGTCTCATCGTATATAGTATCAGACTTGAAATGGAAAATTTTGCCTCCCCCATCAGGTACCCAGCTTTGTACAGGGTCATTATAATTATCATATGGAACCTGTAACTGCATTTTGGTTTTATCATTTTTATTAAAGACTAGCTTTCGCCCGCGACTTTGTCCCCGATATAACAATTTTACTTCATTACATTTGAACCCCCATTTCACCCCCTTAGGGGTTGATTTATTAAAAACTGTAAAACACGTGTTTAAACATTGATTTTTTAGAGTACTGCTATGAAGTTTCGAGTTAATAAGACCTAATATTTTTTTATCCATACAAAGTTTGAACCCCTATTTCACTCCCTTAGGGGTTGAATTTTAAAAAACCTCTGTGCAGAATTTCAAGTTTCTAGACCCAGCGGTGTGGGCTGTGCGTTGATATGTGTGTCGGTCAGTTTTTTCTTTAATATAGAGATAAATACGATGAAGAAAAAATTGGAAAACGTTTTTAACCAGAAGTATATGTCGTGTAAATCAACGATTTTGTAAAAATAACTCCGCTTTAGCTCTGTAAAACACAATCAGTTCGTTGATTAAAGAGTTGGACAAGTCAACCAGCGCAGTGCAACGATAAATAATGACTAATGAGTCATAATTTAAAGCATTTATAGAGAGGAATTTGTTTGGTTCGATTCCAGTATTTCCAATTCATATTTTAATTGGAGAAAAAAAGGTAATATCGATTAAAGCTAGTTTTAGAGGTGTTTAATTTTCTCTTCTATACAGGAAGGGACAAAGCTAGATAAAAGAGTAATCAATAAAACTGTAGCCCTAGGTTATAGATAGGACTAAGGGTTCCCACACTTATGGTTATGGGTAGGGTTGCATTCATCCGGTGAAATTGAATGAAAGAAGATCAAGAGGTCGCGTGGGCAGGGTCGTCAACCCCGAAGCTGGTGTGTTTTCCGCCGGGATCGAAAAATACCCACTCCCCACCCTACCCCACCTACTAATCGTTTTTTAAAAAAGAAAAATCTCTGTACCTTTGGAAGACTATAAAAAAAGATAATATTTGGCTTTACATCAATGTATGACATAATTTAAAGAATGCGCATTGAGTTTTATAATAGCCGGAAATAAAATTTATTTTTAATTGATTATTGATTATTAAAATTCACGATTTCTTGATTTATGAACATTGGTGTTTACTGTTGAGATAAAAGGCTCAAATTACATTTTAAGGCTTTTTAATTTAGACTTTATTTAAATCTGAAAAAATCTATTAAATTAGCAAACGCATTAACGATTTCACGTAACTTGATTCTTTTTTCCACTAAAACACAAAAATAAAATCATTTGTACTTCTTTGAGTAAATATTTAGTTAACAATTTTGGGGGGTTTATTATCACCCAATTGAATAAGTGTGCACTAAAATGATGTTTTGATTTTGATTAGGTTTCAGTAGAAGTATAATATTATAAAAGGTAATGGTAAAGCTAAACAAAGAGTTAATAATGTTGTGCTCAGTTTTTTAGGTAAATAGATTTACCATTAACAAAACAAAAAAATTAGCTCCATGAAAACTACATTCCTACAACAAAACAACAAAAAATGTATTTCGCAGCTTTGAAAATAAATATTGGTAAATGTTAAACTGCACTTGAGCTATTTTAAACCGATAAAAGCTTTTGTACATACATATATCCTTACTTGTGCCTTGAAAATTCAAGATATTGGCAGTCATAACACGGAATATTAAAAAGATACTCCTATGGGAATTTCTGTAATTTGTAAATGTTTTCAATAGGAAAGTTGTGTAGGAATATTACTTTTCTAGCAGCGTACAGTAATCTGTACATTTGGAGATAAGGTTTTGTTACAGGCATTAGATTTTATAATGAACCTTAATATCCAGAAATCATGGTAATGTCATTCTGAACATTGGTACAAGCTTTTGTAATTTTTTTCTAACAAAGCTATTTATTTTATATTGAAATTCATTAAAATCCCTTATAATTGCAAAAACCGGGTGGTATTTCAATTTTTTTTTAGATATTTATTTTTACAAGATTTTAGTCTTCACGAAAGTACACACGTGGAATGATTGATGACCATAAAAATATATTGCTTTAAGGAATTAAGAGAATGATATGATGTTGAGCGATGGAAATTTATATTGCCTTTATTTATATAAAATTTTATTACAAACTTTGACTGTGTACTCAATAATTATAAATCTTCACCGAAACTACACAAGTGTAAATCCAGCCCAATAATAAATCTTGACCAAATAAACAACGGCTAAATTTGTGCTACTTAATCTATTGTTAGACGTAAAGTTTTACAAACTGTCTGTTCGTGAAGGAACAGTTTCAGGGAAACCATTATAACAATTAGCAAATATATTCTAAAAGAATGCTTAGAGTAAAGTAACATTTAACAGGTTTGTTTCAATCTAAGCAAGTTGAAAATATGCAGCCATAAAAGTGAACGTATTGTAAAAGCATAAAAGTCTAAGCCGCCTGAGCCAGAAAGACTTATTGATAAAATTTCTTGTACCTTTAAAGACGATATTTTTATACAATAGGTCAAAAGGACCATGCCATTTACCTTGCCTTTATATAAGCACAAAAATATGTTTGGCGAAAATACACTTTTTCAAGAAAAAACCTTATTACCAATTCAAACAAGAATTATGTGTATGAACCCCTGGTTTTGGGTAAATTGTTTTTTTAAATTAAATATTTAAATGCAAAACACAGCTAATTAAACCTAGGCCACTCAAAATAAAATAGAATTTTTGCGAGTTGGAGTTTATACGTTACGGAATTCCGTGCGCCTGCGGTAGCCAACAGAGGTGGATTTTCCTTTTTTGGAAAATCGGAAATCGTCTGCAAAATTGTTACCTTACAGGTAAAAATTGAATATAGGCATTTCCTTTTGCTATTTAGTATAGGAAATCAGCAGTCACTGCTTTGTTCCACTTGTTTACTAGATTATTAAAAAAATCTTTTAAAATAAGTAGAGGTATAATGAGGGTTCTTGCGCTATCAACATGCAAAAAAGACCTCAAGTTCTTTGATTTAGGCTCAATAATAAGTATATAAGGCTCTTTTAAAAAGCAATTTAAAATGGGAAAACGAATTAAAATGTTGTGAAATTTCTTCCATGTTTGTGTTGTAAATTAAATTGTTTGGACCTTTGACAATGGCACTAAACTAGCCAAAACGACCAGATTCCTATAGTGTCCTGTTGGGCCGAAACTACGTGAACCGCACTACGTTTGGCAGATGATAAGTCGTTTTTCTTTGAACAAAGAGCGGGCTAGATCAAGATTATCTTAATAAAATTTAGTAAAAGGGTGTAAAGATGCGGTCCTGTTTGAGCTTAATGGGAGTTTCGGGCTCCCGGGATCCGTTGTTCCGCGTGCGGCGGGGTTGGTCCCGGCGACAGGCGGATCCGAAAACTGTGCCCTGTATGTCGGAGGCTGCGCCGCTCCCGCGGATTTCATCTCTACGGCACCGGCGGCGAGAACCGCCATCAGTCGGTAGTCCGCGTGACGCGGGATTGTTGGTCCAGACCGGGCCGTAAACATCGCCAGCATCCCTAACCTCCTTCCGGTGCCGGATGTCCAGCGGCGACGAGAGCCAGCGCCCGGAGGCTGCGAGTCCCAGTCCTTGCAATGGACAAGAGGATAAGCAGCCCCCCGTGGCCGACGGACACTGTTCCCCGGCCCAGGATACCACTCCATGTCCCGCTATTCCAAAAGGTACTCGCTTGCTTTTTTAGAGCATGTTTAAATTGTAGTCGGCGCCAATACAGACATCCCCGCGCCATCTTATGGCACGCTTTCGACCCTATGTTTTACCGATAAAAAAGGGCTCAAATTAAAAATTTAAATTGAAAATTAATAATTATAATCAAAGAAGTCGCAATTAAAAAAATATATGTTATGCGTGTCGCTCTATTTTTAACTTACATCTGGACTTATTCATTGTTATAAGGCGCGAGTAATATAACCTCAACTCAATAAAAATTTTATAGGTGCAAGAAATATAACCTCAACACAATAAAAATTTCATAACTGTTCATTTTATGACACACATTTTCATAATATTTAGTATTATGACACACACTTCTTTAAAATAGTGATCTGGTTCAGACCTATATATTCCTGTTTGATATAATAATTAAAAAGAATATATAAAAATGTTTTTTAATAACAGCTAACAGATTGCCTAATATTTAAAAATTTCTGGATTTTAACCCTTTACAAATATACAATATAAATTTGGACTAGATTGTTATTTATGAATCTATTTCTGAATGCTTGAACCTTCAGATAAGGAACTGATCCAGGTCGCATTTATAAAGTTCTATTTAATATAGTCATTAAAAAAAATTTAAACCATTCTTTAAAAGGCTGCTAGTTATAGACGTGGAAATTGATTTTTTTAAGACTATTTACAGAAACTGGTATGATTGTTAAAATAAATTTTACGTTGCTTTAGATAAAAACGTTCTTTATATTTTTTATTTCTTGCATAAATACCAATAAAAAAAATTCAAAATTTGAAAAGCACCAATATCCTAGTGCGTATCACAAATCTGATTTTTTTTTAGTAGATATCTATTCAATTTGGCGGGGAAAACTTATTTCAGAAACAAAATACATTTTGAAACATTTGTAAACTTACTTATTTAAGGTGTCTTAAATATTCAAAATTCCTTTGCTTTATAATTTCTTTTTTTTTTCTTATAGTTTAACGGCTAAAACATTGATTGTGTTATTCCAGCAAATTTTTTCGCCTCATTTGACTAATTCGCGACTGAGCTATGGGTAATTAATACGGCTACTTAATTTAAACTAGTGAACTGATACATTGAGGTATTTGTTATTTAGTTAAAACATTTCTTTAACTACACCCTTCTTTCTATCCAGTGGTTGGAAAACAATGTAATATTAAAAAATATTTTGTTAAAACACATAGGACATTAGGTGCAGATTAACTAACCCAAATACTATGACTGGCCTTAGGGGCACTGATGTTGATACGCCCCTGTTTGGCCCTGATTTGAAAAGCCTACATTAGATATTTCATATATTTCAAAAACTCAATGCATAACCCACAGGACCGTAGTTTTATATTTTATCTCAATTTTGATTTATGCCTCTTTTTAAGTTATAGAAAAGTAAGAAAAATGATTGAATTTGGAGCCACGGTTTTTACACCTTCTGCCCTCTATTGTCGGTTTCAGGCGACTTATTAAAGCAAAATGTAGACTTTCCACATTTGGGCTATCGATTCAGTCTAGCCTTACGCTTTGTCGCACACCCCACCCTTTCGTAGGCATTTTAGAGCCTGTTTGAGCTAACCTAGATCCTTTTCCCTCTGGCCATGCTACATTGCCAAATTTATTAATATTTACGCTGATATTCCAAGATAATAACCGAAGGACAAGATCGTAAGATTTCATAGGTCATGCAGATTTGACCTCGTGTATATTGGGGTGAATATTTGCAGTGACACTTTTTATTTGCAGGCTTTTAAAGATGCTAAGAGGGGATTAAACAACTTTCTGGAATTATATCTGGCAGCAACGTAGGTACACTTGTTCCAGACCTGTTTAATCTGGGAACCCTTTTAATATATCGATTTAACGTACGGAGACCCTTAGCGGGCCTTGTGTGAATTTCGGCGAAATCTATCAACCAAAAAACATACTTAGACCCAGGGGGTCTAAAAACAAGGCTCCCAAATTGGCGGCGAGTGTTCTTGAAGGCAGACTTTCTTTTGTGTTGCCTAAACAACGAATTTGTTTTACAAGCTACCGATATATCTTAAGTAGAGTTAATGATACAGAGTTACAGTATCTGTCCAAAATAATTTAACACTATCTTTCCCTTTCTCTCCGGAATAAGAAATCCTAACACAAACATTTTTACAATTTTAGTTTTCCAAAAAGAAAAAGACCAAAACTTTTTAAGGAGAATGACCCTTTTTACCTTTGGTTACTCTAAACAAAGGCGTATAAGGGTCGGGGAGCAGCTTTTATACCCACTAATCCCGATAACTAGACCAGTGGCGGACCCAGGGGAGGCTGTAGCCCTCCCACCACCCAGACCAACATCCTAGACACACAAAAATTAAAAAAATGCACTACTAATTTGAAGAAATCCACCGAATTGCATTATTCAGCCCCCCCCCCTCAAGACAAAATCCTGGGTGCGCCCATGAACTAGACCATTGACATGGATAAAACGTTTTGAGTCCTTATATAAAGGAAAAATCAAGGCGCTTTAGCGAGCAAGACAAGTTAATTAAAAATCTTGTTAATGATTTTAAAGGGCGCAAGACAAATTAATTTAGATAAGTGATTCTGGCATGTTGACATTGGATAATTGGGTTTCTTAAAAACTGCCTGTACTACTGCACAAAAATAAAATGTTATTTTTGAATTATTATGCGTAAGTATAAATGGTCGAAGTACATTTGTTTAAGCACCTCATAGACTACGCCTTTGGTTGCAAAATAATTAGACCAATCGAAAATATAGGCGTAGTTAGCGTACTTTTATTTTGTATTGGCGTTTTATCTGTTTCCGGATGGGGAGAAAACAGAATCCGATTTTACATTTCAGTTCGTATTCGGGGCATAACAATTAAAACGCAGCCTTTATTTCAAAATCTAGTCTAGTTAAATTGAAAATGGCGATTCTTAGCTGAACGTATATGACTAAGCAACAAAACACTGCAAATAGAGTTGTTTTTAAATAATTTAAATGAACAACAGGATATACTCTGCTTGACAGAGCATTGGCTTAAACAACATGAAACAGAACTTGTAAAAATAATGGATTTAATATGATCTCATCTTATTCAAGAGCTTGTAAAATAAGGGAACAAATATGTAAAAAAGGAATAATAAATGTATTTGAAAGTAAGCATATGGAACATGGTGGTGGGTGTATTCTGCTCAACGAGAAAACTACTGACTGAAGAGATTCCACAGATTAAAGACTTCAACGTCGAGGGTCAAGGAGAATTTTGCTCGGCAATTAGCAAAGTTAGAAAACTGATAATAGTGATAATTGCGTGTATCTATCGTTCTTGCTTGGGAGAATTAATTTTTTTTAAAAATATTTTAGAAATTGTTCTAGGACACCTTTTTAAGTTGTACAAAAATTTTAAAATTGTGTTTGTGGAGATTTCAATGTAAAATTTTTAGTTGATGATTATGAAAGAGGTAGGTTGTTAGATGTGCATACCCTCTTTTAATTTTAAACAAGCAATTTTTGGGCCCACTAGGGGACTAAAAAAAGACTTCCTGCTTGGATAACATTGTTATAAATTTCTTAACTTTCAAAGACAGTTCTGTAATTGTGTCGGCTCTTTCTGATCATTACGCTCAACGTATACACATAAATACTGTTAAAAACGAACCAAAATTTCAACTTTTCGCAAATTACAAAATATTTTTTTTCTTTACCAAAACATTCCTGTAGGCTTACTATTAAAACCCCTGAACTTGGCATGGGTCCCGTAAGTAGCAACAGAGATATAGAACTTCAAAATTTCTGCATCCGCCACTGGGATTGGGATTGGCATGATGTACTGGCGATGACGGATGCTAATCAAGCATACTGTCATTTTCTTAGTGCAATAACAAAAAAATTAAATTTGATTTTTCCAAAAAGGAGAGTTAATTGTAAGAATTTTTTTTTCAAAAAAATTGATAACAAATGGCATACTTGGTCTACTTGAGAATGATTTCAGAAGATGTAACTGAAGATTTTTATAAAAAATATTGCAATATCTTAAAATCTGTAATAAGAAAAGCTAAACAGTTGGCAAATCAAAATTTTATTGAATGTTCTCATAATAAAACAAAGGCCACTTGGAATTCAGTTAAAAAAAAATTACAAATGCCAATTAAAAAAAACTTCCTTATTTAACAACTTTAGTTATATTAGTTATAGTACAGAACAAGATCTCTTAAATAAAGTAAATAATTTTTCATCAATATATGTATGTCCTGGTGTTAAACATAATGGTAGAATCGATTATTCAAAGATTAATATAAATATCAGCAGCATATTTTTGAGCCAGCAACAATTTATGAGGCTATTAGCTGCATAAAGAATTTAAAAAATAAAATTAGTCGGTGGGATATAATGATATTCCAGTTGTTTTACTTAAAAAAGTGGCTGATAGTATTGCAGTTCGTCTAACATGTCATAAATCTTATGTTTCAGATTAGTGTTTCCTGATGAACTAAAAAGAGCATTAGTAAAACCTATCCATAAAAAAAGGGTGGGAGATAAACTTCACAATTACAGGCCTATATCACTACTCTCGAATGTCAGTAAGATATTTGAGAAAATGATCTTCTCCAGACTAGTGCGCTTCAAGGAGACACTTTATAATATGCGATATGTAAAATGGCTTTCGCCATAACAAATCTACAATTAGGGCAATATATCAGGCTCTACAAAAAATTTTAGTGTCATTAAATGCCAATATAACAACAATGGCCATGTGTTTTGACCTGTCAAAGGCATTCGACAGTGTCGATCATACTATATAATGTAGCAAGCTTGAGAGATATGGGATCCGGGGAGTGGCATTGCGCTTGATTGAGTCTTATCTGTTGGAGCGTCAGCTCACTAATGACATTGCTTGTGTTACTGACTGTGGTATGATTTTTTATGCTGATGACACCTCCCTGATCTACAGTGAGAACAGTTTCAAGGCATGTCAGGATAGGATAGTTGAGACTTTGGACTTACTTGGAGGTTGGTTTGTTTCTAATAACCTGCTTCTAAATGTTTTAAGGCTCAGTTACTGCACTTTTCCCTGATATCAGAAGACAATCTTCTTATCAAATACAGTGATACAGAATTTTGAGCAAGAGAGAGTATTTCTTTTCGGGGCATGTTGCTGTATCAAAAATAGGCTGGAAACCACACATAGAATTGGTAGCATCTGGTATCAGCAGATACGCATATGCATTAAGAGTAATTAGATATACTGTCGGGCAGCAGGCAGCACTTACAGCATATCATGTCTATATCCAGTCTAGGGTAAACTACGGTATTATCTTTTGGGAAAACTCAGTAGAATCTGATCGTATATTCCTACTTCAAAAGAAATGTCTTAGAATATTGTTTAATATGGGATACATGGATCATTGTAGAAACGTGTTCATTGAAAATAGTATCTTAACTTTCTGTGTTGTCTAAGCTAAGAAGGTTTCTAATAAAAAAAGTTTATTATAACTTCAATAAATTTTATGAGGATCAAGAGGTGGGTTCATTGCTATGATGTTCTTTTGTGTTCATGTTTGTACATATATTATTATGTATATATGAAGGTAAATACAATTATTTTAAAATTTATTTGTCTAATGTTTTTATAAATTTTTAGTTTAAACTACATGTCAATTTTATTTTGAGTGTTAATATTATAGAAGAAAATAGGAAGTATTAACTATTGTTAATCCAATTCAGTGTAAATTTTTAATATGTATTGTTATGATGACATGATCTATACGTTAAGCGTAATTTTGTACAAAAGTATCTAATAAAGAATTAAGTAAGTAAGCTTTGTCAGTAGGAAAATATTGTATTTTTACATTTTTACGCATAAAGCGATAACTCGATAACATTAACAGA
Source organism: Philopedon plagiatum (assembly GCA_963971165.1). Classification (NCBI taxonomy): domain Eukaryota; kingdom Metazoa; phylum Arthropoda; class Insecta; order Coleoptera; family Curculionidae; genus Philopedon; species Philopedon plagiatum. Next base: position 1,165,429 of record OZ020198.1, read on the forward strand.
TAATTAAGAGTTTGGTATTAATTTTTATCTGGAGCTAAGAAAAAATAAAATTTGTTTTGTTGCATGTAACAACAGAAACAAAGAAGCATCCTAACGAACAGTGACACATTCTCCCATTTTTAATAAAAATTTGGAATTGTATTTTATCGGATAATATGTACGCTTGACCTTTTAAATATAAAAATGTTGATAACCATTTTATGGTCAAAACGAAGTTGATCATATAAAATGTTTTATTCGTCTGCTGGACATTAAAAATTTAATTTTGTTTTGAAAATCCATATTAAAGTGGGAATTATTTTGCATGTATGTCAATAACTTAAGTGAACTCCATGTCAATTGCGACACTCAATGTTTGGGCGAGATAATTCGATAAAATATTTTATTTGCATAATTTTTTTTAAATCGGAGCTCTTATATTTTTCTATGAAGGAAAAATATTGTACAAATGCCTTTTAATCACCTATATTTACTAGGCGCTCTATATTTTCCATGTCACTTAGTATATTATGTATGATAAACACGATCAAAATATTTTAATTTTGAGTTTTATACAAACATTATAAATGAGGATTTTACATTTTGTGTCAGAAGCAAACTTCACAAATCTCGTAATGCCCACATTTAAATTTTTGGAATTAAATTAAAACTTTTTAAGTCCCGTCAATTCATATTCATATCTAGTCTGATTTAGAGCCCTCTTCTTCCATTTCGTTTTTGGGATCAAACGTTTTTCGGGTTTGTTTTAAACATTTCTTTAGCGCTAAATTTTAATTAATAATGGGAAATATGGTTTGGTCTTACCACTAACGATACAATATTTGTCCACTACAAAGCTTGTGCTGTGCAACTGTGCTGTTGCAACTATCTATTTTAACTAAAAGAAAAACCTTAAAACTTTTTGTTGAAACAATTAAAACGCCTCTTTATTAACATAGTCTTTATGAGGCACAATTACGTGTTTCACTTGCTAAAAATGTTTAAACAAAATGTTACGTTTAGTATTTTTGCTTTGTTTAATTCTAATTATTAATTAATAACATTATTGGCTAATTGGCAAAATAAGCAGTGAAATTCAAATTTTTTTATGTTAACATTGCCAGAGGGTTTAACAAGGGCCCAGTGTAATTAAGCCCTCGATGCTTAAATTAACAGATAAATATATTTTTCATTAATAGAGCTGCTTAATCGTCAAGATAATTGAAACGAGCTGTGTAAGCAAATGTAACAATTAATTCATTAGTAACTAAAAGCAAAAAGCTGCATAAATGTAAAAATTTAAAACAATAAACACACATAAGTGTTCCTTTTGTTCGTTTGAATATCACTATGTTTAAAATTAAATTTATCTTTCTCTAAAACTGAGCATCGATACTACAATTGTTGAGGATAGAACTACTTGTGAATATTACATATTACACAATTAATGGGAGATTATCCTCAAGAGCTATTATGGGAAAATACAGCAGCACGAGAGGATTGTGCTCCAACCACGTTTCACGTTAGGATCCCTAAATCGGCGTAAAATCAAATTATTAATAGTTAGTTGGTCTTCGGGATGTCTGTTTAGATTCAAACGACGCAGCAAGACCCCTTTATTTAATTAATTACTCCCTTTGATTTGTTGCTTTTTTAAATTATTTTTAACCATTATAGAAATGGATTTAATTACGCGAAAATCGCTATGGCTATGTATAAGCTTGATGTTCAGTTTAATAATTTTTATTAAAAATTTATATAAAGCTCCTAAAATTCGAAGAAATAACGCTCTGGAAATTGGGTTATTCATTTCTTGTGATATAATATGCAAAATAAGCTTATGGCTTACAGCAAAAATAATGCAATTTAAATTTAACAAAAGGTTTTAAAACCTGTTTAATTCTGATAAAAGGATTCAAAACCCATCTCTAGGTCCATTAAAAACCCCTTCAAGTTATTCAAATAAAATTCAATTCAGAATTAATTCAGCTGGTCTGGCCTGCAGGAATATTTATAAATTTTAAATAGTTTTATGAAAAGCAGGATATAAAAATCCGAAAGACTTTTTCGTAATATCAAAATAAAAACACATCACTGGATTAAAGTAAGTACATTAAAACTGCTTTTAACCAATTACTTCATTTTTACAGGAATTATAAATAATAAAATAACAGTAGTCAGTTAGATTATTTTGAAGAAATTTTAAAAAAATTAATTTTTTTTTCGAATTAAAATAAAAAGTTGTTCTGGCAGTCTTGTCTGTCACATAAAAGTGTTTGTTCTTAGAAGTTTCAATACCTCATAGAACAAGAAACTTTATAACAGTTGTTAACTTTTACAGCGGGTCTTAATCGACGTTTGAAGAACAAAGTTGAAGTAGTTGGCTTTTAATGTTTTTGTGTTTTGGACGTTCAATCCATAAACTGGACGTTACACATTAAGAATAATGGTCTGTGGCCTTTTCTCCTAGGCAGCTTTTAGTTAATTACAAGAAATGTTTTATTTCGAAAATTTTTTTGTCAGGAATAATAGAGGACTGTTCTTTTTTGATTCCAAAAAGATATACGTCACTTCAGAAAGCAACTAACTTTCTTCCCTCTACAAAAAAAATTTAAAACACTCAAACAGAAACGGCTGTATATTTAAATCAACTCTAACGTTTACCCTTGGTAGTCGCATCAGGCAGTTTCAGCTACTAAGCTCTAAATCAGAAATTAAGGGGTTTCGTAATTTTATTCCGTTCTTTTACTTGAGAGCATTTAAACGCAAACGAGCACGTAACTCTTAGAAAAGTCAGGTCAATGCTAACCAAAGCTTAGAATCCGCAAAAGTTGTTTTTTATCTCTCCCATCGATATTTTGCCACAGAGCGAAGTGGATATAAGTGTTTCTCTCTAGTCTAGATAAAACTATAAGTGGAAGAAGAAATTCAGTATATTGCTGAAACCACAGTATAATTTAGACAAGCCTGGTTCTTTTGTTGCACTTGTGATTCCGTTTTTACTGAATGAACAAAAATACATCTAGGTCATAATGGAAATTTTATACTTTAAAACAGAATGTTTTTTAACAAAACACACAGTGTCAAGCTGAGTATGACAACTCATGTACCACTTTTGTAATTATGACTAAACTTTTCATCGTATCTACAGAATAAAAGTTTGGAAATGTTACAACCATAATTAAATTTCGCAACTTGAAAAAGCGTTTTTGGAGACAATTAAAATGATAAGCCTTGAGAACAATGTTAATCAACGAAGGGACAAAAACAGCGGGATCGGACATGCCCTTCAGTGTATAGGTACACCGAAAACACATGCAACACGGATTGAGTTTTTGTTTGTTGTGCCGAAAATTAACGTTACAACCCTCTTTTATATTAAAGGTTTATATACGCATGATTTATTGGAAGATTTAAATTTTAAATCAATTTGTAAAGCTGTTCTCTCCCGAAAAAAATGTGTAATTTATTTTGATTTTACTTTCCCTTAATGAAAAAAAAATGCGAAGTACACCATTATTATGACTTGTCATTACTGGCATTGCAATTTCGCGCTAAGACGCTCAAAATGACAAATAATCTCTGTAATTAAAATGCTGTATAGCATAACAGGCTTCTATATTTTTTACGTTTAGGTGGCAATTTAACGTCTGGGTCCGCTGAATACCGTTCTGGTGCAAAAATTCTGGTAACTGGAGCGGTAAACACAGATCAATACGGTTATCTGGCCATTCCTGGTTAAAGGTTGCTCGAAAATTCAGATAACTTATTTAGGAAGGTGCCTGTAGAGACGAGAGACTTCTTCACTTAATTAAATACAGAAGAACAAAGGCAGGAAATTGTGTTCAATTTGGTCGGAAATCTACGGAAACTAAGTCAGATATCAAGTTGTTTTTGATAAAAGATAAGTAAGTTCAGTTTTGTCACACAGCCATTGAAACTAATCATGTCCCCTGTACTCTTAATAGTGATTAGTATTTATAACTATTAGTAACATAAGGATGATCCATTAATCAAAGTAACAATTTTTTACATCCTACTTTTATAATAAATAATACTAGTATATATGTATCTTTTCTTGCAAACAACCGTATTTTCCAGATATTTATATTCACAGTTAATCAGGAAAACTGTACAAATTTCGTAATTTAGAATACAATAAGACAAGCCGCTGGAAAATGGGTTCAGTTCAATTCATAAATATCAATTTGAATAAATGAACGGAAGAAAAATTTCACTGTCCTTGTTTTCTATTTAAAGGAGAGTCGATGATCACACAAATGCGACAGATGTCTGGGTATATTACGCAACTAATCCCTTTCATTTCTCCTGGAAAACATAAATTATGATCGCCGTGTAAGCACCCAGCCAATTGGAAAAAAGAAAAAAACGTTGGAATATATTTTTCGCCTCGGGACACCTGCATTTGACAACTTACAATATTACTCTATATTAGCGGATATTTCCAGTACTTTCCATCCATAATTAGAAGCTTCATGATTTTTAAATCATTCTCTTTACATGGTTTAGAGATTTTGTGAAACAAAGTAATTTTTCATCTTCATATTTAATACTCGTGACTGATTCAATGACCAATTATGGTGAAAAGTTCGTAATTTTTCTGTATGATTTTTTAAACTGTTACAATGTTCTTAAATACAATGGCATACTTTAAGCAGTCATGCAAAAATAGGTAACGAATAAAACACTTGGACCATTTTTTATCGCAATTTAATAAAAGTAAGAGACGATATCTCTGGCTGACTACGAGCGAACTGTACAAATACTGCGAACGATTTTAAAATGATATCGGCATATTGAACCATAATATGTGGTTTATCCTTAATGTTTCCCTCGTGATCCTCGGATCTCTTAAAAAGGACTAAGTCAAACTTTATCGTAATGCTGTGACTTAGATATAATGTTATGCCATTCAGGGCAGGGAACGATATAAAAGAAATAATATAGACTTTCTTACGCAAAATTAATACTTATGTATACATACATAATATATGTACATACCTACAGATTCTATAATACTCACAACATTTATCGCATATTGATTTTGTGAAGATGAGGCTCGCTTAGGGGAAATTTAAAGTTGTATGTGTTTTAAAATGATCAGTTTTTTGCGTCTCTATATATTTTAAATCTATATTATAAATTATTATATATATATATATATATATATATATATATATATATATATATATATATATATATATATATATATATATATATATATATATATATATATATATATACTGGGTCTCCCAAAAGTCCCGCATAAAATTAATATCAATTAAAGGAAAAAGATCTAGGAAAAATGCTTGGACCCGTAAATTTTTATTTTTAATTGTGCATTTTTTGGCCTAAAAAAAATATATACAGTGTGTCTCATAGAACAGTTGTCACGTCTTTTTAAATGAAATGCCGAATTTTTTATTAGGTTTTCAAATTCTACGAAAAATTCTAAATATTTTTTATGTAGGACTTGCCATCCCCATTTTCAGCTGTTTCCAAGATATTGACATTTAATTTGAAAAGTAAAACAAAAAGATTATCCATAATAAATTTTTATTTTTTACTAAAATGAAAATTCTAAAAGCGCAACAAATGCTGGAAATGTCCACCGCCTTCTACCTGACACGCCCCTAGGCGATGGTAAAATCCATTTACTGCATTCCTTATAAACTCAGGAGGTATTCTATTTGTTTCTGTCCTTATTCTTTCTTTGAGATCTTCAATGTTGTTAGGTCTGTTTCGGTACACTCTTTCCTTTAAATAACCCCAAAGAAAATAATCCAGCGGTGTTAAATCCGGCGACCTAGGTGGCCACTCAATAGTACCCCTACGACCAATCCAACGGTTTGTAAATGTTTCATCTAGGTACCTTCGGACCTCCACGCCAAAGTGTGGAGGGGAACCATCTTGTTGAAACCATAACATCTCATTTGGAATATCTGGATCCATCTGGTTAGGAAAAAGAACTGCTAATGCCGGAATTAAATCAAATATTAAAAAATCCAAATAACGTTCAGTGGTAAGGTTCTCTTCAAAAAAATATGGTCCTAAAATTCTATTATTTATTATGCCTGCCCAGACATTATTGAGTGTGCGTCTCAAGTAACCATCGCGGATTATCATGAGACCAGAATCGATAATTTTGTCTATTAACTTGCCCGTTCAGGCAAAATGTAGCTTCATCAGAAAATAAAATATTACTTGAAAAGGCATTATTAGTATCAATCCTTGCCATCATTTCTTCGCAAAATTCAAGCCGTCTATCATAGTCATCTTCGGTAATTATTTAGATTAGTGGAAACAGCGAATTTTTTCATGAAATTTTGCACAGACCCTAATTTTGGGTCGTAGAACACGAATCCGAAGTCAGTTTTTGGCGGTCTCGTAAAAAATTTTTTTAAACTTTTAGGTTAGCTTTTTCAATGAATTTCTTTAAATTTGTTGGGTGAGCAAAAAGGTGGTCAGGTTTGCTCAGTTTTGATTGATATAGATACATATATATCTATATCAATCAAAACTGAGCAAACCTGACCACCTTTTTGCTCAGGTTGGGTGAGCAAAAAAAAAAATTTTTTTACGAGACCGCCAAAAACTGACTTCGGATTCGTGTTCTACGACCCAAAATTAGGGTCTGTGCAAAATTTCATGAAAAAATTCGCTGTTTCCACTAATCTAAATAATTACCTCATCTTCTAGTATAGTTCCTGTACAAGAATGGGTTTATAAGGATGTAATTTTTCGCTCTTAAAAAATCGATGTACTGTACTACAAGTAGCTTCATTATCTAACGCCAAAGTAACAACTGAAGAGTGGGGGTTTTCAGTAAGCGATAACATTAAATCGATTTTTTTATCCTCGGTTAGAACGAGTGGTCGACCGCTTCTAGGTAAATCTCTAACTGTACCATGCTCCTCAAATTTATGGAATACCCTACTTACAGTCGACTGAGTAATTTGGTTTTCTGGATACTTTTCGTTAAACAAAGTACAAACCTCAGCTTGAGTTCTTATTTTGTCCCCACACCCCAACATAATTAAAATTTCGATGCGCTGCTTTTCTGTTAACATTTTTAGGAAATTGACAAATTACTTAAGTCAAAGTCAGTATTGACATAATTAAGGACAGTTGATGACAGTAAGATACCTGATTTATTTAACATGTTCTAATAAATACAATATGAACTAAAAGTATTACCTTTAATAAAAAAAATTTAAATGTCAATATCTTGGAAACAGCTGAAAATGGGGATAGCAAGTCCTACATAAAAAATATTTAGAATTTTTCGTAGAATTTGAAAACCTAATAAAAAATTCGGCATTTCATTTAAAAAAATTGTCAAAGACGTAACAACTGTTCTATGAGACACCCTGTATAATATTTTTTTATGTCAAAAGATGCACAATTCAAAATAAAAATTTACGGGTCCAAGCATTTTTCCTAGATCTTTTTCTTTTAATTGATATTTTATGCGGGACTTTTGGGAGACCCAGTATATATATATATATATATATATATATATATGTATATATATATATATATATATATATATATATATATATATATATATATATATATATATATATATATATATATATATATATATCGGTAATTGATTATTACGCTGAATGAAACCTGTGGAGTACTTTAACGCACTATACCTATTAATGAAGTTATAATATACTAGATAAAGGAATGGTACATACTATAAGAGTCCTCAACTAATATTTGGTGATATTCAAAATTTGTTTCCAACATAAACTAAGTTTCCACGAACACAAGTTCGGCAAGCTTGGGACTTGGGGAAAGCAAATTTTAGTCAAGTAACGGTAGAAGTATCTTCATAGATTTCCATTTCCATAGCTAACTTTAGCCCGTTATAAATATCCACTGTTAGTCAGTTCTGGTTTGGTAACTTTCTTACACGAACGCCACAGTGTTAATACCAAAAACATACAGAAGATTTATTTTAGAAAAGACTTTTTCAAACAAGGATTGTGTAACTTTTAGTAATTTTATGTCAATAAACATTTATAATTCGTGTATATCACCCAAAACAAAATGGTGGAATACGGCTTTCCACGTTACCAAACGCAAAATGCCAAGAATTTAAAATAAATTTAAGCGCTTTTTATTTTTCGAGTGCGGCGACTATAATTTGTTTCCGCGAAAAATCGAAAGTAAATATGAATTTTTTTTTCAGACAGTTGCGTAATATAACATCTATCTTATTTGTGTGTAGCATCGATTTTCTTTTTGAAAGAGGAAAAGGGAAAAGGACTGCGGAAATTTGTGTGCCTTAATTTATTCGAATTCATATTCGTGAATTGAATTGGACCCAATTTCCAGCGGATTTACTGTATTATTGTGTTCCAAATTTCGACGTTTCTACAGTTATCTTGATTAATTATTGTGAATACAGCTGAAAAATATATTTATTGCGAGAGAAGATACATAGTATTTTCTTTCTAAAAAGTAAACAAGTTTTCTAATTTAGTTAAAGAATTAGATAAAAGAAAATTGTATTATAAACCAAATTTGCCCTTAATTTTCATCAATTTTCTCCTTTTTAACACATGTAATATAATAATATAATATACAATATAATGTCAGGAAAATTAATTTTTCTTTATAATTAAGCTCATAACATAAAGGCATGCCTTAACGCAAATGAAATATTAGCAGGAAGGCATTAAAGGCTTTGACAGGCATTTTGTTTGTTAGGAATCGACAGTGAATAAATAATAAGTAAATGAATACTTCAGTTTATATTCAGAAAGTTAAGTTTTAGCGCTGTGGAGCGAAGTTGGATTTTTAGAGTCCGACGCCGAGCGACGCCGACGCGACGCGACGGTTCGAAAGCTTGAAGATTAATTTGATTTAAATTGTTCTGCCCAACAGTTTAAAAATATATTTATTTATTGCTACCAAGAATTAAAAAACAACTGGGCTTTAGAGAAACCATTAGAGACTTAGTGGCAGGAACAGATGAATTTAAAAGGTACTTTACAAAAACCACCAGCGTGGGACTCTTGCTTGAGAGTACTTTTCGGTATGACAACCATCATTGTTCTAGTTTGACCTATATTTAAACTGATTGATTTCAATTAATTAAAAATTCTGAAGTCATTTCGCGGAAACATGACGATGTAATAGTTCATTTTTCTGTTATTTTTCCAATTTTCCCAATCTTCTTTAAAAATTGGTTAACACTGTACAGTTTCTATTCTAATTGGAATTTATTTACTTTATTACTTTAATTTGAAATGATTCGAGTGACAGAACAGAAATGATGAAAAATTGGTAAAAATCTATTGCATTTTTAACGACTGTTTCATCTATCCGTTTTTTGTATTTTGAATGTTTCATGCTGTTATCAGACGATAATATAGCTTCTGTAAAAGTCACTGTTATCACAGTAACTCGCTTTGACTATTACGTGTAAGCATAAACTTTTATAAGTTAAACTTCTGCATAGTGAGTTGCTGTTGTGACAGTGACTTGTATAGAAGTCACTAAAAGTAAAAATAACGTAACTAAAATATCGTAAAAAATAACGTTATGACGTAAAATCTTGTTTTTAATTAATAACCAAATTATCTCTGTTTATTTCCACCATTTTAAAAGCACTGGGATTTTAAGCTTATTATAAAATTAAGCCTAAATCTTTTGCCATAATAATTGAATTATTTTGGGTTTTGCATTAATGTAATGTAAAAGTATTTTAAAATTGGTTATAGGCTAAAAGGTAGGTTATTACATAAATCATCAGAATATATAAAAATTCAAGACCGAAAATTTAAATTTATACTGAATGACGTCTAGTAATTTCTGTATGCAATTGCAATATTCTGAAATAAATTATTCAAAGACAAGTGATTAAGTCTACCTTTATACGAAATTTTAAGTAATTATCAATAATAATTATAGATAAATAGAATTTATTTATGGGCAAGGCACTGCCATCTATCGATATACATATAGGTAAAATCTGAATCTGATGTCACCCATCTCTAGCTGCTACTGGCAGAAAGACAACTATTCAGTTTTTATTTTAAAGATGATTTGATGTCATTTTTCATTTTCTATCTGTCGGGCATTGATTAGAAACGCAAAACGCAAATCAATAAATCTTCCTCACTGTTGCTTGAAATTGACAAGTTTTGTGTTTCTTCTGTTATATCGGAGAACTCTAAGCCCATACTATTCCCTAAAGCCAATCCCCATAGTTTTTATTGATGGGATTACACTCAGCACGTTCTCCGGGGGGTAACAAAAACGTTCCACCAAATTTCTGTTTTACTGGAGACAATTTTATAATCAATACTCCTATTCTTTACTGCTCCCGGTGTTTTTTGCAAAGCCCAATTTTTTTTTTAGAAATTCATAATAACTAAAAATCGTATTGTTCAGTCTGTTATGTAAAAAAGTAGGAGACTAATAAATTCATAAATACTAAATACGTACAGTCTGTAAATACATTTTCAAACTTCTTTTACCGCTTTGTATCGAATATTTATTTTTTATTAAAGTTCAAGTTGGGAGACTAGCACAAAGGGCACAAACGAAGGTAACAAAAGAATACAATAATGAATGAAAATTGCCTGATTCTGATGTAAAGCCTTATTTGTCAGCATCTATTGGTCGTTTTTTTTATTTTATTTTTTATATTTTATACTGCATCAGTTCTTTTAACATACTGTCTTGTCACGGGTCATCCCAACATCTATTTTGCTTTTCGCTTGTGTATTGAGAGTTTAAAGAAGGCATCTACTTTTACTATATATTATATGTATAATGTTATCGTCAGAGACTTGATGATGATAATATTATAAATCAACAAAAAGAGGAAGCTTTATCAAAATATTTTATTAGGATATGGTTATATCTTTAAATTACTAAAAGTTTTGACACATTTATGAGAAAAGCCAATTAATGTACACACTGTACTCTGTAATTAATAATGCTTCGTGCAGCTTGAAAGTCTTAATGTTTTATTGGGCATTCGCAAAACTGGGAAGGAACTTTAGAAAGTATTAAATATGTTACAATTGTTTCTGAAATAATTAATATTTATAAGTTAGACCCCTATAACTATTTCCAGAGTTCTGTTTTCAAAGAAACAATTGAAAGATTATTATTTTCAAAATAAGACCCACTGTTATTTGCTGCATTAAAGCGGGCTTCTTTTGGAATAAGGAGAAATGAAACATATTTAGTTGGTTTTATTTAACATCTACTTATTTGTTGCATAATTTGCACAATTAACTGTATGACCTACCTTGACTAAGGACGAAATGGTTACTACTGTTACTAGTTCAGGCCTTCCATTCCCAGGCCAGAATAAATATATTATAGTTTATTCCAGTGATCTTTAGTTATAAAATGAAATTAATTTTGAATTTGGTAACGTCTAAGAAACTGATATGTACCTATATAAATTGTGAAAAAACTCCGGTTTTATAATTTATGGGTTAAAAATGGCCTTTGCTTTTACGTTAAAGAGATTTATGAGTAAATAACACAAGAGAGGTAGCCTCTTGGGCCTACTATTTGTCAGTATACATCCAACTCATCCTCAGAAATTATTTCGTTCTCAAGACGTATTTCTGATCGATACTGCTCGAAAAATAAATTAATTTTCGAAATTAACTGTAACCCGCAACCGCTCTCGGTTCCTGTTAGAGTTTGTGGGCTTTTTAATCATTATTCTATTACTTTTAACGCGAATAATTTTCTAATTATCCCTTCTAATGAAGATGAATTTCCCATAATAAATACTTTCTCTAAGCCCTAGTTTCGCATATTAATTATTGGCAAGTGTTTTGACGTTTGCTTAATGACTAGACTAGCTATAAGATAATTTTTTTATAAATTAACCGACTTCACAAAAGAGAAAGCACTAAAAAGTATGAAATAATATTTTTACTGTTTAACTGTGGTTAATGGTAAACTTAATTTTGTTTAAAGTTAGGTAACTTGTACACCGAAGTTCTGAACTTTGAAGTCGGCGCAATTTTAAAGTATGATGGGAATCCTTAATGATAATACATTACGAGTAATAAATTGTTAATAAGGAGTAATATTTTTAGTTATTTATTGCCGAGCCTAATGATCAGCCTACGTGCGTTCGACTTTTAGTAATTTGTACACAAAAGTTCTAAACTTTAAAGTAAGCGCAACTTCTCATTAATTGTTTATGAATTATCATTACGGATCCCTGTGAAATTGCGCCGACTTCAAAGTTCAGAACTTCGGTGTTCAAGTTACCTAACTTTGAACAAAATTAAGTTTACCATTACCCATCCTGGGTGCGCATATGTGCGTGACATACATAAAAAAAATGACACATATACGGGTCGAATTGATAACCTCCTTGTGAAGTCGGTTAAAAAGGAAACTTAACAGTGTAATTGCAAGCAATATGTACACAGAGATTTAGAAAATGCATTAATGCCGATTAATCGTAATTATAGATTTATTGGCTATTACCGTATTTTTAGTAGTTTCAGCAGTAATTCAGCACGTAAAATACGTTCCTTTATGGACCGGGCTGGATCCACCTACATATTATCTTTACTTTAGCAGAAATATATTTTCTCTGGCTCCCACAACATAAAAACTTTATTATCATTGCTTTGTTTTTGCTGTATTTTCCTCTAGAGTCGTGTACAAGCTCTACGAAATAAAATTCTTATATCCCATGTTACACGGATACAATCCTTTACCATTATTTTCCCCTCTACAACAAATCGAAATGATGCGTGTGGTGTTGTCTCCTCCGGGACCTGATCTTTCTGATGCTGATTTGGAGTTATATTAATGACTGATAATACATATCGCAATTAACGAATATACGAGTATAATTAATTCTTTATCTCTCATTTCCTTCAAACACAGTAGATATATTATACTGTAAGGTAGGGCCAAAATGTCGTTAATGCATCGACGTTGGGGGGTTTTCACGAATAATTTGTTCTTTTCTTGTCATTACTCATTATCAAAAACATTATTCCCTTCTTTTTTAGAACGATAAAAATAGGTATCAAATGGATCGATGGCTTTTGTCTGGTGTTATATTTAAGTCGTCTTTGTATATCCAATATTTTTTCATATATACCGGCTCCGTTTACTAAAACAAACATGTTTCTGTTTTAATAAAATTCTTTTGTGTTCTAAATACCTTCTGACGTGTTTGTTCCTTTGTGTAGAAAGAGATATTAAGGGAAAAGGGTCTAGTTCCTTTGCATCAAGTTACAGCTCTTATCAATATTTATAATAAAACTCTCTTTAAGTTGAGTTCTGACCTTTAAAGTCAGTGATTATTTCCACTTTAAAATCTTTCCCTGGTATTTTTAGCACTTAAAAAGGGTTAAATTTTTTAGTGATCTTTTAGTGCAAAGGGCAGACGTGTTTTCTGATGAAAATGCTGCACGGAAAAACAGATATTATAAAAGTGGATAGATAACAGCCCTTAGCGACAAATTCGGTAACTATGGATTTAACGTAAGAATTTCATTATAAAATGAGGTATTGTACTAAATGAGAAAATAATTAGATGTGGCATTTAAAATATCCCTAACTTGTTTGTTCTTGGCATTTTCAGGGAATTTCCATAGCAACGACAACGTTATTGTCTTGTATATCTTTTCGTTTATATTTACTTAAATATGTTGCCTAATTTTCTGTAATTAAAATAGAACCCAGGAGATGCAATCAGCCCAGTATTATATTTTCTGTATAGATATGTACGAATAAAAAGAATAGATCTCTAGAGACCAGGAAATGATTATGATTGACTGTTTCCCATTTAGTCCTTATTTGACCTGATCAAAGAGAACAATGTTGGGCAATAATTAAAGGCTGTATACCCTGTAATTTGTGTATTGACTATTTCCCATTAATACACAATATAATCGGCCTTAATTGACAATTTTCACATAGGTACGTGCGTATATCGAGAGATAAGCTTCATTACGCCATCACCAGTGCAAACTAGAACAAATATTAAATTATTATTATTGAAGCTGAATTTTCGACAAATTATTATATACGCCTGTATTGACAAATCTGAAACTCGTCATAATTAGAGCTACTAGGTTCATTTTTACTATTTTTTACAGCTGTTTTAAGTTTCGTTATAAAATTCATCAGTATGCATTGTATACGTTTTTGTTATTCTAAAAACTAAAGTAAGATAATATTTAACACCAGAATGTGCGATGACAATAGGGGTAAAATAGCAAAGGGCTTATGTCGTGACCTAGTTCTGACGTTAAAATTGCCAAGATAAAAGTTCGAGATATAATATCTTGTTTGGCAAAAATATTGGAAATTTTAGCACACATCGCATCCTTTTGTTTCAAAGATTTATAATAGCGTAAACTTGAATTTTAAACAGCAAGTTTGTTCGGGAAGTAGCTGTTGAAGAATATATTAAATATTTGATTTTAAAAAGTGATGAAGTTTGCACAAAACTTCACCTTCGATGATTGTTGGAACTTTATATTTATTGGGTTTCCTACAGCGTGGATTTTTAATGGTTGGCTTAATAATTTAAAAAAAAATATATCATTCCAGCCTGTTAATTAGTATTTAGTTTCCTTTTCCCTTACTCCATTGTAGTAGCACCAAAGCGTCCCTTGAGAGCTTAGTTTTCCTTTCTGAATATAGCAATATTTCTCTATTCAACACACGGAATTTTTTGTCAAGCTTATAAATACTTTATCAATATGTAAATAACACGATCAATATGCCGTTGGTATTTTATAGAAGTGTAAAAATCTAGTTGAACCAGTCAAATGTGCACAATGCAAACATAAAAGGTATTAAAATGTCAGACAGCAGAAATTCAAAAATGCATAAAGGGTAAGGATACATTTCGTAGAGAAACTGACAGATACACGGAATTACAATTTCAGCTCTCACTGCAACTGTATTTATAAATTTATAAAACATTTTGTCGATCGAAAAGAGAATTATATTGGAGATTTTACCCGTTTTTGACTTTTTTTGAAGCAGCATTTTAAGTGTTGGATAAATGTGAAATTTAGAGCTTACTTTTATTCAAAAATTCTGCACAATTCGTTTGATTTATCTTTCAAAAAGGCTTGCTGAAAACATTGCCAGTAATTTTTATACATATTTCCAATCGCGTAACCCAGCTACGTGCAGAATTTAATTTTTATGAAAAGTTTAAATTTTATGTATTCGAGAGTGCAACAGTGCATATTTTATGTTTTATCGGGTTATGTTATTGGGGACTTATTTCTAACGATTGATTTTTAAAACTCAAAAATCTCAAGACCTGAACATAAACTATTGTAAAGATGTTTACCGTCTTCAAGAACAAAAATGCTCTTCTGCCCAGCGAACTGAACATATTGTTTTCAGGACCAGCCAGTGCCGAGATTTTTGCGTGTAAAGTTAAGCGCTGAGCGGTAGCAAAGACTCCTTATTAGTATTACTGTTACCTTTAACATTTTTTGTTTCTACGGTAAAAAATGCTTCCAAACTTTTGTTGTTTAATATGCAAAGCTACAAATTCAACCTCCAGTTGAAAAGTTTTTTAATAAAAGCTCTTAAAGAAACTCGCGTTATGTTGAAGAGGGTTATGCAGAAAGTATTCAAAATAATTCGCGTTTCTGCAAAATGCTGTACGTGTGGGACTTGGAAAAATGCTGGTTAGGATTTTTTTATGTGATAAAAGAAAAAACACGCAAGTGCCTGAAAGGCGTGTCGTGTTTAAATGGCGATTAATTGTTTAATTAATTATTTACAATAATAATTAGTCATGTTTATACTGCTCGCACTTTAAAAACAGGCAATGCCTTTATATTTAACATATTAATAATTACCGTCATTTACATATGAATACACCAGTTGTCAGCCGTTATTATAGCTCTATTTTAGTTTAGGATAATAATACACTTAATCTCACAAAGATTAAATGCCATGGCAATGGTTAGGGTCTATTATCACATTCAATATATTGTCCCATACCACAACTATCATTTGGAATACAGAGAAACATACCTGTAGAAAACTTATTGTTGGTATACAAGTTTCGTTGTCATTTAAAAAATTATTTTGGAACAAAATATTTTTATGGCGATCGAAATATATGCTAACAAGCCTGAGCAAACTTTTAAAAAAATATTTGCATGCTTTAAGAAGTTAAATTTTGTGTGTAAAGCACGATTTCAATCCATATTGGAATGTTTACATTATGTCACCGACACGCATATTTTGTTAAAGACATTATTAAATGTGCGTGTCGTATATTTTTATTTCTTTATTTCATTTCAGGGAAGAACAAACATTGCCACAAATCAATATTCTTGCGTAGAGGACAGTTCCAAATCAATAATTATAATTAATATGACACAAAATGGGGGAAGGTTGGAGCAAAATTAGTTAAACAGTATTAGGATTTTATTGATAACATTTCTATGAAGTAGTTTAATTTTTTAATGATTTATAAAAAATCATATCCCTGCTCGGCTTCTCTATGCGAATGATACATAATCAGAAAGCACAGACATGACCAGATAATATTTTCCTTAATCAAATATTAGGAAGGACAGTGTCCCAAATGTATTTTCTTATTATAGTCTGGCAAAGATACAGCAAGTTTTCCCATTTGTGACAAAGGAACTCCTACACAAAGGATATAATAATTGTAGCCATTTAGGGAAAAGCTTTTTCCAGCTGTTATTGAAAAAGTACGTAATATGTGGACTATTTCCTTTTATCGGAAGAGATACATTTGACGCATTTCAAAGCATTTTAAATTTAGTACTGTTTTGATACGCTCATCAAAGATTTCTTACAATTTATTAATATTTCTCACAGTTGCACGCTAAAAATAATCTATCGAATTTATACTGGATAGAAATAATGAACTTAAGTGTAAATCTCAGTTATATTTTAGTTTGCAAAATTATGCAGAATCATTCTGGGGCACGTGTACAACGAGTATGTGAGTGTTCAGTGTTCCTTGTTTAAACAGTAATAACGACATGTATTTCCCCCAAAATAAATACTCTAAATAGAATTTTCTTTTAGATATCGATAAAAGACGGTCATTACAACGTAAACCAAACTCGTACTTGAAAGAAGTTGTTTAATAAAAATAGGGAAAAATATATAAGATTTCATTTGCCGCCTTGTCCAAGTTCGATATTTTTAATTAAGAAATGTCAAGTCCAACCTCGGTTAATTTTAAATCGTTTTTTTTTTTTCAATAAAATTCGGTTGTCTAGCCTTTTAAAAGGTAAAAAGTCTCGCTGAAAGCTAACTAAGCTTTCGAAATAAACTTTTTGCTAATCCACGTTACAAAACACAGATTTTCGCTAAGTTTCACTCGCTGCTCGCCAATATTGAAAGGTGTTAAAAGTTAGTACTCGAAAGCTAACTTTCATTAAATAGATATTATGATGGTTACTTACTAATCTTACTTTATTGCAAAAAGTTATTTTTAGTTGAATTTTCTGGCAAAAGTTTTGGTGTTACTTTTGGAAATACTCTGAGCCTGCATTCAAGCCGCATATCC
Organism: Philopedon plagiatum; assembly: GCA_963971165.1. Taxonomy (NCBI): domain Eukaryota; kingdom Metazoa; phylum Arthropoda; class Insecta; order Coleoptera; family Curculionidae; genus Philopedon; species Philopedon plagiatum. Next base: position 1,182,983 of record OZ020198.1, read on the forward strand.
GTCGAAAGCCCATATAATACTACTTAATAATGCGATATTGCGAGACCCAAAAATAATTAGAACATTTCAACTTGGAGGGAGTTAAATCTAATTACATATCTAAACATATCCTCTAAATGTCAACCAGTTACAAATACGTCCTCAAACGTTCTACAATTGGTTTGATCTAAGTCGACAACGGCACACTCCATTTATTTTGCAAATTGGGTTAGGAAAAGGTTGCACCACCCACACAGAGATGGACTAGCCACGGGCGGTTTTGCATGTCAAAACATTAATAAGGGTTCCTTATTATTGACAATAGGTTTTAAATCAATAGTGTTCACATAATTTTCATGAGGTAGAACTTTGTGAAGAGTTTTTCTCAATAATGTTATAAAATTGAAGGGTTATTGGTGAGTGTTCCAAACTGTCCTCTTTTAGCACCTCTTCATTGATGACCAGAACCACCCAGCTTAACGCCTTCAATCATGAAAATATCTATTAATCGGGTGTTTATGAGACTCTAGTGGTAAGTTATTATTCCTTAAACAGACGAGTGACGTAACACCCAATCAATAGATCTTTTCGGTGTGAATCCGCCAAAATCATGGAGACACTGTCTTCGTTGTTTTGTTACACTACCTATATTTCCAATATCCCAATGCTCTAGTATATCTTCAGAAAGCGTTTTTCATTAAGTATTTTAGTTTAAATTTTAAAATACGATCCTGTACACTGATGAAAGTGACTGGCCTCAAATCTCTACAGATACCTCGTAGGAAAGACAGTTTAGGATTTAAACCCTTTATTTTTAGCCCTTATCGGAACATATACTACAGAACATTATTTTCCTAGGACACGCTGGCACTGTTCGATTTACTTATGGTTTCCTAATTCAGGGATTACATGAACGGGATTAGATAAACTATCGTAGAAGGCTGTTGCCATAAAATTAACTTGAAAGCTTGATTGCTACTAATCCAAATTACTCGGTTTCTTCTGGCTACTATTATAAATATGTAATTTTATTAGATAAGCTCTCCACCTTGCCTCGGCATAAAGTGTTGTATGAGTAACACTATTTTCCTTTGTTTCAGGCCACGATGAGCCATATGACCTATACTATGACAATGAAGATGAACAGGAACGTCCCAGAATTACAACTTTTGTTCAGTCTTTGGCAAACTACTCTAATACCATACCCCCACCTTCCAGCGACCCAGATGCGCCTAGCCAACCCACCAAAGGTGCCCAAATGGGTACTCTTATCGGGGTCTACCTCCCCTGCATCCAAAACATTTTTGGTGTCATTTTGTTTATACGTCTTACTTGGGTGGGTATAACGTCTATTCCTATATATTATGTGCAAATTTGACGGATTTAGAGGATGCATGGAACTATAGTAACAAGATTTTTTTAGTTGTTTTATTCTATGTATTCTCGGTCTAGTAGAGCATAATAATTTAGAAATCATATTAGGTATGTTAAAGTCATCAAACTAAAAGACATGGTTTTGATTTTAGGTTGTGGGGACAGCAGGGGTTATATGGGGCTGGATGATCGTATTTACATGTTGTTGTGTTACTATGTTAACCGCTATTTCAATGTCAGCCATTGCTACAAATGGCGTTGTTCCGGGAGGAGGTAGTTATTTTATGATATCCCGATCTATTGGTCCTGAGTTCGGTGGTGCAGTGGGTATGCTTTTCTATACTGGTACTACTCTAGCGGGCGCCATGTATATTGTTGGTGCTGTGGAAATCGTGTTGGTAAGTCGTCTCACTTTTTAGGTCTCAGTTATTTAAAGCGAATAAAATTTCGACAAAAAGTAAAAATTAAAACCGGTTCAAAGCGTTTTATTAGAATTTAGTCAGAGCTCTCCATATTTTCCTTTTTCTCATTTTCTTTCAAATGTAAAAGAAAATTAAAAAAGAGAAATGAAAATACGAGGAAAATATAGCCCTCCGCCGAGGAAATAAAATACACATTTAACTAACTTTCCTAAGACTTTTTTGGTTTTGAATAACCCATCAGTGTGTAGATTAGATTAAAAGCTTAAAAACTTCAAGAACTTTATCCATCAGGTTTATAAAACTTCTTGGTATTTTTTACCTTTGTATTTTTAGGTTTATATGGCACCTGGGTTTACGCTCTTCGGTGAAATTTCGGATGATGTTGTAAAATTCAACAACTTCCGGGTTTATGGATCGTGCCTTCTCGTTGTAATGGGCACCATAGTGTTTGTGGGGGTCAAATTTGTTAACAAATTTGCTGCAGTGGCCCTTGCATGTGTCCTTTTTTCCATTCTCGCAGTTTATGTTGGCATTTTTACCAACATTAATGGAAATGATAAACTCCCGTTAGTATTCTTTAGTATTTATTCTTCTTTAACTCTTTTATTTTGCTTCTAATATTTTTTATTAAGACTGTTCATTTATTTTAAGCAGATGCTAAATTATATTGTATGTTTACGAGGAATATAAATATGTGGTTAATTTTTAGAATGTGCGTGTTGGGCAACCGTCTACTCAAAGTGCAAGAAATAAGTCATTGTACAAAAAACACCAGTGGACCTTTATACAAAATGTTTTGCCCTAATAACACATGTTACCCCTACTGGGCAAAGCACAACATCACTATTGACCATGGTATCAAAGGACTCGCTTCTGGTGTATTTTTCGGTAATATATTAACTAAACTTTTTGTTTCAAATTAAAATAGTAACGCCATCTTTTTTAGAGAATATCTACGATAGTTTCTTGGAACAAGGACAGTTTATATCAAAAGGCAACCTTCCACAAGACGTGGAAAATTTAGGGAATGACAATTACGCCCAAATAGTGAACGACATCACCACCTCTTTTACTATTTTAATTGGTATTTTCTTCCCTTCTGTAACTGGAATTATGGCAGGGTCCAACCGATCTGGTGATCTCAAAGACGCACAAAAATCTATACCTATTGGAACAATTTGCGCCATTTTGACTACTTCTACAGTGTACTTATCGTCGGTGTTATTATTTGCTGGTACTGTGGACAACTTACTGTTACGGGACAAGTACGTTCACAGACTACGTACGTTGTTGACATTTCGCTAATCCTTAATTGTTTTTTAGATTTGGTAGCTCCATAGGAGGGCGACTTGTAGTGGCTAACATAGCCTGGCCAAATCAGTGGGTTATCCTAATAGGTTCCTTCTTATCTACCCTAGGCGCTGGTCTTCAATCACTCACGGGAGCACCAAGGTTGCTTCAAGCCATCGCCAAGGACGAGATAATTCCCTTCCTTTCCCCTTTCGCGGTGTCCTCCTCCCGTGGAGAGCCTACTCGAGCCTTGATTCTAACCTTACTGATTTGTGAGTGTGGAATACTGTTGGGGAACGTCGACGTACTAGCTCCCTTACTTTCAATGTTCTTTTTGATGTGTTACGGATTTGTTAATCTCGCTTGTGCCTTGCAAACATTACTAAAAACTCCAAATTGGAGACCCCGTTTCAAATACTACCACTGGATTCTGTCCTTTTTGGGAATGTCCCTCTGCATCGCTGTTATGTTCATGACTTCTTGGTACCTTGCCTTACTTGCCATGGGCATGGCAGGAGTCATCTATAAATACATCGAATACCGAGGGTAAGGATTTCATCGAACATTTATTTAACGGCCGTTTCTGAACTTAAAATACCCATTTTTAGTGCTGAGAAGGAATGGGGAGACGGCATAAGAGGTCTAGCTCTCTCGGCAGCTCGCTTCTCCTTACTTCGTCTGGAAGAAGGGCCACCACACACGAAGAACTGGCGTCCCCAAATTCTACTGTTAATCAAATTAACTCCAGATCTCCAACTGGAGCACAGAAAGTATGTCTCTTTTGTCTCCCAACTCAAAGCTGGGAAAGGTCTAACTATCTGTGCCTCTGTTATTGGAGGAGACTATACTGAGAAAGCTATAGAAGCCCAGCGTGCAAGACAAAGTCTTCAACAAATTATGGTGGAGGAAAAGGTCAAGGGATTTGCAGATATACTTGTGGCTAAGAAAGTTTCTGAAGGGTTGTGCAATCTGTAAGCAATTATAGTGGTTTTATTGAAATTTTTTCCTAATATAGAAATATTTTAGGGTTCAGACGGCAGGGTTAGGAGGTTTGAAACCTAATACAATAATTCTTAGTTGGCCTTATGGTTGGAGGGAAAATGCTGAAGAAGAAAAGGCATTTGAATATACAGTTCGTACACTTACTGCAGCCAAAATGGCTCTGCTGATACCCAGAGGTATCGACTTCTACCCCGACAACACCCAGAAGATCAGCGGGAATATCGATATTTGGTGGATAGTTCACGATGGGGGCTTGCTCATGTTAATACCATTTTTGCTTAAACAACATCGCACCTGGAAAAACTGCAAATTGCGGATCTTCACTGTAGCACAGTTTAACGACAACTCTATCCAAATGAAGAAGGATCTCAAAACATTTTTATATCATCTCAGAATCGAGGCAGAAGTGGAAGTTGTTGAAATGGTTGGTATAGGAAAAATATTTGGAAAAGGCATTTAATATGGATTTTCTTTATTTCTTATTTAGTCGGACAAAGACATATCAGCCTATGCCTATGAGAGGACTTTGGTCATGGAGCAACGTACCCAAATGTTAAGAGAACTTCAGTTGAACAAAAAGGAAAGCTTAGGAGTGGTAAGTCTAATTTTCCTTTCTGATAAACCATTTTTTAAAAACATGAAATAATTGAAAAGTTTTTACACGACTAAAAAAAAATATACAAATGTACAAATAAAAAACTTTTCAGTTTTTCACATAAAACATTTAACAGAATAATTTTTTTAATTTGGATTCTAATGATTTTTGTAAGACGCTTACGAATGGTGGACTAGAAGACACGCTACCTCTGGTAAATTAGAACCTGTCATCCGTTCTAATTCTTTTATCATTTGTTGTTTTTTGTTGATCAAGATTTTTTTCAGTTTCTGCATTGTTTCGCCATCTAAATGTATCATCCAATTGGTGTGTCCGAGATATGTACTAAAGAAAATTTTGTTTTTCTGTAGTATATGCTTCTCTGGTTTACAGTTTTAATTTCTATACTATCGGCAAAACAAAAATAAAATTTTCTTTAGCGCAAACTTCCTACTGAAAGTAAATTTTAAAAAATAGTGCTATTTTAGGTACAATCGGTTGTCGATCAACACCATGCAATTGAAAAAACTCCTTCGAAAGTAAGGTTCCAAGATCCAAAACCGAATGATGGCAATGACAACAAGAAAGACAATACGTCCGAACCAACAAATGAGGTATCTCTTAAATATTTATATATTGGTACATATGTGTATGCTTCTCGAAGAATGTGAAGGAATGCACAGAAATTTTAACTAATTTTTGGTTTACTTTTAAACCCGACATGCATTTGTCTAGGCTTCTATTTTTTCGGTAATTTAAAGCTATTAAAGAAATTTGTTTACAGCCGAATGCCAAAGAAGATTGTGAAAATAACACAAAGGAAAAAGAAGATGGAGCTTCTGAAAAAGAAAGTCTAAAAGAGCATAACAACTTCACAGATGATGATTCAAAAGAGGACGAAGGCATCTTGTAAGTAAAATGGCTAACAAATTCCGAAATCAAAAGAAATCTTATTATAAAAGAGTTTTATATCGAAGCCAATTTCCTGCCTTATTGACCCGCATTATTCTTGTTATTTTCTTAAAAGTGACATGTGAATTTTTTACGACTTTATATTTTATCATGCTTAAATTACGGTTATTATGTCCATTGTAGGGAAGCCGATACTTTGAAACGTCTGCACACAGCGATGAGGCTCAATGAAACCATAAGAACTTTGTCAAAAGACTCACAGCTTGTCATTATGAATTTACCCAGTCCGCCTAGAAATCCTGAACCCGGAAAAGAGACCTACTGTAAGTATTTCTGTATATTTTTTCAAGTTTCTTACTAAGCGACTCCTATGCTTGACGTGGCAATATAGGTGTTAGACAAATATAACTGCCGTTGATACAATAACAACTGATGGACACCTGGAAATGTTTAATGATGAACACCTTGAAACAGCTTAAGTTTAAAATTGAATAAATTCTGTCTAATATAGTTTTTACGTAAATAAGAGATAATGGCAAACGAATAATAAAATTTTCAATGAGATATTTAAAGGCAAACATTATTTTCAGACTTGGACTTTTTAGAAGTTCTATCAGAAGGCATGGAAAAAGTTCTGATGGTAAGAGGCGGAGGTCAAGAAGTGATCACTATTTATTCATAATCTAGTAAAATCTCACCAAAAATGTTGGTGATAATTTCGGTAGCCAAAAAGCTAATTTTAATAATAAATTATTAATCAAAGAGGACAGTAACGTAAAGTAAAAGTTATTGTTAACGATAAAGCCCTAAAGCATTTTCAGTATTTCAAAAGTATAAAATAGAGTTGAAAGGAATAGTGATTAAATAACCAAAGAGATTATTTATTCTTCTTAATGTTCTAGATTATATTTCGAAATCCGACGAACAATATTTCTGTCGATAAGAGTCGGATTTCGTCGTGATTCCTTATCATATAACATTGTTTTAAATCAAAATGATACTGTTCCAAAAGTGCTCATTTTTCTACGAGAACTGTACCTTCCATGATAGTGAGTCTTAGAAAATTAGCTAGATCCTAGAGCAAATTTTAAAAAAGGATATTGCTAGAATTTAGCTAATGCAACTTGTTGCCTCAAGAATTTTTGTAGACTAAACACCAATTGAATAAAAAAATCATGTCTTCAATTTATGTAGGCGGCTATATCCTCTAGTCAAACACCAAAACAAAATTTGTACTGTTACTGGCTTAAACATGTATTTAAACATTATACTTATAAAATGATAAAATTATTAAAATCTAGTGTAATGTTTGCTTTTGAGTGGGTTTATCAGGACTGATCATTAAAAAAATTAAACCGACTCCCCGACTTACATACAATTTAAAAAAGAAAGATGTTTTAAATTTTAATTTGGGTATACAGGGTGTAAAAAAGATGATGGTACTTTCCAAAAAGAAAAATAGGTTTAAGATTTAAACAAAATGGCGATGGTCTTCAGCCTGATGCTTAACTTTTCCTAGATACTCGTGGAATCTTGAAAGATAAAAGTTAAAAAAGACAAGGTTATCCGATTAATTCTGGAAAGTACCACCACCTGTCGAAATTTTTATACTATTTTTATTAAACCTGCGTTTGAATACATTGTTTTCGTCAGTACATTCTAACTCAAGTGTAATTAAAAACTGACTAAGTAGTACTTAACGTTTGCGAATACCGACTTAGAAAGGTGTTTTCACTATGGGCATGTGACTCATGGTTGAACAGGCCAATATAACTCTTAGATAATTAGACAAAGATAGTAGATAAGTATTTTCAAGTTAAATTAATATAACACTATGGATTTTCGTTTATTTTCTGATATAGTAACATATTTATTTGACGCATAATTTGTCAAAAAATAATGTCAAGTAGATAGAAGGTGGCATTTTCTTATTTTGTGCGAGATAAATAATAGGGAGAAAAAAAGGAATGCATTTCGCATGAAAAATCTGGAAAACTGACTAAAGTATATCGTTAATATCCCCTTCCATTAGTTATTTTGCGAAAATAAAAGAAAAAAAGTTTTTTTTCGTAGTCACTCTGTATTTACTCATTATCCATTTTCAAAAGGGCAACAATGAATGTGTATGTTATAAAATGGTGGGATGTTTAGGACCTAATTGTCTGAACAATCATAAAACAGGAATTTCTTGCTATGAATGGTAACAAAACAATGAGTGTCAAATAAATTGTATATCATTAGTCGTTGGGCATATGGTCGCTTCCGACTGTCAGTTTTTAAAGTCAATCGGACAGAGAATCCAGAAATATCTACCTTACTAGGCGTGGTAAAAAATTATGGTATTTCTTGATTTTCTGTTTTATTTTCCGTTATTACTCTAAAACCATATTCTTAAAGGCTGTCTCTTTTTAACTAATATTTCATATGAGTCAAATATCGATAATTATTCTGTATATTTGAAAAATTTATTTTTATTCAATAAACATTTAAAATTGCATGCTTAAAACGTAGAAGCATTTAAGAAACACTTGACTTAATTGTATAAGTAACGTATAAAGTATAAGGACACATACACACATGACAAAACTATTGCATGTCGAGTTAATTTGACATCAGACTAATGTTAACACGTGTTGCTATTTTGCATATCTGCTTACATAAGGCGAAATGATACCATTTAAAAAAAAAAATTTTAACAAGATGTACAAATTCGCAACATAATCTCCCATTTTTGGATAACATGAATGGAGTATAAGTAATGAGAATGAGCTAAAGATTTATATTGGGCGTCATTTTTCTAAATTCATATTATTAAGCAACATGTTTTAAAATCAAATTAAACTTCTTGATATCCAATAATTTTGAACTTGTGCGTATTTTTTGCGTAAAAAATTAATATTAAAATCCATAAGTAAGCAATATTAACTTTATAATATTAAAGTATTGTGTAAACTAATTGTCAAATTACGAGTGATAGAAATATTTAAAAAAATACTGAAAAACGTACAATTTTAGTACGAATACTTTTCTTCCGTGTTATATTTAGGCGACGTACTATATTTTCTGCGCTAAATGTTGTAAAAATACACAGGGTGTCTCCAAAAACCTTTACCGTTTTCCCATTAGCTCTATTTTTATAGGAAATTCTTTTTATGCTTAAACAATATAGTTGTTGCGTAGTTTTTAAATAGTTTTCTAAAACTCAAATCTCTAAGGTGCTAATAGATTTGGGTAAAATTTATAAAATTCTATAGATCTTTTTCATATTAAATAATGTTTCCATGAAAAACCCGAAGTCAATCAAAAAATTCTCTCCCAGAGAAATATAAAGAATGTTTAACTGTGTTTAAGATTTTAAAGAAAATTCTTTATTCTTGTTGAGTATTGTATAGATAGATACATAATATATAAGTGTTGATCTTTAACTTATATTCTTTGGAACACCCTGTATCGCCATAATTCGGGAAGCACGCCCCTCTGAAGCTGAGATGGCTCGTACAGCTTGAGGAGTTGGGGTTATATCCCAAATTCAAAGCCATTTATAGCACAATGTCACAGAGTAAAAATTCGCAATAATCGATTTCACGTAGAAAAATTGTGTTACTTCCAGAAATATAATCAACAGAAGAATTGGATTAAACTAGTGACGAAATAATACGTATATTAATTGCAGTGTGTGCAATAGCGCTAAAAACATCAGATAAAAATGAATCAATCTTACAGTTACATGTTGTTAAGAAATAACACGATTTTTAGACGAAACATGGTGCCATATTGCGAGAAAGATATAAAATATTCATTGGCTGTGGTCAGACAAGGTTAGATGAGTGTTAGATGTTAAGAATCAAAAATGTTCCTTAGTCCCCCATTCCCAAACTTAAGCCACCCACACACTAATCTAAAGAATGTATAGGGTGGCCCAAAATATTTAAGTGTGATTCTTGGAGACTATTTGTAAAAAATCACGCACCTTTTAACATTTTTAGTTTTTGTGTCGCCCTGTACTTAGTAGTTTTATAACAAATTTTGTGATAAAAAACTCTATTTTGGACAATCAATTTTGGGATATCACTTGTAATAACTGCATAAAACTGTTTCAATAAAATGCTCCTTTTACTATCAACAACTAAGGAAAAAAAAACAATGTGGATGTTATAAGGAACGTTCCTTTCTATTTTTTTTCACATCACTAATTTTGTAATAAGTAAGTTAATGTTTTTCGTTTTAGGTGTCACTTTTTTTTGGACTAATTTTTCATAATCAATCAACAGAATCGTGAATGCTTTCTGATTATGCGCTCTAGAGCAAAAAATTATTGGTTTGCAACTAATCCTGCTATTGTTTTATTGTTGTATACAAGTCTAATACATGCAGGCATACTCATACTCGTGACATGAAATCATATACCAGATTTTTATTAAAAATTTGTGATACAAATGCGACACTTTTTTTAATTCTAAGTCAAAAAAAATGGCTAATATTCCACATAGACTGGGTGGCAAAAGTTCATAACACACATTAATTTTAACTAGGACTTAAGTAATTGTGATTATACAAAATTAAGTAATGAGGCATTATGCTATAAATTTCTTTGAAAACTGTAAGTTATTTGACGTGGACTATTCTCGCATAGTAAGATAGTGCACTATAATAGTGATCTAAACTAGCCTTAAATCGTACTAATCTCAATTTTTGTATTTGTATGTAATTGATGTGCCAGCTCTGGACTTTTCTACCAAAATTTGTATGATTTGGGCAGTTGCTGTAGTTTATGTTGTGAAACAATCCTCTTGCAAGCAAGAGAACTATGATCTTTTTCTAAATAAGATGCATGTACTAAGTTGTCATGGAAGTAATAAAATTAACAGTGGCAAACTTCAGTTCTGTATATTCTCAAACAATTTTAATTTACTATAATTTAATTTTAAAAGTTCTTATTTTTTCGAATTTTTGTTAATTGAAGCAGCTTGAGAATAATTCATTAGCAAGTCTACCCTAACTAGACTGATCCTGTGAAAAAGGCTGAGTTGGTCCTAGAATGAAACGACGATTAGGTACGGATACTAAAACAAATAGCTGCTTTCAGCTTTAGGTGTATGTAGAAATATCTTTAAAAACAAGCGTGCCCAAATAAAATTTTGGTAAAACTGAAGAGCATTTAGCTAGTGACAGATTGCGCCATTTTTACATCAACCAATTATGGCTGTTGGTGCCTCTAACTTTAAACGGTGGCGTTTGTAGTTGTTAAACACGATATTTTACGAATTTTCGGTCTTAAAATAGGGCCTTGGACATGCTAATAGTACGGTTTAGACGCGCACTTTAGCATCCTACTTCATTCGCTCGGTTAGAGTTATTAAATCAACTGCGCTTCAAAGGAGTAAGTAAAGTGCACGCGTAAAAAATGGATTGATATCGTTGCTTTCGGTCCTCCTTAGCAGAAAAAAAAGGTGTACGTCTAAATTGCGCTATAATGTCTTATAAATAATATGGTGCGATCACATTCGTACTGTGTTTAGATAATTATGTTAGTAGAGAATTTATTAAGAAGTTTGGTTGTGGTGCCATATATTATTAGAAATAAATGTATAGTTACATTTTGTCCTAGGTCCTAATTTAGTGAACTTTGTTAAATCTTTTTAAAATTTTATGTGACCTGTTTTTAGTCCATTTTTTGTAAATAGCAAATCTGTTCTTTATTCCTATTATCTCTATATATGATTATATTACAATTATTATTATTGACAATGTGTTCATTGGATGAAAATATAAGAAATAAAAACTTATAATAGTAAAATGTCTTTAATTACCCTTTAGTCAACAAGAAATTACTATCATGGTATAGAAAAAATGTATAAATTGAATCCAAGCCACCTATGTAGGCGGGGCAAGGTTAATGATATTAGACTGTATTAAACTAACACCCTCAGTGATAAACCAAATTTTTCTCTCTGCCATCTCTATGACAACAATGTAAAAATAAAGTCTTTGTTTACTATTCCCATAAAATTACAAAGAATGAGCAGGTCCATTGTCCAGGCACTGTGTTCAAATAAGGACGCCAACCTCGACTTAATTTTTACTACAGGCCAAATAAAAACCACGAATTTCTAGGATAAGTATCGCCATCTAGAATATTATCCTTTTCTTACCGCGTGGTAACCAACATAGGAACAGAATATAATATCTACATATAAGTACAAGTAGTGCCCTCTATCTACTACTATATAAAATATGCTGCTCCAATATTAATAAAATAAGCAATCGATCATCACCGACAAGATAAGCAATGCGAGTTTTAATTCACGTAACTACTCGTGACTACATATTGAACAAAAAACTCCAGAGGAGATGAAGATGAGCTCTGTATCTACAATTATTGAAGCAGGTCAACGTTCTACTTAACTGGACGACTAAGAGATGGCAGCACAAATATGCCCTAAATCCGAAATCTATACCATTTGTCTAACCGTCGTTGTTGCATATTAAATGCCTGCCTGACTGCATATAAGGGTAAATTACATAAAAAAGGAACTTTTATGAAGTTTTATCTTATATAGAAGTAAAGTAGGAATAAACATTTGATTGGATTTTTACCGCTCGGGCTCTTAATAAGAAAACCTTATATCTTTTATGTAATATTTATCTATAAAACAGTATGCATTTAACTGATCCAAAGAAAATAGAATGTTTGTGGTTTCAGGCAGTGACGCAATGGAATAACGTCAGTTTTTTCGCTTCTATTATAATTTACTAGGTTGCATAAATGCCTAAAATACATGGTCCTCTGTTAAGCCCCTGCGTACGAACTCTGATTAGGGGCTTAAAAAATAGACACGTATTGCGGGTTTTACCCTTTAGATTTATTCTAGGTCTAAAAATACTAGACTAGATATATATATATATATATATATATATATATATATATATATATATATATATATATATATATATATATATATATATCTCAGAGGAAGAACTCGTCCTATTCCAAGCACTATCTGTATTCTGAGCCACTCTTGTCATCATCTGAAAATTATTTTCAGATTCTCAGAAAAGGTAGTATTTGGGTGGGTTAGTTCTTACAGGAGACTTTTAAAATGTCTTATACCGACGGCCTTAACCTCTGATGAACTTGGTTCTTCAGATCCTTATTCTGTCCCTGTATTAGTGCAAAACAGAAATTCTAGACACTGTAGGACAATTCTTCCTCCTTTAAACGCAAAGCAATATCTGCATATCTAGCCAAGGCATACCTCTATGGGGGAGGAAGTGAAGCAAAATGTCAACTGTGCGAATATAAAAATCCAGACTGAGCCCTCAAGAACTTTTTTGGAAATGTTTCCCGAAGTAGACTGCCGACCTGTAACTAAAACTGTCTTTTTGGCGCCAATAAGATTTTTCCCTTTCCCAAGAAAATATGTCACCCCTTTTCACAAAAGCTGCCCAGGACCAAACGTCGACCTTTTGGCATTACTTCCCCTAGTAAAAAATATCACCCCTTTTTACAAATGCTCGCCTGGACTACCCTTCGAGCTTTGGGCAAATAATTCCGGAAGAAAATAGATCAGTACTCTTTGCAAAGGCTGCCCTGGACTAAACTCTCCCCTTTTTCGCAAATATTTCCCCAAGGCAAAATGATGTTGTCCTTTTTTGCACATGTTTCCCTGAACTAACTACACTGTTGACATCAGTCGACCTTTGACAAATATTTCGCCAAGTAAAAAAAATGCCACTTTTGCAAATGCTTTCCTGGACTAAACTATCAACATCAGTCGACGTTTGACAAGTACTGCCCAAAGAAATGTGTCGCCAATTTTTGTAAGGATTTCCCTGAACTAAAACTGCTTCCCCAAGCCATCTCTCTTGCAATTCCTTCTACGAGTCAAGCCCGTCCGAATTTGCGCTCCAACTTATCGGCCCTTACACCACTGTGAAGCACTAACTTTCGCATCAAACCTCCCACAACTCCGTATTTACGTACTGGTTATTTTTTTAGAAAGCCGCGTTAGGATTGGACTAGCAGCAAAGTAAAACAACACTCAAAAACGACTAAGAATATGTATATTCACACAAATACCTCCTAGACAAAGAAAGTAATTAAACAATAATCCATAAATGCTAAACTTAAAAATATTGACTGGATACTCGACTGAAACGCATAACACCCAATACGAAGCTAAATTGTATTGTATCTCGCCACTACACGATGTCTAATCTTTTTATAATAGATAATATTTTGATATCATAACACTTATATATGATAAGCATATTAAATCTATTAAAAACTAAGTAACAATAACATTTTTACAAAAAGAAAATTATATTAGAAAATATCCGTTATATAAATATGGCATATATAATGTACTTATATTTTCTTTAATAAAAGAAATAGTGAAAAATTTAAACAAGAAAAGCACGGTCTCTTCAACTGATGGTAACTAAAAAATACCTTAAATAATATGGAATGATATAGATGTAATAAAAATTAGTTTAGTTAAGTAGATGTGACACCTTTTCGAGCCACTAGCAAGCTTAGGGTGAGGTTCTTCTTTATGTAGCTTACTGCTTTTTTATGAGTCACCATTGTAAAATCGTAACCATTACATTCAAGGATCTTGTCATGAACTCTTAACCCAGCTCGCGAGGCTGGACTAGACTCATGGACCTCAGTTACGTATATACCCTGTAATGAATTTTTCTAGCTATAAAACAATATGTTTATTCTCAACACAAAGTTTTATGTAAAATAAACTTACTGTATAAAAACCATAAAATCCACAACTTTGGTATTGATTTTTATTAGTCACAAATCAGTACTGCATGTATTAACATATAATATAAAAAAAAACTTTTAAAGTTTATACAAAACTTTTAAAAAAGATCAACCCAAAATTGTGGCAACTTAAACTACCCACACCACAGAATATTTGGGTTTTTGAAAATTAAAGGGCTTTATATTTAAGGGACCAATCAGTTATTTTTCATATACCCATATACTTTTTTTTGGCTCATACTTTTATTCACCAAAGTACTCTTTCATGTTAAAAACAATACATCAGCAGAAAGTTTAGGGATCTACAGAGCAATAAATAAAAGAAGATTAAACACATTTTTTAGGCCTTTACAAGCCGATGCACGCACAAACATTCAGGGAAATGATGGGGGAGGGAAGGCCTGGGGAGGAGAACAAAGGTCTTACGGCCTGGCCATGCATTGCATCGGTTGTACCGTCTTGCTCAAAATCAGCAATATTAAAAAATACATTTTAGTTGCTAAAATATGTTTAGTAATATTAAGGCGTTCAAAATTAAGAATATGTATATGCAAATACTTAAATAAAGAAATCATAGATGCCTTACATTATCTGTGTATCCCTGAGGGCTTTTATGATAGTCCTGATCTATGCCACCACCTATTTTAAAGCCACATCGCATTTGATCACCACACACCTCCTTGTGAAGAACTATAGGAATCTAAAAAAAATCAGCTATTTTATTTACGCCAAATATTACTGGACACCATGGGAAATAGAGGATTTAAAACACAAGACTGCTCATTTCATTTTTATTATGGGGTATTACCAAGGGCGTACCCACCGAAGGGCAGCTCCCTCCTCTAGAAGAAAAAATAAAGTCTGTGATGAATGAATGATACGAGTTGCCCTCTCTAGTTCAGATCCTGGGCAAACTCTTGGGTATTACCAATACAATTTATCAAAACCTAAATGTATGGGGCATCAATAAAATCATCAAAATTAAAACCATGATAAAACAAATGTAAATCCTTTATTTATAATGTAAATAAATAAAGCATATTGTTTAAGCTACAAAATACTGAAAACAGCAGCCCTTTTGGATTTTCAGATACAGGTGATGTTGGAGATCTTCAGGTTCTTCTAAAACAAGCCTGTAATCACTTGGTTAGCACATTGATTAAGAAATGAGCACAAATTCATGAAATGCAACAGTTGGTGGTTTCATAAGTCTATGTTGATTTGAGGGATAAAAACTATACAGTAGGTAGGTATGGGTTTGAATGTGATATTTATTAAGCTTAACCTAATCTAATTTATGAATTTAGAAAATTAAA
The DNA here is from genome assembly GCA_963971165.1 of Philopedon plagiatum. NCBI lineage: Eukaryota > Metazoa > Arthropoda > Insecta > Coleoptera > Curculionidae > Philopedon > Philopedon plagiatum. Next base: position 1,198,649 of record OZ020198.1, read on the forward strand.
ATAACATACCTAATCGCAGAATCTCCAAAATAAGTAGGATTTTTACAAAAATGAATTATAAAACACCTTATGACACATGTCCATTACAAAACAAGCTAAAAAAAAGCTTGAGCACAGCCTACTACAATATTATTTCTTTACATTCTTCTCTAATTAAATTTAGTCATAAATAAAATTCTTGACTTTTTTTTTAGTTTTAAGGAATTATTGGGCAAAAGTACGAGTCAGTATTTCTATTATTGTTCACAGACGCTCAAACTGTGCACCACTTGTTTGGGTCCATTAGAATCAACTCTGCACTTCGTAAAGATAAATAATGTGCTGTATTTGTTTAAATTGGTCCAAACTATACTACATTAATGAGAAATATGGCATAATACAAGCTCTACTCCATTAAATACTTATAAAACCTTGCCCATCTCCAATCAGGGCAAGAAAAGAACAAGCTAGATGAACAGATAAATAACACATCCATAGTACTATAATATGGATAAATAACTGAAATATATAATATTTATAATACAGCATGACTATAACTATGTCCTTACTGCATATATTCTATAGAAATATGAATCATAGGGGGGCTACTTACAGTTGTTACACCCAAAAAGGTACTTACGCTTAAGCATTCCATTGCCGTTCCGGCTTGATGTTGAAACGCCATTTTTGCACACATCTTGAACTTGGGTTGGGCTTTTAAAATCTGTTCCAAATTTGCACGTTCTCACTTCGTTTTTGGCAGGAAATTTTAAAAATTTTCGAAAGAACTCTCAGGAAACACTAATTTTTGGACAAGCGACGCCATCATAACGTATTAGTAGTAGTGGCCAAAGAAAATAAAAGGTAGTGGCCTATTATACGTATGGCACTAACTACCTTGGATACAAAATCATATATGCAACCCGATACACATGAACCTTTGAACGACCACGATGGTCGAAGCGCAAGCGCTGCAAGTTTAGGGTTACGACTAATTTGAAATATTGGCGGGAGAATAATTGGATATAGTTTAGAAAAATGAGAAACGAGGAATCTGAAAAAAATAATTTGAGAATGTTAGGAAAAAAAAAACACCAAATTACTTACTAAATATATAATATTTAAATAAAAATTAAAAATTGACATTTTGTAACTGTAAATTACCTGTAGGTACCTGTACCTACCAAAATTACTTGTTTGTTAAATAACATACGAGTACGCCGAGTACCTACTTATAGGCACCAAACGCCAAACAATAACTTTTCCTCCCAGCATGATAGAATAAAAGGAAGATAGGATACCAAACCCGAGAAGAACAGTCAATTTGTTCTTCTCGGACCAAACCGTGTCAAATTCATCCGGGTTCGCGCATGACGTCACGCTGTGAGTTATTTTTGAAATTTATAATGCGCAACATAGAGTTTAAGTTAGTTATAGGCGATTTTATATAAATTCTATTGGCAATATACTTTGCCTCCTGCTCATAATACAAATTTTAAAGTACATGACTTAAAATAATCATGTAAATAAAGGGATAAATTAATAGATAAAATAATAGATATTGGTAAATTGCCTGCCAATTGCGTTCTATGTATTTATTTACGTGAAAAGAAAATGTAAATAATTTTATAAAATAAAACTATGCCTAATAATTAAGATAATAATTTTAGTCATTAGACGAAACTCTAAATCCACTCCTGATTTTGCCATCCCTATTTAGAAGCACCATCTTACCATATCTAATATTTTGGAATAAAACCAAAGGACATCAGCAACAAAATAAAAAGCTAATATTTCCGAAAAAGTTTTAAAAAGCAGTAATAAATTGCAACCCTCCCACGTAAAGGAAATTACATAATACATAAATACAAAATAATACATAATCCAAAATACAAAATTATACAAAATAAGCATAATTAGGTACATAAATACAAAATAAAAAATAAAAAATGTCGAATATTTTTTGGACATTATTCTTTGGACGGTTATTTATATAAAATCACATTTCCACTAAAAGTATGTGGGACAAGATATACACTGACCAGCAATATTAGTGCACCACTAGAAATTTGCAACGATGTTGATGTTATATTTTTTCTAAACCTTAGAAAATTATATTAAGAAAAAAAGACGATTTTGAGTGCATCCTAGTATCCTAGTAATCAAATAAACTTAAAACATCGTTGGAAATGAACTGAAACAACATCCTAGTAGGTTTAAAGAGTTCCACAGAATCAACCAGGAAAACTTCAACCATTTACTTGTTTTGCTTGGGCCTTTAATTGAAAAAAAATATATTTAAAGATTATTAGAAACAAGTCTCAACAAACAGAGCACGTTGTGTTTCATGCTATTGTGTATGAAACAATTTCTGGTCTCAGTTCTGTTATGTTTCAGAAATGTCAGTCTGCATCGTATCATATAGATACAGGGGCTATTCGATAATGAGACAAGTTTCATGTTTCATGAGACGAGATTTACGAAATTAATTTCTCTAGTGTGTCACCCGCCTTACAGGTTTCTTAATTTTTAATATTATATGATTATTCGCGATGCTTTCCAAATCTAAAGACCAATAACTTTTTTAGTAGATTTTTTTGCGTATTATAGGCTCATTTTTTAAGAATATTACCGGTATTCGTAATTTTTGTTAGAAAGTTAATTGCAATTACAACATATTGTGTTTTTCCCCAAAATTCGCAACACCCTGTAGAATATTCTAGTATTAATAAAATATTGCATTTAAAACCTAACTTGAACCTTATGCTTTCTTAATATTTTGTTTTTTTGGTTTACTTAGGTATATTTGATAATAAAAGGAATAGGAACTTTTATAACTCAGGATGCTCTTATTAGAATATTATAAGAAGTGACTGAACCAGGCCCGGATTGGGACAGGCGAGCGACCGAGAAAATCTCGGTGGGCCGCCGGCCCAAAGGGGCCGGTGAGGTCGAAGGTCTGGGCACTTAGCCTCTATCCCACTTCGAAACTTCGAATCATAATATTTCCCAACCCCAAACATACAAAGGAAAAACCTTGAAAACTATGTAAATTACTATTTATTATTTGCATTTAATGTATACTTATTTATTTTTTATATTATATTTTTCAATATCATTTACCTCACGTGTGAAATAGAATTAAAATTAAAACTTTTTTGGGGTCATCCGCAATGTGCGCAGGCCCGGATTGGAACAGGCGAGCGAGCGAGAAAATCTATGTGTGCCGCCGGCCCAAAGGGGCCGGTAAGGCCGAAGGCCTAGCCACTTAGACTCTATCCCACTTCGAATCATAAGATTTCCCAACCCCAAACATAAAGAGGAAAAACCTTGAAAACCATGTAAATAAGGAATATTCACATATTTTTGTATTGCATTAATCGTTTAAGGAAGTCATTTCAATCCCAAAAAAAATATTTTGAAGAAAATAATTACTAGGATAATTTAGCTTCAAAAAAAGGTCTAGTTTTCGGTATAATTTATAACAATTTAAAAAGCAGCCATCTGTCCTTAATTAAAAATGACGTCAGATCAGCAAAAATAAGTGTCAATCTACATGTTAACGTAAAGCTTACCTAAAGTCGAACAGGTTTGTTTTTCTCGGAAACAGTCAGAGGGAGAGAAATCGATTTTTTTGGGTTGATAGAGGAATAGTTCAACTAGCTTCGGTAAAAAATTCAGTTATACAGGATGTTTCGTTTTGCAGTTATTAAACGTCAAAGTCGAAATTTCCACGATTTCCGTTGAAATCGGGTACAGGTCGCAAAAGTGAATTAAATCGATGTAAATTTTCGGAGGTTGTATGGGACCCGGAGCTTCAGAACTCCACTGAAACTTGTGAGGATCAGAAAATGGCAAGTTTTGAATTTTTTAGCTCGAAAAATACCATCTTTGGTACCTAATAACTCGAAAACAAAACGTCAGATCGAAAAACGGATTCATAAGTGAAACTTTAAAATCTCAAATACCTTTTTTTTGCAATACATTTAGGTACCTAAAAGAATCACTGGAAAATGGAAATATTTGGAAAAAACTGGAAATTCAGATTTTTGACCCAAATTTTTCACGGTTTTTAATTTTTTGTGGGGTCAAAATGGTTCAACTTAAAATCCCATATACGTCATCGGAAAGACCTCGTCGAAGTATATAATATCCATTACTTTTTAGTTTCTTCATTCTCTATAAGAAGGGAGCAATCGCCGGTTAAATTCCGATTTTTTTTATTTTTTTGCCCTCGACATCGGTACATTTCAATCACTCTGTATTTTTCCTATTTAATTTTATCCCAATTTTTCAACACTATCTTATAAAGGGATAATCACACTTTAAAATGAATACTGAACGGGTCATCCAGGAGCGTATTTAAGGGGTAGAAATCGAATTTTCCTGATTTTTTCCGACAAATCCTATTTTTAACCGACATTACTCCACACTCTTTACCTTATTTAGTGATATTTTTTGGGTTTATTTTATCCGTTAATTATCTAAGAATACCTCCCACTAATTCAAATCGCTCATTTTCTCGTTAAAGTTATAAATAAATAGGTTTATTTGCATCGGGGACATTTAAAATTTGAAAATTTTTGAATTTTCGAAGATTGCCATGAAAACAAAGAATTGCAGTTTATTTCCTCGAAATTATTAAGATGATATGTCAAAATTTCGCAGAAATGTCAATTTTTGTTGCAAAATTGAAAGGTTCCTGGACCGATTTCGGCTTGACGTATACATGAATAAGATTTTAGGAACCTTCTACTTTAAATGCAGGGATATTTCATTGGATGAGTTACGCATTAAATTCCATTTTTAGTGAGTTTTCGATGTCTCTACAACATTGGTATTCGCCATGTACTCATGATGAGTCATAAGTTCACTTTTGATGACACCGCCAATGGGATCACGTTTTACAAGTTTCGAAATTCGCGCGACAATTTGCAATATAACATCCTTTTTTTTTCTTAATAAAAACCAAAATAAATTGATAACATCAACCGCCATAAACATTTAATTTATGTAGCAAATATAAAAAAAAAGATTTCAGATTTATTTGGATTATATGCATATTCCCTATTATTATTTGTATATTAATTTTTACTTATTTGTTTTTTATATTAAATATTATATTTTTCAATATCATTTACCTCACGTGTGAAATAAAATTAAAATAAAAACTTTTTTGGGGCTTTCCGCTATGTGGGTATGTATCAAATTTATATTTGGATATTATTCAGTAGGAATGTGCAAAGCAAACGTTCAAACGTATCAAAATTGTTTGATTTAGAATTTGTAAATTACAAACCAAAACTCATAAATTGTTACAATAATTGTTAATAGAAAATTTCCCACTTTTGTTAAAAAAAAACAGGAAATTTTCCCAGTTTCGTTAAAGATATCTCAGAAAACGAGAAATTCCCCACGAGTTGGCAACACTGGGCCGTACACAACTAAATCCTCGATTAGTGATTCCTCGTCAGCGAGGAATTACTAAACCGACGCACAGTGTAACGAAATCGAAAATTCGTGGACTTTGGCACTTTACTTCGCTGTTTTGCAAAAATTGTGGCGTATAAAAACATAAAAACATTCGAGTTTGTTATTACTGTACTAAATTTAGACCTACGTGTAGTAACTTACTAGGTATCGGTCGCTCAAAAAATATAATTATTTTTCGACAAAATAAATAAAAAAACACTGTTTCGGTTTCAGTTTCTGAGAACACATAATTTTTTTCGCAGTTTATTTCGGTCTAATAAAGGAAATTAGGAGATTCAAAGAAATTAAGTTGTGCAGTATGTCCTGAATATTCTCGGTCCGTCCTAGCTTTTACGCGTAATGTTCTCGGAATTTACGAAACTCTTTATTTCCAACTTCTGGTGCCTCTTCAGATAAATGTCCAATTGGAATATAGGAAATGTTTTAATAACATGTGAACACTTGATGGCATATAGTACCAACTATATAATGACACGTACAGCTTTACAGTATCGCTCAAATATTCTCGGAAAGTATCAACATTTAAGTTTCGACCCGAAGAAAGGGCTTAAAAAATTACAGCAAATTTTTTAATTAAATTTTTGTTCAATCCATTGATTGCTGCTGATTTTTCGTAATGTCTAAAAAAAGTTCTAGCAGTATTGCCGTCGTTTGTAGTGCCCTCACTCTGTTTACAATGTCAATTTTAATTAGTATCGCAAGTTCATTTTGTATTTTCTTTTTTCTTTGCTCTTTTATTACTCTCGTTTCACCCGTAGTGGCATCCGTAACTAAATTACAAAGCGTACTTAATGAGTTAACTTATTACCTACTTCTTATAATTTAGAATAAAATAATATTTAATAAAATAAGATTTTCGAATTGGGTATAATAAGGTATTTTTAAAACTATGTAGGTAGGTACTTAGATTCATGAATATTTTATTTAATATTATTCTAGTCACTTTTCTTAGATAAAGTTAAATTAGTTAAAATTGACTTGTAACTTCTTAGAAAATTTAATATGATTAATAACATACCTGGAAAATCTTCAAAGCGGCATTTAAAAGCAACTTTGGACTCCTGCATGTGCGACATTACTAAAAAAATATTCTTTTTTTCAATAATCGGACAAAGTTGGATGGGATGTTTGGATATTCCTAATGTATAATAGTTGTGTAATCTTATGTATGTAACAACGACCGCATATTTAGGCATTTTTTTAAAAACCACACCAAACTTTGTTTTCTCTTCGACTGGGACCACGGTTCTTTAAAATTCCATGATATGGAATTATGTAAGTAAACTTCACAAGTATTTCCTCTAAAATTTGTAATTTTAGAGGAATTTTTTATAGAACACATATAAATTTTTTAAAGTTATTTTCGCATCTTTTTTATTGCTCTCAGACAAGTAAAGTTTTCATTTAATAAGGAAGTACTTTACGATGATACATTTGAAAAAACTAGTAAACGACTAAACTCCAGATATTTTTCGAATAATCTCGGGGCAAAACAAATTAAAATTCGATAGTCGCTGTTTTGCCCTATGTGCACGAAATATCAAATCCGTTACACTGTGCGACGCAATCGCGTTCAGTGCTGCCCATGCAATCATCCAACTTTCCCCACTTCGAGTGTCCAATATACCAGCACTGGCCTTAAATTACCCGCGACACTGAAAAACATAAACATTTGTTAAAAGGATTTTTGAAAAAAATTATATTTAATGTTCGGGTATTAGGATATAAATTTACAAGTCGAAACTGTAGGTAGAATGTAGAACATTGTTCCACATTTGACAATTCGTTGTGCGTCAAAACCGTGTTTTTTAAATAAAGTCAAGCGCAAGATGTAATAGATTTTATAGTCGAAAAAAGTGACAATGAGAAAGTTATTAACTATGATTTTTTTCACAATCACATTTTATTTTTACTGTTTAAGGCTAACAAAGTATTCTTTTATTTTTGGGGTTTCTGTTTTGTATAGGAGGCCGCGCCGGCTGGGGGCCGGTCTGGACTCAGCTCGGTAAAAAAAATCTGCCAATCCGGCCCTGGACTGAACGATTACAATACAAATTACATAAAAATTTAAAATAGACATCAGTAACGTGTGTTTCCGCCTGTACTTCTAATAACCGTTGCACATCGGCGAGGCATATTCGAAATTAAATTTGCTATTTGGTTTGGATCGGTATCAGTCCAAATTTCAACAGCTATGGCTTCCTTGTCTCGCAAAGTTGCAGGAGGAGGGTGATGCTGTCTTAATTTTCTTTTATTTATATAAAAGAACGTTAAAAGCTCGCACGCCTATCACAGAAAGAAATAAGCTTATTTCTTTCTGTGACAGGCGTGCGAGCTTTTATCGTTCAGGACTTTGAAAATGCCGTGACAACTCTAACCAAAGCTGCGGAACTCCTCGGGACGGAACAAGATGCTGCGAGATGCTGTACCAAAGAATTCGGCCGAAGATTCGGAAAGAGACGACGAACAGACGAATGTGAGACTTTTGGTAAGTTATGTATATGTATAGCGCTATTTAAAGAACCTTTATGAAAAGGATCAAAATATGTTCGCGATATTAATAAAATTCTTTCCCAAAATGATAATAATGACAATGCAAGACCTCGCGTAGCGCGCATTGTAACTGAATATTTACACGAGGTAAATATTCAGACTTCTGAATTGGCCACCGCACAGTCCAGGTCTTATAAACCCGATGAGCATTTCCGAGACAATATTGGCAGAAAATTAAGACGGCGTCTTCCTGCAACCTTGCAAGACATAGAAACGATAGTTGTTGAAATTTGGGATGATACTGTTTCAAACCAAATAGCAAATTTAATTTCGAGTAACTATGAATGGCCGATGTGCAACGGTTATTATTAGAAGTAGAGGCGGAAACACACGCTACTAATGTCTATTATAATTTTTTATGTAATTTGTGTTGTAATCGTTAATTATTGTTAGTTTAATAATGTTTTTAAAGTTTCTTCTTATGGTACTCTAATAAAAATTATGCCGAGTTATAAAAGTTAATACTTCTTTAATTATCAAATACAACTAAGTGAACCAAAAAACAAAATGTTTAGAAAACATGAGGCTCAAGTTAGGTTTTAAATGTAACATTTTTTGAAAGCTAGAATATTCCACAGGGTGTTGCGAATTTTGGGGAAAAACACGATATGTTTGTTACACCCGGTAAACAATGACAATTAACTTTCTAATCGGACAACAGGTTTAGAAGAAATGTAACATCAAAATTGTTGCAAATTTCTAGTGGTGCGTGAATATTGCTGGTCCGTGTGTGGTATGATACGTGATAAAACGCACAGAAAAAAAGTGATTTTGCCCCGACCACATTTACCACTCTTCCACTCTTCTAGTAAGTCTCTAGGACGTCTTCGATGATTTGAAGAATCTGACGGTCTTGTATAATGATCTTTAACTAAAAAAAAAATACTTCTAAACGAGTACAAACCAAAGGTTGAAATTTTATGTTCATCTAAAACCAATCCTATTTCTTAAATATACTGGGGAATGATCGAAATTGTCGATGGCCTCGTTTACCTGCGGGTCTGAGGTATAATCCATGTGTAGTGCGAATCGATTGTCGGCAACGGTTCTGCTGTCCTGAGCGCAAATATCATTGTCGGCACATAGTTCAAACCCTTCCTCTCTCGAGACCATTTCTAAAAGTTCGAATGTACTCCCTAAATTCTTCTGGTCATCTAAAAAATAACATCAGTTTAAAATAGATATTGGATTGTTCGAGATCTAAATTAAAAATAAAAGAAAAATAGTTCAGATTTTTCTCTGTGCCGAATATTTCATACCGCATGTTAAAAGAATTTATGTTAGAAGATATGTCCACAATTTTTGCCAATAACCTGACTGCCTGTCTACGCCATCACAATTCTATAGTATGCTTGAAACACTTAGCTTTGTTTACCTAATCTGTGAAAAATTTTGATTGCCAATAGCAGCACTTGCCAAGCCAACTTTAAATCACTGGCATCGTCTTCGTCGTGTTCGCTTTTGGCCAAATTGCTTGGCACAGCATCTTCCAGAGCTTTCTTTTCTTGAATTGAACGTTCCAAAAAACTTTTGCCATAGTAAAGGTAAACTTCGGCCAGAGCGTCGTGCAAGTCGTGTAAAATTTCTGAGCCGATGAGCTGCGAAGCTTTCATTACAACTGCCATCGCAATCACAGCATTTTCAAAATGGTTAAACGCTTTCACGCCTATCACAGATATAAATAATAAATAAGCTTATTTATAAAAAAAAAACGTGTGTAGAACATTTTGTAGCAATTTAGATAAATATTTGATTTCATGTAATATAGGTACCTTGTAAAAAACTTTCTTTCTCAACATCTGCCACATGAAGTACCTAGAAGAAAAATAGGAATATTATTAACTTTAAAGTATTGCAGTTTAAAAAGTGTTCAGAACACACTGCTAATTAGCTAATCTTAGAAATATCCAGTATTTTTTTTAACTCTGACTGGTTTGCAAGTCCTTTACAAAGAAAGCTTTTAGCGCTTAAAAAGTTTACCATTTTCTAAAACTTAAAATTCCAAAAATTAAAACTGTTCCAATAAAATAAAAGTATCTTAAAATGTTTTTGATATTGCCAGGGCTGAGGCTAGTATTGAAAGCATCTTTATCAAAAAGGCCTTTACAAAATCCCCACAACGAATTATTACTACCCCAGAAGACGCCCATTCGAATATATTAAACCATTTCGATAACACACTGTTTTTAAAAAGAAATTAAACCATTCCTAAGTTCATTGTTGCACCTTCTAAACGAGTACAAACCGAATGTTGAAATTTTATAATGTTCATTTAAAACCAAGACTGACCTTCTCTAATGTTCCGATCTTACTTCTTATATATTTCAGCAATGTACAGAGATTGTCGACGGTCTCATCAAACAGCTTCGATTCTGTACCATCCTCCTCAGCTTTGCTGTCCGGACAGAACAAATGCTTTCTAATATCAACTCTCAATCTCCGTTCGATAATATCAGTGCCAGATTTATACATATCTAGATCCTGCGAGATGCTTCCTAGAGTTAGGAGTATATTCACTAAACTCTCCTTGTCATCTAAAAAATAACATCAGTTTAAAGTAGATATTGTACTGTATGAGGTCTAAGATAAAACTAAAAGAAAAATAATTCAGATTTTCCTCTGCACCCAATATTCCATACCACATGCATTCATTTATTTTCATATAATTTATGTCAGAAGATATGTCCACAATGTTTAGCCAATAGCTTTACAAAAACGTTTCGGTTAGCAACCATTTCCCCCATGCACCTGACTGTCATCTACTGACTCCATCACAATACTACATGCTTGAAACACTTCACTTTATTTACCTAATCTCTGGAATACTTTTTGTACCCAAACCAAAAAACTTCCGGCTTTCCCCGCGTCATTTTTTTCAGTATTTTTAGCCTTACTGGATGAAGGTCCTGCTGATCCTATTATAAAAAAATTAGAAAAGTCAGATAAAAACAAGACCAAAGAAAATATCCCCACCCCTTTGAACGGTAACAAATTGCAAAATATACTATACTAGAAAAAAATATTTTGTAAATTTCGAAAAAAAGTTGAATTTTTGCGTGAAAAAATTGAACACCTTTAGCCGGTATTTATTTATTAGTTTTTCTAGACAAATTTTACATCATTTCGTCGACAACTCTTAAATTTTAAGAGAAAAATATATGTTAGTAGAAAGTTATAGTCATTTGAATTTTTTTTAAAATTATATTTTATGTTTAAAAAAATTCAAACGACTACAACTTTCTACTAACACGTTTTTTTCTCTTAAAATTTAAAAATTGTCGACAAAATGATGTATAATTTGTTTAGAAAAAATAATAAATAAATACCTAAACGTGTTAATTTTTTTCCTGAGGGGGGTCACGCAAAAAGACAACTTTCTTTCGCACATTACAAAATATTTTTTTTCTTTACCAAATACATTCCGAATAGGCTCACTATTAACCCTAAACTCGGCATGGATCCCATAAGTAGCAACAGAGATCGATATACAGCTTCAAAATCCGCCCTTGAACCTGTACCAGTGACAATAATTTTGAAACCAAAGTATACATAACTTTACAAAAGTCTCACCTTCGTCTGGTTCGTAGTCTCTTTCCGAATCTTCGGCCGAATTCTTAGGCACATCATCTCCCAGCGCTTCGTTTTGTTCCCTTGAACTTTCCAAAAGGGCTTTGCCGTAATAAAGGTAAACCTTGACCAGCGCATGCAAGAAATCTTGTTCCGTCCCGAGGAGTTCCGCAGCTTGGGTTAGAGCTGCCACGGCATTTTCAAAGTCCAGAACGATTAAAGCTTGCAAGCCTATCACAGAAAAAATAAGCTTATTTATATAAAGCTTATTTATATAAAAGAAAAAGTGTTTTAAACATTTTGTAGAATATTTAGATAAATATTTAATTTCATGTAATACCTTGTCCAAAGAGTTCTCTAGCAACATCTGCCATCTGAAGTGGAAGAAAAATAGGAATATTATTAACTTTAAATTATTGCAGTTTAAAAGATGTGTAGAAAGCAGTGCTAATAAGTAGCAATAATCCTTAAACTATCCAGAATTTTTTTTTATTCAGGCCGGTTTGCAAGGCCTTTATAGATTTGTTATTTTTTGTTGCACGAAACTGCACTAATCTGCATTGATTTTTTGCTTATGGGTATCTTCCATCCGTCATACAGTAGTGCCAGGATCTGAGCAGCTATAAGCTTTAAAAGTTTGTCTGATCTAGGTTGTAGCCGTTCTTATACCTCTTTTGACACTAGGACAATCCATTAATTCTTTCAATTTATTATTAATTTATTTGTTTATTATTGTTAGTTGTGGTGTATGAATAATGACCCTTATAAACAATTATTTTCACTGATTTTTCAGGAATATTTATTGGTGTACATGTATGAAGCATGGAGCTGATTAGTTTTTGGTACTCATTGGCGTAGAGCTTGAGGGTTTTTAAGAGGGTCAAATGTTAAAAAATATTCTCAAAATTTAAAAAACTCGTTTAATTCTCAGTAAACTTTTAGAAATATTTTGTCGGGGTTCATGTCTATCTGTAATTAGTTTTTGGTTTTTGGTACTTATTACCTTAGAGCTTTAAATTTTTAGGGAATCCGATTTTGAAAAAAAATCAAAAAACAGTTCCATTTTATTAAAATGTTGTTTGAGAGTTTTTGTGCGTTTACCATTTATAAAAACATTACCCTTTCTGAAACATTCAAAATAGCGGATTGAATGTTCTAGTACAACTTTAAATCTAGCTTTGGCAAAGCGACAGTAGACCTATTACTTTCACAGTAAAGAGGAGCTCCGGAACAGGCCCCAGGCGTGACTCGCGTGTTTCCGCAACAGACATTAAATGAAAGAAACACGTGGGTCACGCATCGGAGCTGCTCAGGAGCTCGTCTTTGCTGTGAAAGAAATTGTACTAATGGTACTCTGCGAGGTCGTAGAATTCTATTTATAGAAACAAAGCGATACTTTTTCGCTCTGTTTTACGCTCGCTGTCAAATGATCGGCAGACAAAAACACCACGACAGTTTTCTGTCGATTATAGAAAATTATTTAGGGATTCACCAATATATTTTAGACGTTTTTTGGCGATTCAAAACCATTCAAACCAAACCCGAGGGTTTACCATTGTTGTCTTTATGTATTTACCTATGACTGCATTGTACAAATAAGGATGACAATATGGTTTTGATTTTTGTGGCACTATCTTTGTTTGTTTACGTTTAATTACGTTGGATAAACAAAGAGAGCACATGGTTTTGGTTTTGATGGTTTTGAAGCGCCAAAAAACGCCTTTTGTCTATGGATTCACCAAATCCCAAAAAAAATGGATATTTCGAATCGATCTTAGATCGTGATCATGGAAATCGATTCATTTTTAAGATCGCCTTAAGAGATCGATCTTTAAAAAAAACGATCTTTGGTAAATTTGGGAGGGGGGAACCGGGAGAGTAGACAGTGTTCATTCCAAAACAACGCTATTTAAAATTCTTTTTGGGTATAAGTTGTACACATGATACAAATAAAAGAGTTGTACAGTTGTAGTTTAAAGAAAAGTATTTAAACTATAGATTTCTTATGTGTATTTTTAAGTTATAGCAAGTTATAGAATGGTATGGAGGGGGAAAATATTTAATTACCATCATGAAAAATATACTAATTTATTAGAAATTAATTTTAATAATACAGTAAATATCTGAACGCAATTTTTTTTCAGATTTAGGCTTTTTTCTAGAAAATATTAGATAGCGCAGTTTAACTATTTCCTCATAATCTTTCCTAATTCTTACTAGGATTGTTTTGATCGTGGCGCAGAGACCGTATCATTTGTAAAGAATAAAATATAAATAATAATTTCCAATTATTAATTAAATTTTAAAGTTCACAGACATGAAAATACCAAAAGTTGAATCGATTTTGCGTAAAATCGACGATTTTCTTGCAGGATCGAAGGTAAAAGATAGATTCTTAAAAATCGATTTTAGTTTGGAAAAAATCGATCTTTCCAGGATATCGATTTAGATCGTGAATCCCTAACTGAACTAACCTCACTTTTGGTGTAAGAAAATCACAAGAAAATGTTAAAATTATCAGGTTTTCCTCAAGTGTTGGTTTATAAATCCATAAATTTACGTAAGAGATACTTGTCAACAGTGTTTGCACTATCGTCAGGTATCCTATTTGTTTTATTATTAGCAACATGCCAAAATAAGTGACTTCTTTACTATCTCGGTAGATACCTATCTATTTTAACGTTTTAGGACTAGGAAAATGCGGTGTAGCTATAATAAGAGTCAGTGGAACTCAAGCTGGGGACGCCTTAAAAGAAATGACTAATTTGAAACAGCTTCCGCCACCACGTACAGCCTTACTACGCAACATAAAACATCCCATTACAAAAGAAGTTCTGGATCAAGGGTTGGTTTTATGGTTTCCAGGTAATTCAAGAATATTTTAAAGTTAAACTAGCTTAGAAACCTAGCTATATTTATCTATTTCAGAAGCATCATAATAAATAGGAATGATGTTTCAGGACCTAACAGTTTTACTGGAGAAGATAGCTGTGAAATTCATGTTCATGGAGGATTAGCAGTAATTAATGGGGTTTTAGATGCTTTAGAAAGCTTACCAGATTTCAAGCTTGCTGAACCAGGAGAATTTACAAGAAGAGCGTTTTTCAATGGTAAGTTGGATTTGACAGAAGTGGAAGGATTGGCAGATCTTCTACAAGCAGAAACTGAAGCTCAAAGAAAACAAGTAAGTAAAATAAGCATTTTATTGTCCCTTGATTATGGTGTGGTGCAGTAACTTGTTTGAAATATGGGTGCGGGTGGTTCACTTATTATTTGTGTATTTTCAAAGGCATTTTTTCAATTGCATGGATCTTTAAGCAACCTTTACCAATCGTGGAAGCAAATTTTAAAGCACTGTGTTGCTAATATTGAAGCACATATTGATTTTGAGGAAACAGACACTCTTGATTGTGGCCTTATTGATAATGTTTTGAAAGACATTGAACTTCTTTCAAAAGATATAGACAAACATTTAAAAGATGGCCGTAAAGGAGAATTATTAAGAAATGGGGTAAGAACTGTTATTCTAGGGGAGCCAAATGTAGGAAAAAGTAGTTTATTAAATATATTATGCCAAAGACCAGCTTCTATAGTGACCCCTATATCAGGAACTACAAGAGATGCTATAGAGGTTACATTAAATATTAATGGTTATCCCTTAGTGCTATCTGACACTGCTGGCCTGAGAAATATTTCTCAGGACATTATTGAGATTGAAGGTATGTCAAGAGCAATTGAAATTTACAAAAAGACTGATCTTGTAGTTCTGGTAATAGACTTTTTAAATTATTTATCATGGAAAAATAATAATGATTCTGCTAATTTTATTCACTATGTCAAAGAGTATTGCAAGGAGATAGGTATATCAGACCTAGTAATAGACAGCTATGAAGATTGGAGCAAGATTTTTACAAAAAACTGCATTGTAGTAATAAATAAAACAGACTTGGATGATAAAAATCTTTGTGCTATGCTGAATAAAGAGGTTGTCAAATTATCTTGTAAAAATGAATATGGCATTAAAGACTTAGTGGATGTATTGACACAACACATGAAAATTTTGTGAGTACTCATGGTCCCTTCATTTTGTCTAATTCTCATAGTTTTTATAGTTGGTGGTGTAGTACTGAATGCTTAGTAAATTAGTACTAGAGAAGTTACTTATAGTTTACTCTGTAGTTAATGTTTTTCTGCAGTTGTATATTTTTTTCACAATAATTTTTAGATGTGGGGAACCTTCCCAAGAACACCCAAGTATGAATCAAGTAAGGCACAAGCAACAATTGAAAAATTGTTTGCACAATTTGGACGTGTTTTTAAAAGAAGCCTCAAAGAAAGACTCTGCAGATTTAGTGATCATGGCTGAATATTTACGAAAAGCTTTAAACAGCTTAGGAAAACTTATTGGGACTGTTACATCTGAGGAAATACTGGATGTTATATTTAGAGATTTTTGTGTAGGGAAATAGAGAATAAAAACTTTTGCACAAATTAATGTTTTATTTAATATAAAAATCATGTTAAAAAATATTACCTATTCAATATTTTTTTCTAACACTTATTTACCATAGAATACATTTATGTTGAGGGTTCATTGGGCTATTTTTGGGACAGTTGTAAGCTTGAGAGAATTCCTCGGAATTACTTAAAGCACCTATAACTCTAAAAAATACATTTTATTATGGTTATCCCAGTTCTAATAGATCAATACTAATAAAATGTGATCCACAAAAAAGTTTATTTCCTGTTTGTCAAAGATTTCTGGCTGCATCGATTTATTATTATCTGAAATCCTCCAACAGATGGCAACGATTAACTGAAGTATGACGGGTTATATAAAGACATACTATGTCTACTCACCTAAAAATACCTGGAGAATGGACCGACGTTTTTATTCTACTCCGCGCAGTTTCAGTTCTCTGTTTCCCACACCAGACCTTTATAAAATCATACAATATATTTTCATAAAATTTTTTAAGTCAAAATAAATTTACCTGAGCATAATTCAGAAAAAATAACTGACCACCAGTCATATTTAAACCCGGCAAAGTTTCATCTACTTCAGGGTTATGACGGGCCCATTGTTCATATGCCTAAAATGTTAATGAATTAATTTAATATATGTTTTAATTACTTAACTTACTCTAAAGGCTTGTTTTAACCCTCCATTATCAGCTATATTTTCTCCCTGAGTTATAATGCCATCTAAAGGGATCTGTAGTCCGGGCAACATATATTTTCCATATTGATCTAAAAATTTAATATTTCACCAATAATATTTTGAATTACAATTTTAAGTACCTATTATGCATTGAGATTTTTCATAAAACTGCTCAATGGCTGCATTTTTCCACCAGAGTTGCAAGTTTCCTTGATGATCAAACAATCTACCCTTGTCGTCGAAACCGTGGGTTATTTCGTGCCCAATCACCACTCCAATGCCTCCAAAGTTTAGGGCTTTTGGAAAAAATTTGTGGTAAAATGGGGGCTGAAGTATACCAGCTGGAAACACTGCAAACATAAATTACTTTAATTTATTTGTTCCAGAAACCCTAACAAATTTAGGTATGTACAGTCATAGGCGGTTCTAGACCTCTATTTGAGGGGGGGGGGGCTTAAGCCCCCCGTTTACATATGGGGGGGGGGGCTTAAGTCCCTGGTTTATATATAGGCGACTAGGCCACTCAGTTGGATTTGGGGGGGCTAAATCGAGATTTGGGGGGTTAGCCCCCCAAGCCCCCACCTAGAAACGCCTATGTGTACAGTCCTGGACAATATTCAATTTTCAATGCTTTTTTCCTACGGAAAATGATATTTTATTGTGGCCACGACTGTACATAAATCGGAGAACAACAACTTACTGATTTGATTTTTGTTTCTGCTATAATAAGCATTTACTACTGCTGGAGGTGTATTCCAAAGCGACTTATTAACTACACGACCCACTTTTCTCTGATCCTCTTTACTAGAATGCCTTAAAACACTTAAGACATTTTCGAAAAAAAAGTTCTCCTCGATTTTTACATCACTATACTTCATGTTTAGCCAAGTGTCGTTTAGCAAAAAATTCGGAAAACCTATTTTTAAATCCATGTGGCTTATTTTGATCTTAGCAAAATTTTTTGTTTGATGGTCTAGCCAACTTTTTTCATGTAACATGTCAATGAATGCTTGCATAAGTTCTTCTGTGATTTTAATCGTCTAAAATATTAAGTTTTACACAGTAAAGCTTTTTAAACGAATTTGAAATATTTGCAATACTTGAGGGGACAAGGGAAATTTAAGGTGTAATACTTTTGGATATCATCTGGGGGCTGCTGGCTTAAAAAATCTTTATAATAATTGTCATTGAATGGTTCTTAATGATTATAAAAGTGGTTTAATATTATTTAACCTTTCCTTTTTTTTTCAAATGTCATAGTTCACCCTCTAGGCGTACCTATAAAGAGCAGAGGTGATGGAATGTACCTACAGTAAAAGTAAAACCTTTTCTTACATCTGATTTGCTGCTTTTGTCAAAATAATGTTTGACAAATAGAGATCCCACTGACATTCCCATATGAGTGTTGGTTTGAGTGACACAAAACTGCCACCTGGATGATTGTTTTTCCCTTCCAAACAGAGTGTAATAAAACCTAAAAGTCTGCAATTTAATTATATTTAAAAATGTAATTTTTTTGTAACAGTTACTTTTGTTCACTCTCCATAAATCGATAGTCCAAGTTGTTTGATCGATGTCGTATAAATCGCCACAACAGGTAGTTTTGAATAATCCTAAAATATAATTATTTTTGCACAGGGTGGGCCATTGAAAACTGCCAAATTTTTTCTATTTTACCATATATTGTAGGTGTATTTAATGAACAATTTTCAACTCGCTTTTACAAAAATAACTGTAACACAATTACCTTGGATTTGTTTTACTTAAAAGATTTAAAAGTTGATGTATGTATCTTGCACAATAGCATGCAACTGGTGATTGCGAATCAATTTCTTTACCTAGAACTATGCTAAAATATGTTTTCCAAGCAAAATTTGGAAAACGTTCTAATAATGTTTCCACAGTAATTCTCTGATATATTTCTGTAATATTTCTTCTTTCTTCTAAAGGAGAGGTTATCTTAAAGTAAATATTTTTTATTTACTTAAGCTGTACCAAATGAAATTCTAATTATTAACAATTTACTTTCCAAATTTGGAAATTATGCATATAAAAACCAAAATTTGAACTCACCCCAGCCAGTTTAGTTTCAAATTCTACAATATCATCGATTTCTTGAAGTGTTGTACTCGTTTGAGCTCCCAATAAGTTAGCCACCGATAAAATAAACGACTTGTAAGCTTTTATGTATTTTGCATTATGTAGATCTAAAAAATAGTCTCTGCTTGGGAGACCCAATGTTGTTTGATCAATCTAAAAATTAAAAGTTTTTTACCACGACAAGGGTTTTAGAAACATAGTTAAAAACTAAGAGAAAAAAATATTAATGCTCAATTTCTTTTCTACTTACATGAATAATATATTTATTGGAATTTTTTATATCTGGTCCAATCCATTGAGATATTAATATATCATTGTTCAGTAGCCTTAGCCTGGATAATACCCACATAAGGTCAAAATCGGATTTCTTCCAGTTGGGAGTTATCACCGGCCAACCTCCTAATTCTTCTAGAAGTTTTTGTAAGGGTTTTTCTGCCCGTTTATTGATAATTTCTAAAAAATATATAGTAAAAGTCAAGAGATTACAGGATGAGCCAAAGGTTTTAACAAGTGGTAAATTTTTTTCTAACTAGGTAGGTACTTCTAAATCTAAGTTTCGAACTAAGTTGCCATGAAAGTGTTAGTAAATATTTAAGTATGTTAAAAAATTGCTGTAATGAATTCTACAAAATAGTACAGTTATAAACTGTTACCTTCATTCATACACGATCTATAAAAAATCTTGGCCTTGAGAGTGGCATCAGTGGGGTCAAACATTTTGTGATTTTCATCTACAAAGTCTTTAGGATCTTGATAACTTACTTCTTCTGCCTCCATTTGCTGAAAAGAAGTATAGAAGTAAATAATAATTCTTTAAAAACATTATAAATTCCTAGCTCTAGCGGTCTGATTTTTTTTAGAATTGAAGAAAAAATATTACCTTATGATTATCACTCTCCAGAAGACCTTTAAGCACAAAATATAAATTTTCTCTAACAATTTCAAATGTATCATACACTGCTTTGTCCGGAGGTACGTCATAATATTTGTTCCAATTTCCACAAGCGTATTGGTAAAAATTTTCACAAGGATTTACGTCTGTATTCATATATTTCTGCATAATCTTACCTAAAAATTACAGGTATGGTAAAAGTGGTTACATTTTTAACAGTTCCTTAGATTTTTACTTACTTTGTTGTTCTCTTACTTCATTGGGGGTATTTTTATTTGTCCAGAAGTTTTGTATCTTATTTTGAAAAGCTACAGTTTGTTGGTTTATATTAGTCGTTCTTTGTTTCGTGGTATTTCTTTTATATCTATTTCTGTATTTTTTTTCTGGAGGGATATCAACGATTTTCCCAGTCGACGGAAACTTTTTCAGACACTTCTTCACTGTTCTATGTTTTTCACGATTTTTCCCAGGGAAAACTTGAGAGTTTCTTGCAAAATACGTTGGATACTTATTGATGTAATCGAGTTTGGACTCTCTGTTGTTCTCAGTCTCGAGAAATGATTCTTTATCTGGATGGAGTTTTACATAAAGTTTGTAACAATGTTTAAAAAGGTACGAAAATCTTTCTTCTTCCAACGCCTGCCTTTTTTGTCTTGTTTCAGTTTGTTGAATAAAAGAATTATTGTTTTCCTCAAGAGAATTTTGTACATTTAATCCAATATCTAAAATTGTATATATTATTATTGTAAACAAATCAATAGAATTCCTGTGCATTGGCACTGTTGACACTTGCAGTAGAGTCGTTATATAAGTAGGTACCTAAGAGAATTTGTCTGAAAATTGTTATAGGTATAATTTTTTAAAAGTGAATTTCTGATTATTATAACAATAAAATTATGGCAGACACAGTTATTTAAAATGTTTTAAAAGTTTTCCCAATGCATGCACCAGTGGTTATCAAAAAATTTCCTTACTATCTTTAGATCCAGTATTGTGTCTTACTACAAGAATAATGACAATTACAACTGGTAAAAGGATAATTGGAAGAAATGTCAACCTTTTAAGACATTTTTGCCATTTTTTTTCTTGTCCTACACACCATCTAAAAAATAAATTAACCGTTACGGAATATATATAGAGACCTCTAGGCAATATGGTCTGTATGACAGTTCAGGGTAGCTCTTTTATTGATGTTAGTAAATTAGTAGGTTATTTGTCCCAATCAATATAGTCAAGCAAGTGTTTGGTGTTAACTCAAGCATGAGTAGCAATTTTTTTAATAATAATTACGTACCTTACTCGACCACTGTCTTGACTGGGAATTAATCTACAAGAAACAAACTTTTTTCTGGATTTGTTCTCCATTAAAAACGAATAAGTTGTCCACACTAAACAAAATCTACCGAATTAAATGAATACGACCTTTAGCCAATTTGATATAATTGGGTCATTTTGATTTAACTAAGGCGGATTTTTAACTTAAATTTACACGACATTTGTTCCCACTTACACCTATATTATTTAATCTATAATTAACTGAAGATGTTTTGTTCATGTTTAGCGTTACGCAGTTAATCATTTTTCTTCCTTCCGTTGTTACATATACAAGTATGTAATAGCAGCTTTTTTTAAATTTTTGAAATGACATTGTATGGAAAACAAACAAAAAAACCATCGATGCATGGTTTAGAAAAATAAACATCTTTGTCACGTAGGAATCTAAGTATAGGTTAACAAAAGACATGTATTTATTTGCATATACACGGACACAACACCAAAGGTGTTCAAAAACAACAAAACGGAGGCAAAGTCAATATTGGCCGAAACATCTCAGTCCGGGGAGTGTCAATCGTTTCAAGAGGTTCCTATCTGGGAGGTCACTTACAACAAACACTCTAAAAGCATTGCTACCAGCAATTGCCTAACGCAACATCTTCGGTTACTTTGTTTGTCTTGTATCAATGTACATACAGAAAAAAAAACTTACAGATCTCATAGTTATATACAGGGTGTTGTTCATATACATTTCAAGCTTGTTTCTTATAAACTACGATAAATAAAAAGCAAAAACGTTACATTGTAACCGAATGAAAGTCGACAGTTTCATGTAATATAGCGAATAGTAATGAGTGAATGAGAGCTTATGATTTTTGGGGGTTCCTATTATTGTAAATTATTTGGTTCTACTAAAAGCACTTTTTTTTTAGAAATTATTTGTCAATATTTATTCTAAAGTTTTTCTTATGCATTGCTGCAAAATAGTATTCCCCCAGGAAGAAAATTTAGTATTCAGATAACGGAATCCATACATAACATGTGTCCTGAATTTTTCATGGTACAGAAAATAAGATCAAAAACATTTTTGTCATGTAGATGCCAGCTGAAGACGTAACATGTCTTTGAAATATGCTTTAAACTAGTTATGTATTAAACACAAAATTTAATGTTGTTTTAGCTTTTTGTCTATGGGAGAAAATTACGCCACTTTTATGAAAATACCGTTTCTAATATTCCAAGAAACTCTCGAGCTGTATTCTACATAAATCTCACGCATATTTTTAAAATGTTATTATTCCAAACAAAAATTTTAAAGCACAATGGGTCGAGGCTATATTTGATATTTTGAGGGCGAAATGTATATTTTTCATAGGGGTTTTAAAAACACTCTTTTTCTCTACCTAACCACCTGCCTTTGTATATGGCCAATAATAACATCGTGACAAATAATTTTTGGGTAACATTTGGTAAATATAGAAATTTTACTGATAAGATCCTATATGCCTTTCACGAGAAAAGGTTTCAAAATTTTACTTGTTTAAAATTGACAGGTATAGTAAAATTTCACACACCGCTTCGTCTTGTTGAATCACTTACATCAGACAATTTCACTGTGTAATAAAGAAAAGTTTAAAAGTGTTTTTAGTGTTTTTGCTTAAATAAATCAATAAATATTTATTTGTGCCAAAATATAATGAGCAAACTACAAAAGCTTTAGTGATATGCAATCTAGTGAAGATTAAAATACTTTTTTCGACGGCATAGGCGTAGTTAAGCAGGCAAATTCAGGGGTGCTTAAGCCCTAGACCCTATTCAGCATATGACCACAAATTTTGCTGATAGGGTGGATGGTTGTAAATTTTGGGGGTGTTAATTAGAGTTTTGGGGGTGCAAAGCACCCCCAAGCCCCCCTTAACTACGCCTATGTTCGACGGAAGTAAAAAATAGTGTGATAAAAATCAAGCAAACCGATATTATTTCACGTCATTTTAAAAAAATTTTTTTTGCTATTGTATACAGTATTTGACATTTTGAAAAATAAGAGCGGCTTAATTGAAATTGAAAAGTAGAAAATTCCTAATTGTAAATTAAATTTGCATGTTCATTGTGTTTGAACGAAATGTTCCATGGAAGTAAAACAAACGACCGAACAAACGAAATTATCTCTGAAACATAAAATGACAACAGAATTGAAATGAATAATTTACAAAAATATTATTTGTACCTTTTAACTTTTGATGTAAAGTTCAGGTGCGTCACATATACGTATTTCTCTTAACTGAAAGTAAGATTTGTTTTACAAAACTTATTTTCAATTTTAAATAGCCCTCCATGTTTGGAACATCTAAATTAATATTGTGCGATAGGAAAAGCGAAACAAAAATACTGATCAATTTAGTTCAAAAATATGTATATTCTTATGCTTCTGTTAGATCCTGTAAGGTTCACCCTTTTAGTTTTAAGACACAAGCAAAAAAAGCTTTACAGATAAAAGACAGCTATTACCAAGCAAGACAGCCTTAGGACTGTATCAGCCTCATGCTAAGGTCAATTTTTCCGTAACACTGTAGATAATAATAGTGGCAATTAATTAAGTTAAAGCAAAAATTAAAAATGTTATTAACAGCAGTTACTTGCGAAATGGCTTCGCGCATCTAGGGTTCCGTACTTTTTTCTAGCAAGTAAGTATATATTTCTGCGGCTTCGCTTGCGTTAAAAATTCTGAACAAACCTAAACGAAGAGTGAGCATATAGTGGGTTTTTCTTCCTATATAATTAAACAACCAAGCGATATATTTAATCAATCAAATGTATTCGTGTATACTAGCTGTAAACGAGTCAAAATATATTCCACCAGCACTGGGGAGGTTTTTAAAAAGTCTGTATTTCAAAAAATTTAAATTCGGCTTAGGCGGAACGCGTCTTTTTGATGTTAGTGCTGCCTATTTAGGATGTTATTGAATTATTCAGATCTGTACGGTGGTGTGAAACAGCGAATAAACGCTTAATAATGTAAACCTCACCCCTACAACTTTTTGGGAATAGTCAGGGTGCATGGATGAATAAAATGTTATGCTAAATATAAAAAGAAATAGCTCCTAAAGTTAAAAATAAATCGTGGTAATTGTAGGTATTGCTGACTTTAAAGGCCCATACTCCATTCTGTGGAAACAGTGAGAGAAAACTGAAGATTGCGGATTGACAAGTGGCAAATGGCCTTATTTCTTAGCCTCACTGACCTCCAAATATAATTTATATGATAAAATTAAAAATGGTTAATGAACATGATGTTAACCAAAATTTACCAAATTTAGGCGTTACTTTTCTTTTGTGTACTCCTTTAGAACTTGCATTGTGCAGTTTGTTTTACCCTAAAGGCGAACGCCGAGCGAACAGTTATTTTGTTTCCCTTTTCTTTGTCGTGTTGTGCCACGTCGCACTGTTAGTTTTCGTGCTTCCAGAAACAATTTTTCTTTTGATTTTGTTTCCACTGCAAAAGTATCCCGATATTTGAGGCATTTTGGTAAAAAAGGCACTCTTTTAAACCAAAACATATAAAAATGGACTTCCATTGCCATTAATGTACAAAATATCAGGATGTGTCTTCATTATTTTGTGATACTATAATTTTTCAGTAATAAAAATTAGAAAAAAACTTAGTCACACACTAATCAAAATTTGAACGGTTCCAAAACAAAACCATCTATTTTTTTAAACAATATTGATACTGTGCTTTTTTACAACAATAAGCAAATAATAAATAATTGATTGAGCATTCAAACTCACATCTAATTCATAGAACAAAATCAAGGATTTATAAGTCTATGTTGTATTTTAACTACTCTCGTAAAGGGATTGTTTTAAAACCCTTCTAACACTTGGGGGGTCAAAATAGAAAAGAGGCACTTTCTATTTACGTCAAGAACTCTTGGTGGTGTTTATGTGGAAACATCTTACAGGGTCACATTAGTTGAAGTAGTTTTTGCCGTTAAGAAAAACAGCCCTAACGAGATAAAAAGTGATCATTAAAATTGCGCCCGAAGATATAAAATAAAATCTTGGGCAAGTTGAATAATCCATTGTAATAGTAATGTGATGTTTTCCGCCTCGCCGGGTAGCAATGGCATTTGTAATTGTATTTATCGAACTGTGGAAATTAGTAAATAATTGTAGTCCTAAATACAGGCTTCGCACTGCTTCAATGCAGCATTAGATGATTGTCGACGTGCAGAACACCAACTGGGCGTTAGTTACACTTTCGTGGTCGATTTTCAATTTATTCAGTTTATTTGGCTCCCCCTGTTACAAAACACGTTCGAATCAACACCTATGGTCCATTGTTCAAGGCTTTTTTGTATTTGTTACTTTTATATAAAGCCATTTTGAATAATTGCTCAACGAGACCACTGCACGGGAACTTGATATAAAATCATTCTCTTGAATGTATTTTTTTGCGACTTTTTTATCCAAGACAGCCCACGTAGACTAAGGGAAATGTAGTCTATTGGCACGGGATTTAAAGGATTGGAGGCTGGGAGGGGAAGGAAAACATCTGCAGGCAATTTATTCCATAATCTGGCGACCCTAGATATGAATGAGCTAAAGAAGTGGGATGTTCTAGGCTTTTGTAACTGGACAATAAAGGGATAAAAACGTAATGCGCCTCTTGTTGTTTTGGAGGAACAGTCAAGGGGGAAATTATAGCGATTAGTTATTCAAAGCAAAATCCGTGAAAGTACCGGTAGAAAAGAGATAAATCCCCAACAGCGCGGTGATGAGTGATAGAAGAGAGTTTTTTTGTGAGGACTGGATCATTGATGAGTCGGACTGAATAGCTCTCTTTTGGATAGAATCAAGGATGTTAAGTGTCGATGGTGGTTGGAATCTTTCTTCGGGACAGGCAGCACACGAGCAGTCTTCCAGCTATCTGGGAAGATACCCTTGTCATAGGAGATCTGGAAAAGGCGAGTTAAGATTGGTGCAAGTTCTACAGCGCATTTTTTAGATCAATTTTATTGCGGGTATGCCATTCAGACAGCAGGTCTTTTTGGTGTCAAGGGATAAAAGAGGTTTTTGAACTTGTTTATCCTTAAGTATTATGACATTTTGTGGGGTACAGACGTAGCGGATGGAAGAGTGAAATTTGCAGGAGGAATTAGGGTGGAATTGGCAGTGAATTGTTTGGCAAATGGTTCAGCTTTCCCTTTAGAGGTGGAGATAATTTCATTGTCAGATTCAATACCTGCTTGAATGATATCTGTGATATGAGAGCAAATTTCGGAGGGATTGGGAGTGGAAAAACAGACAGGGTTCCAAGGGAAAGCAAAGAAGTTTCGAAGACCATCCCAGTCGGCAGAATTGTAGTGCCAGATCGTGCGTTTTGGCATGGTTTCAACGTACTCAGGATGTATGGGACAAGGGACGGTAATGAGGCCGTGATCTGAGCAACCAAGGGGAGCGCATACTGATGTTAAGTATGACTCAGGATGGGTGGTAAGAAAAAAAACCTGGTGGGTTTGGATTATGGTTAGGAACGCAGGAAAAGTATGTTGGTTCTCTGATTAGATTGGTAAGCGAGTTGCTAGTTGCGAAGTTTTCTGCCGCTCTGCCTTCTGGGTCGGTTTTTGTGAATTCTAGCTCCTTGCTATGGACGTTGAAGTCGCCTAGGACGATAACTTCAGCGGAAGGAAATTTAAAGATAAGATGGTCAATTTTTGCCGAGAGAAAGTCAAAGAACTCATTGTTGGAGTTGTCTAATCGGGAGCGGTAGATGCAACAGATAAATTTAGTAGAAGATTTAAGGGTAAGTTTTAGCCAGAGAACATCAAGCTTGCCTAATTCCAGGTTCGGGAGTGTGGTGCAAGAAAGACTGCTGCGAACGTAGGCGCATATCCCACCATGAAAACGAAAAGATGACAGAAGGTTGAGGATTTGGGACTGATTTGGGTTTCGGTCAAAAAAAGAATTTAGGGTTTGCATGATTGGAGGTAGTGGTAGACAGTCCAAATTGGAATTAAGCCCGCAGATGTTGGCAAAGGTTATTATACTTTTGAAATTCTTCGATGGTGGGTCTCCCTGAGCACCCCTCGTCCGGAGATCCGAATGGAGGGGTAGTTTACCTCCGGAATTTTTAACCCCTGATAGCGCCATCATCCTTTTTAAATTTGTTTTTTAAGAGGTGGATAGTTAGAAGAGAGTAGGATTAGAAGTGACAGAGGAAAAAGAGAGAAGAGAATGAGTGACAGTTGGAAGAGAAAAGGAAAAGAAAAACCGACTCACGCACCCAGGGCTGGAAACATCCGCTAAGATTTCACCAGCTCTTTAAGTGAGTGTGTGGGGTGGTACCTCCTCGGTCGAGGAGAAGCTCCTCTACCACCTCCTAGTGCTGCATTGTTTGAAAAGCTAACTTCTTGGGCTTTAATAAATATCACAACGTTTCGACCAGTTTACCCACCTTCAGTTGTAATATCTCAAATTATTTGAAGTAACATAAGTCGTTTAATATCACTTCGGCATAATCCACTATTTCGATGCTATTTGTTGGCAAATACATATTTGGTGCTACCTACTGTACCTATCTAATAATAAGAGAACGGTATTCTTTAATAACAAAATAGTCTCGTGACTTTATTCTTATTTAATTATTTAAATAATCTAACACCAACGCGTAAAGAATACGTCGGCTTTTAACAGCTTTCTTTTAAATCGGCTGGTACCTATCTTTGATCAAAGTAAGTACCGGTACAGATTTCTCTGAGAACGTCTACAAAAAGCTTCGGCTTCTGAAATTACAACCTACGTGAAGAAACCACTCAAGAGAATGATGAGTTAGTTTAAAATAAAAGAACAGGCACGATAAAAACAACATATGACAACCAATTACTACACCCTACAAATTATACCGAACCGACAAAATGGAGGCAAGATAAATTAACGACTTTACACCCTGAAGCGAGGGATGGGCCTACTGCCCTAAGTGCTAAAATATACCTGAAAGGTTTAGAAAGCTCAATGATCAATAAATCGTGTAAAATAGTCCCTTTTTTACGCCCATTCTCCGAGGTTGGCTTTATGTAATAGTAATAAAAGTTACAATAATAGCTTTGCAAATTATTATATAAATATAGTCCTAAAATTATTTACTGTTTCTATACAGGGTTGTGGAAAGTAACCTAAATAGTTCATTTGTTTCAAAGTTTTTATTAAAGTCAAACAAAGCTAATAAGGAGTTAAAATTATTTTAAAACGATTAGCTGGTTTTAAAGCCACCTTCCACCCTACACTTTACTTTAAGAATCTATTCCTTAACTCTAATCTATTATAGCATAGCTATAAATAAGTATGTAGTGGTTCTGTAAACCAAATTTTGGACAGCCCGGATTTGTAAATAAGTATAACTTGTTAACCGTACCATGATTTCTCAAGAAAATTATTAATAAAAAAAATTTCCAATACAATTTTTAGGCTTATAATTTGTGACTAACTAAAAACTATGGGGAAAAAGATTCATAGTAACTAATAATTCAATA
Source organism: Philopedon plagiatum (assembly GCA_963971165.1). Classification (NCBI taxonomy): domain Eukaryota; kingdom Metazoa; phylum Arthropoda; class Insecta; order Coleoptera; family Curculionidae; genus Philopedon; species Philopedon plagiatum. The sequence continues at coordinate 1,227,201 of OZ020198.1, forward strand.
TAAATTTATCGGTTTAAGAATTGAATTATTAATAAAATAATTACATTCTGTGTGTAATATTTCCACCATGTATTTAATTTATCCAAAATATTTAGTAATGATTATATTGTTTGGTAATACAAATAGCCTAAAAAGGTTTTACAGCGGCAACAAAAATAATTATAAGGCGAAGTGTATCACAACTCCACTTTAAAATGCCAAGTCATTTAGAGTAGATACTTTAAGCTAACTTTTTTTTTACTTTAATTAGCAGGTGTATTGGGTATCTATCCAGTTTATGTAATATGGATAAACCTCATAGCATACTACAAAAGCTAACCTAATATTGTTGTCAAAATTTGTATAATTTTTTTGAACATGTAGAACGGATGTTTTGACATAAAAACGCTTATCTACCGGATGATTTGCGTAAGACGAAGACTCTGTCCATTTATTTGAATATAAAAAATATTTTATTATTTATTCTTTCTTATTTAGTTATATTAATAATAAATACAACACCTTTCTCCGTTCAAATCAACTCTGATATTGTTATTGTTCGTCGAACAATATTTTCAATCAAATCAAATCTATAAAAACAAATACCTATGTCGAAATAAACAATGCATGTCATTTGAAGCACCTAAGTTGCTTTTATTTTCTTAAAAATTCTTTGTCGGCCTCTTACCTTTCATTACAAAACCTGATCTTGTCAAAAGTGTATACTTTTAATAAGTGCGCCTAAAAATGACTTGCAATTCTATAGATACTTGCATAGATGATATATGTATAGAAACACGATTTTTTTCCTTATTTAATGTTTAATGTAGTCAGTCAGAACCAACACATAACTTATTAAAGTTAAGAGTGTGTTGACTACATAAATGGTTTTTGTTTCGACATTAGGAAACAAATAATAATGCATAATATTATGTTATTATATTCTTTCTGTATTTCTGAAAACAATAAATATTTTTTTCGGATTATCTTTTAACTGATAGGTATATATACATATGTATATCTTTTTGTTATAAGGATCTACAGTGCTACAGGTTAATAATACATTAATTATATTTAACCCTGATATTCTGATTCTATTCCTCCCAAAAGTTAATTTTATTTCGACCATCAATATTGCAACAACCGCATTATTATGCAACACCATGTTCCATATGGCCATTTTAATGACATTATGCATTTTAGCTTTATAATTGACAGGGCTTGTTAATACCATTTGCGTGCATTTCTCCCTGTTTAATTCGTGTTTGGTTTTTCAACAAAGATAGTATTCTTCGACTGTTATAATATTTCCTACCTAGTAGTACCTACTATATCATGAAATCTACCAAAAATTTAGGTATTTATTTTATTTTTATCATATTTGACAGTTTTTGTATGAAATAACTTTAGTAGGTACATAAGTTTCAACTTATTATTGTCCGGTTTTATTTTTAATAATTACTATACAACTTCTTATATCATGTTTGAGCAAAAAATCCGAACAAAAATCTGATATGTTTATAAAGACATTAAGCATAAAAGGATGTTCAATCACGAAAAATAAATAAACATTCTTTAATTAAGAATAACAGCATCACTAAGCAGGTGTTGTGTCCGAGTACAATGGGACAAACAAAATAAAAATCATTCTTACAACCTTTTAATAATATGTACTAATGTATGTACCTAAACTCCTTGCTATAAAAGCGATCTGGAGTCATTCCATAAATATATTTTTCTTCCCTTATGAAGGAAATAAATCATTGAAATATTGAAAATCATGTTTTTAGTAATCTGATGATTTTTAACATGATCCAGCGAGGAAAGTAAAGATAATATTATGTTCCGATCACTATAAAAAACTTAACATCACCTCCTTCACAATCTCTCACAGTTTCTTAACATAGCAAAATAGAAACTATTAATAAATTGAAAAAAAACTAGACTTAATTTAAATGTTACAAGCTCTGTATAGTTATATTCATAAATTCAAATACTAATATTGTAGAAATTTTTGGAAATAATTATATAACTTTTTATGTTTTCAACATTTAAACAATAAAGTCTAGTTATAAATTCTTATATGAAAGAAATAAAAACTTGTTAGCAAATTTTGTATACCTAAATTGGAACGAGACTGAACTAAATTATTTTCAGGAAATTTTAAAATATTATTCAGTATCATTCTCGCTCAGTCAGAAGGCATTAAAGGAGTTATTCAACAAAGGCAGAATGAGCTATCAAAGTCAAACTGTCGATGTGTTTAGATCGGTTCTCCTTAAGAAAATACCTATAGAGACTTCATTGTATCCTCAATCAGTTTGTAAAATAAAAAAATGTCAAAATCAAAAGAAGACATTATGTTTGCTGTCCGTAATAGCTGTATTTATATTTTCGTTTGATTTTAAGAATAATTTACGGACAGCTCGAGTGTATTGTTTAATTTTTAAACTTTACCTGACAAATTTTCACATAGAAAATCTGCAAGTTACTTCCTTTAGCTTTGGCGACATAAGCTGGTTTTAAACCGATTATAATTTCAAGTTAAAATCATTCACAATCACAATAGTCGTTGAAGGACTAAATATCCACTTTTGGTGCCCTTAAGGTGGATTTAAGAATCTCCTATGTTGTAAGAATGTACTTTTGTGTTTAATATACTTTAAGTCCATTCATAGTATGTATAATACTATATGAAGATATAAAAAATACACTACAAAAACGTTGTGGATAATACTGTAGACTTAAGTAAGTTTATCTTATAGGCACTTACAGGTCGTATTACACGTGCTATTCTTACTTTACAAACATTCAGATTCACTTAGTAATCTGTCAGAGGTTATGGTAATAAAAAAATTGCTGCGTTTCAACTGAGTCAAATTAAAAATTTTGAAAAACATGTAAAGGTGAAAAGTTGTTCCTTATAACATGAGAAATATTTTTTGTTAAAAAACTTTTTCTCTAAAACGAACAGTTTAGCAGTTATAAGGAAATAAACAATTAAATTGTTTATAACAATTGATCGCGCTAGAATTTTTTAATCCTGATACTTTTGGCTTAAACTACACCTAATACTCAATGTTCGTGATTGTTTTTCAGATTTTTCTAGCGATCCTTTTGGTGATAGGGGTGGGGATAGAAACTTTTTCTCTAAAACCAATGGTTCAGCAGTTATAAAGAAATAAACAATTTAATTGTTTATAACAATTGATTGCGCTATATTTTTCAATAATTGTGATAATTTTGGCTCAATCTAGACCTAATTCTCAATGTTCATGATTTTTTGCAGATTTTTATGAGCGATCCTTTTGGTGATAAGGGTGGTGGACAGCAATTTTTAAGCCTTTTTTCCCTTAAAAAATCGGATTAAAAACTTTGAAAAACGTGTAAGGACAAAAGTTGTTCCTTGCATCGTGAGAAATATTTTTTGTCAAAAAACTTTTTCTCTAAACCAATGGTTCAGCAGCTATAAGGAAATAAACAATTAAATTGTTTATAACAATTGATCGCGTTAGAATTGTTCAATGCTGATAATTTTCGTTCAATCTACACCTAATTCTTAATGTTCGTGATTTTTTTCAGATTTTTCTGAGCGATCCTTCTGGTGATAGGGGTGGCGGACAGCAATTTTTAAGCGTTTTCCCAAAAAATATTTTTAAAAAATACATCATATACATTGTTGAATTCGTGCTTCGATAAGCTTTCATTTTTTGATAGCCTACACGATGGCATTGAAATTTTTTCCCATGTCCCACTTTACCCCCGAAATTAACCCGCAGAACCAAAATTCAACTTTTTATACTTCACGGCTATATTGGGCCACCACACTCTATCTCTGTGCTAAATTTCAAATTTTTACGTCGAATAGTTTCGGAGAAAATTGCCTGTGGCAGACACATGGACGGATACCGAAGTGGTTCCATATAAGTATTCCGTTTTACGGAACACTAAAAAATGATACATATGTATATTGGTACTTTAAATAATTTATTTAATTTCATATATTTACAAGTTTATACCATTTATACACAGTGATTGGGATATATGTATATTATCGTAAAAAATCAGTATTTCTTATAACTTTATAATATTAAGTGTATGATGCCTGATGATATTTTATAATATTTTTGAATTAAAAACCAGATAGGTTTTTAATTATTAATTATTTTTGTATGAAACTGGAATGTAGCTGCTTTTTCATCTAGCTCACTGATTCCATTTCAAAACTAAAACGTACTGAACAGAAAACAAAAAAAAAATACAGCAACAATTGTATTTGGTTATATCTAGTTTATTTAACATATCCTTTAAACCAGTATTGCAACTAACCGAAATGGATTGTCTTCTATTAACAGTACGCCGACGGCAACTATTTTTTCTGCTTGTTCAATAAAATATTTTTACTTTTTAAATAACTTGTTTACATATTATTTTGACATAACTAAAATAAGCTCATCGGTTTGGAAGATTTTTACAATAGAGAACAATGGAATAAATAACATAAAAATGGGAGAAAAATGTACTTCTAATAATAAATACTAAGACAATTTGAGGAGGGAATTTTAGTTGCTGCCAAAATAAACTTAAAACTTGAATAAAGGCATCAAACTCCTAACAAGAATTTTTATTACAGAAAGGAACATCCGACTACGGAAGATACAGGTGGCTAAATCAAGCCCAAGCTTATCTAAAACTCCTGAGATATTAAGTAATCACTGGGTAAGAAGCAGCCATGAAAACAATACAAATATACGTGATACGTGCACACATGGTGAGTAAAACTTAGAACTCTTTTCTTAAGTCCTTAGTCGGGTGACAAGTCCTTTAATTTATACCTATAAAATATTTTTATCACTGTCTTTTTATTTCAGCTACTTGGAAGATTCACTGGGAAATAAGTCTGAATAAACTAAATTCGCACTTAAGAGTCTGAACTTATATTATGTGTTTGATCTGGTGTACCTGGAGGTGCCGACGGCCTCGCTTGCAACAGAGCTTGGTAGTAATTTACAATGGGGAACATAGGCCATGATTTGACTTCTGCAGGATCCTGCTGGTCACTAGACACTACATCGATATCTTCTTCTGCGGTGTCGTCACCAGAATCTGGAGCCAGAAGCGACGCTACATCGAACTGCCGTTTTCTAGTGCTTCTGGTAGCGGAAGATGAAGGGTATACAGAGGTTGATGGCCCAGGAAGGACTGGAGGACTTACTGAAAGAGGTGGAGGGCTTGGAGAGTCCGCACCGTCCTCATCTACTGCTAAACCCATATGTTTACGGACTTTTCTTTGAGCTTTACGTCTTCTAAAGTCGCCTTTCCGGAAATCTTCCACGTTAGCTGGATGGATAGCCCAATAATGCCCTTTTCCATTAGCACTACGTCCTGCCTTTATGAAGCAGTCATTTAATGACAAATTATGCCTTATGGAATTTCGCCATCCAGGTCCTCTAGATCTAAAGTATGGATAATTATCTAAAATGTGCTGATAGATATCGGAGAGTACTAATTTTCCTTCTGGAGACTGGAGAATGGCCATAGCGATAAGTCCGATGTAGCTATGCTGAGGTTTAGGTTCTTCGGGCTGTAAGGCTCTAGGAAATAATGGATAACACGTTAAAGGCGAGGGGAAAGGGTTCAGAAGTGGGTACCTGAGACGTTCAGCGACGGCATATTGGTAAAGTTGAAGGCGATACTGGTCAATTGGGAGAAGAGCTCTTGGACCATTCGCATCCAAAGGAAAAGGCATAGGCAATCTTGGAGAAGTGTTCGTTGGGCTTTCGTTGCTACACATTTTTTTCACTCACTGTAATGTTAACACACACTCTAACTCGAGGAAAGACACTTTCACTTACATGAATTACCGCCTATAACTGGCTTATAGTCTAGAATGTCAGTTTAATTTTGCAGCATAATTAAAAGCGTTCTCGGAGAGGGTAAACTATACTGTTACTGTTCCACTAAGGACCCATCTGGGTATCTAAACATATAACAAACACTAACTATTTGTCGACCAATATTTGACAACAGTTGATGGGCGGGAAGCTTTCCCGCCAATAAGCTCGAGCTTTGCCCTTCCGGTTGCTTAAAGCTCCGCCTCGCCATCATGTCGAGCTTTCCAACTGCCTGCTTTTAGTCCTTAAAAAAGGAAGGATAACTGCTCCTGCAAAATCTTTACTATTTGTGTGTGCGACTCGCCAAATCCTCGGAATTTACATTTTACATTTGGTTTATACATATATTTAGGGAAATAATACACACTGCGCCTTTTTTGCGTTCCTTTATATTATTTTATATCCATGTAGATATATTCAGTTTGTGCGAAAAAAAAACTTACTAGTTTTCAAAAAATATTATCACATTTATCACTACCAAAAATATGTCACTTTCCCATGTTTGCTTAGCGTTGGGGCATATTTTAATTATTTTCTGTTCTTCTCTGTACATTATTAACTCCACGGGTAAAGGATTATTGTTTTCTACTTATGATTACTTTTGAAAAATCAAAGATTAAGACTGGGTACCAACTGATTATAATGCTGAAAAACTTTAAATTTAAAACTGAATATCTTATTCATCTTTAATATTAATTGCTGCAAAAAAAAACAACAAAAGAGAAATTACTTCCCACAACAGTTGTGTCTATCAACAGTCTAATTCTTCAAAACTATAATTAAAATAATTAAATAACATTGTTTGAAACGCGTCTTGAACTCCATATTCACTGAATTTAAAAGATATGGTTTTTGGCTTTGTTCCAAAAATGATACAATCTCCATTTTAAAAACAACATTGAATATTTTCAAACTTGTATTCATTTACTTTACTCAGCTAGAGGTTGCCACCCATTTGCGTGTTCCCTGTTTCATGTCAGTAAAATGTCATTATTATTTTTATTATAGGGTAAGGTAAGGCAGTTGTGAAAAAACTCTGCCAGCCATTACGAGTGTATATAGGCGTGGACAAAGGAATAAATAAAAAATATGATCCCCTTGCGTTTTATTTGTGTACCCCTTTCTATTGGAAAAAAAATTTGAAAGGTTAAAATGAGTGAATGGTTAAATTGCATGTCACTGCTACAATGTATTATGCAGGAAGGCCTCAACTTCTATACCTATTCGGTAAAAAAGACTGGATCAAAAATATCAGGCATCCTAATTATGCTCTTACAATTTTTTTTCGGAATATCTCTAGTGCTCTTGTCTTATGTTAGAAACCAGAGCAAACCCAACCCCCCAAATGTATACTAGGTATAATAATAATTGTAACACACATATTTTAGTAGTTACATTCCTAGTTAGGTATTTAGCAGCTTTATGTAAATTGGTTCTGAAAAAGGAAACTAAAAAAATAAAAATATTGCTGGAGCTTTTCCATTCCGTGTAAAAATAAAACATTATAAAACGGAATTAGCCATCAGGTTTTAGTGAAATGCGTGAAAGCACTCCAGTTAATTTGGGCACATTACAACATTTTCAATGGTGGTTTCCGACTGACTGGTCCATAGTCCATAGATCGACGTAATGTATAACTGTTCGGCCGATTCTGCTAAAAAGCCACAGCTTGTTCGTTATTCTGTGCTTTTACGTTTGCATTATTTGCTATTATGCATTTGACTAGCTTCGTTTTTGTTTGATTTTGTTTTGTTTTCTACAATTTCGAACTTTACAATTGTGCTCACATTCGCTAATGAACAATACTTTGTATTTACGTATGTTAAAGTATAATAATAATAATAATACATATTTAGCTCTGTTTTCTTCAAAATATTCTGCAAATAAAAAATTTGAAGACCTTACGTCAAGATTGTCTAAACACTGAAATCTGTAACAAAAATAGTTTTTTGAACAACGGGAAAGCCCCATTTTTACAATAATATAATCTAAAATAAAACATAACAACATTAACATGATAAACCACACAAGCTATAACAGATACATATCATAAAATACACATCACAAATTTAAATTAGGATGAGTATTCAAATATGCCAGGGATCGAGAGAGTGGGCCGTGAATACTATAATTTGTTCTGTGGAATGGGACAGAAAATATCTGGTGATTTCTTAGTGATCGGGTAGGTATTTTCAATGGTATTTAGCTGAGAAGGGAGGGGCAGTCAAGGTTACCATTAATCAACTTATGGATAAAAGCTATGTCAAAAAAACCCTATTCTAATTTCCAATAAAGGCTGTAGATCAAGAGCCGAGGACACTTCATCAACCCTGCCAACAATATTAAGTTTAAACATACAGTATAAACTTTTTCTGAACATTCTGCAGTTGGACTCTGTGGATGTTATAAAATGGAGACCAAACAACAAGCATTTTCCACATGGGATCTAACAGGAGAGCAATATATTATTCGTAATGAGTCAGCTGATAAATCAGCGCATGATCTCAAAATAAAACCTAGCATTTGTAAAGCTTTCCCTGTAATATATTTATAGTGTTCTCTAAATGTAAGTTTGCGAGTCAACAAATCGGTCATGTTCAAGCTATACTTGCACACGTAGTGTTCCGTGCCATCAGCCCCCCACTTAACCAGAGCAAACCCCGGCCGCCCGATCTCCGTCCATCTGCCGCGCTACCCGCCGCCGACGGCACCAACGCCGTCTCGCATCGTGTATGCGCGGAGCTGAGTGGGCCAAATTAAAAATTTTGAAAAACAAAAGTTGTTCCTTACATCGTGAGAAATATTTTTTGTCAAAAAACTTTTTCTCTAAAACCAATGGTTCAGCATTTATAAGGAAATAAACAATTAAATTGTTTATAACAATTGACCGCGATAGAATTTTTCAATCCTGATAATTTTCGTTCGATCTACACCTAATTCTCAATGCTCATGATTTTTTTCAGATTTTTCTGAGCAATCCTTCCGGAAATTAGGGTGGGGGACAGCAATTTTTAAGCGTTTTCGTGCTTCAATAAGCTTTCATTTGATACCCTACATGAAGCCCTTGAAAAATTTTTTTTTATTTCCCAGTTTATCCCCCGAAACTAACCCCCAGAATCAAAATTTAACTTTTTATACTTCACGTCTATATTGGGCCACCACACTCTATCTCTGTTCCAAATTTCAAATTCTTACGTCGCGTGTAGTTTCAGAGAAAATCACCTGTGACAGACGGATGGACCCCGAAGTGATTCCATAAGTGTTCCGGAACTCACGGAACACTAAAAAGATACCAAGATCCTTGATAGTGTCAACTGACTTTAAAAACTGACCCCCTATAGCATGAGGCCTACCAATTCCTTTCGAGTTTCTGTAAAAACTAATGTAGTAACATTTAGCAGTATTTAATGACAGAGACAGATCATTAATAACTGATCATTCATAATAACAGATGCCAGATTACTTTGCAATATGTCCCAATCCTCAGCAGATCCAATTACCCTAAACAATTTCAGGTCGTCGTCAGCTTAGGCAAAAAATGACAATCAACTATAAAATTCTCAATGTCGCTAATGAACAAATCAAATAAAATTGGGACACAGTGAGCCCCTTGGGGAACACTTGATATTTCTTCAACCAACCCGGATTCAAAATTACCAATCTTAACTCTCTGCCTGCGACCAGTGTGTATACCCTTGAACCATCCTACCGATCGATCATCAAATCCCAGTGCTTGTACCTTGGCAATGGCAATAATCAATTTGTGATTTACCCTGTCGAACGCCTTCGAGAAGTCAGTGTAGATCGAATCCACCTGATGACCCCGCTCAAAAGCGTTCAACAGGATGGTCTCGTACATTACCAAATTGGTAACGGTGGACTTACATACCATTCATAAAACCAGAGACTATAAAGAATACAGACAGACAGTCGAATACACCGAAAAGCCGGTCTCCCTCGAGACATTTGGTGGATTTACTGGTCTAGGGTTTAAAAGTTTGTTTGTCCACCATTATATATATATATATATATATATATATATATATATATATATATATATATACATATAGATACATAGTATGTATATTTATATAATGGTAGACAAACAAACTTTTAAACCATAAACCAGTAAACCCACCAAATGTCTCAAGGGAGACCCGCTTTTCGTTGCACGGCAGTGTTCGTCTAGGTATTATTTATTTAGTCTATGATAAAACCATGCTTTCGTTCAGACTCGCGAGATAATGGCAAACATACCTACATACACATACAGATTAAACAGAGGACCTCGTTTTTTTAAGGTCGTTTTAAAAATAGTTTTGACAAACATATCTTATTTTTCTCATAAGTCTTCATCTGCTCTTGTCTAATTAACTTACTTAGTCCATTGTATGTGAAGATAAGCGCTCCAATATCTTACAATTTTCATCGACCTACTACTTTTTAGTATTTTTGTAAAGTATTTATTAGATCTTAAGTGGAAAATGTTGTCAGGCAATCGAAGTAAACTTTGTCTGTCGAGTGTAAATCGTTCTTTGAGGGATGAAAGCAAAAGAGAACACGGACCCACATCCCTAGGGACTCGAGGCCTGTAATTAAGCCCTACCGGGTCCGGGGGCCCCTAAACGCTGACTACAGATGGCAACGTATTATTTTATTGAAATTAAACAAACTAAACACCAGTTTTCGTCCAAGTCAAACTTTAACACGAAATTATTTTTGTCACCTAGGGCGTGCCTGTCTATAAAATTTATGTTTTTAAATGATTTGTATGAAACCTAGTTGCCCATACACACAAAAAAATGTGCAAATAGTTTTCAAACTCTTCATAATTTTCAGCGAACTGTGATCTAAATATTTTTTAACTCGTGAAGCGATATACGCTTTGTGTAAGCAATCAGAGTTTAATTCAAGATATAGATTTACAGATAAACCCTCTGTAATTTGTGGACGATTTTGATGATGATTTGTCATAGACATGGGTCGATTCAAGGGGAAATCTACCTCGATTGGGCATCAGTTTTGACGTGTTTTGTGCGATCGTTCGTGCGAACGTATCATGGACGACCGTGTGTTTAGAAACATCGATACACCGCCTGCACCGTGACTTGAATCCACACAATAGTTTTGTGTTCGGCCAGTCCAGGATCATGTTTTTATTGGTTTCATTTCGTTTTAGGGCCACGTGATGAACTTACTATAATAGAGAACGTTTTGACAGCTTGGCTTTTTGATGGTTTAGTGGAAGACCCTTCTCAACTTCAAATTATCATTTACACTCACTGATATTTTTGTTAAGGTATAATATAAAACAATACCTCTCTTAGTTCTGATTGATAATTTTAACGCAACTGTTCCATAAAGACCTGCAATTTTTCATAAAATAAGATTCATACTAAACTTCAAAACAATGATATTATTGTAGCATTAAAACGCTGACTTTATCGCTAACTCAACTCTTTAGATAGCTTAATGTTTGGTTTATCTGACTTTATCGCTAATTCAACTCTTATTGTTTTGCAATAGTAAAAATTTGGTTGAGATTAGCAGAAAACTTTTTCTATTCTTTTTGTAAATTTTAATTATGTTTATATGTAACAATAATTGTATGTTATCAAAGAAATATTGTAAACGCCCCTATTTTTATAATACCTTGTAAAAAAACTCTAAATAATAAAAAAATTACTAGTATACTTTAAAAACAAATCGATTTACATAAATTTTCTTTCTAATAAACTGAGTTATTCCGAAGTTTTTGCTAAACACGCAAAAAATAATCACTTATTGGTTTTCCCTACAAAGCCGGTTACTTTAATATACCGTCCTGGTTATTATAGGGCTTTGTTTTGTTCAAAATAACTTATCAAAACAGCCTTTCAGTAGCTTTATGCTTACAAACAAGAATATGCTTCATGAATATTAAAACCTATTTGCCTCATCTTTTATAATTTTCCTTATTTTCACTTTTTAATTTTGTTTTATAAATTCTTGATCATTTTTTATTTGCCGCCTGACTGAAAAATTATTATTAGGATATATTCAGAGAGGCATGAATTCAGTGTAAAATACAGGGTGTTCATTTAAAAATTTACCACCCCAATCCTTCAGTACACAAGAAATTTTTAAAAAATCGCACAAAAATGGCAGTAATAGTTAACTAACCAGTTTCGTTGCTCTACTACTCACAAGCAGAACTACCACCTCAAAAATTTTAAATAGGCAAGGATAGCACTAAAAGCACCTATGCAATTTGAAAAATTTATTTAACAGTCAACAATCTTGGAAACTTTTTAGCAGATTATAACGGGTAATATACATAATGCGCGGGCATTATGAATAATGCTGAACACGAATGGGCATTTCAACAAATTCCATGTTGTGTATTTATAGTTTATCATACTGACTGGTCATTATGAATACTGCTTGGATCTGGCTGGGCAAAGTAATAATTTGATTAATGAAGAAAACAGTCTCAGCAAAAATAACCAAAACCACAAAAAGGAACTTTTCCCGTTTCATGTGATTTATTAACATTTTCTAAGTTATTATTGGCGTTCAAAATTCAGTTTCGAAAAACTATATTTTTAAAAAATGCATTTTAGAAAAGTGGCATTTTCGAAAAGATATACTTTCGAGAATTCATGTTTCGAAAAAAGTATTTCTGAAAATATTTTTATTTAAAAATTGAATTTTTAACTCTAATGGTTTAGAATATGTTAATGAAAAAAAGGCAAAACAAAGTCCTGAGCATACCCGCACATATACGCATTTCTGGTTTTCTTAATTTCCTGGCTTTTTTTCTTCGTTAATCAAATTATTATTTTGCCCGGCCAGAGCTAAGCAGTAGATATTCATAATTACCAGTCAATATGATATATTATAAATACGCAACATGGAATTTATTTAAGTGACCATTATTTGTGTTTAGCATTATTCATAATCATCAGGCAGTCCAGGCATTACATATATTTCCGGTTATAATCACTTTGTCCATAACATATAAATATAATATTTAAACATAACATCAAATGTACAATATTACAAAAAAACAAACAAATATTTCTTAAAAATTAATAAATTCATAAGATAAACATAATGTTATAATAAATAATAAATGTATACATATGTGTACCTACATTCTACATACATATAAATAATATATTATATGAGCCGGGCATTTGGTGTTTTACACAGATAAAGTTTTGTATCATCTTTTTTAGTAAAAATATTAAAATCGTGGGAAAATTTCATTTCAAAGAGCAGATCTTGTTCAGTGGCAAGTTCTGTTTATTTTTATTTTGTCGCAAGATGTGTTTTTGCCTAGGACATTTAGAAATAAATATAACTTGGCTAAACTAGGTCTACTCTTTAAAATAGTATGAAGCAAATTTGTACTTAATTTTATTGTTTTTACCGAAAAAATGTCGAAAAAGTTGAACAAAAGCAAATACCCGGCCCTTAAAGACCTAACAACTACATGTTACATTTTATTATTAGCAAAATCGTATCCTCTGCCGTTTAATAACTTATCCCTGTAAGATATACCAGCCCGCATTTGAAGCTGGTGGTGATTATGGTACTCGAAAGGAAAAATTTTGGGTACCGACTTTATCCATACGTCATCTCTTTTGGGCAAAGTACAGCGTTTTAAGAAGTCAAACAGACGTTGAACTTCAGGCCTCCCATCTCTCCGAAATTTTTGGAAAATGGTTATACAATTGTGATGCCACTTGGTATGGGGCTCCACACACATGAAAGAGGTATTGTAAAATTCTGGGTTCTTCAGAATTGAGTGGTTAAAAAAAACACCTCTTCGTGCCAATTTAATAATGATGTCTATGGGTTCAAAGTGCATGTATATCTAAGAGAGAAAGGAAATTTAAAAATAAGGATATGGACAGAAATCCAACACGAATGGATAAAGTTGCTTTATAGGATTGTCAATATTATTATCTATAGTAGGTTCTTTTTTGAATAAAGAAAATTATTAATAAATTCATTACCTGTAAATAAATAATATCGAAAGCAAGGCAAAACATATAAATATGGAACCTAAGTTCCTCATTGTGGAGACAATCTGCATCTACTACAAACAGCTTTTTGTGCTCAAAGTGAGGAAATCTGTGGAATCCACTAATTACTGAAATAGCGTGCTCCTTGACGACATATAGTACTGTATTAGGAGAAGTGCGGTTTCCAAGAACCATGAGATCCATAGTATAGGGTGGGTTATACTGCCGGAAATAATTGTAAGCTATGGTTCCAAACGTGGTTTTTCCGGACCCTACGGGGCCAATCATTACTGCTAGATATAACTGGCTCTTGGTCCGGATACCTGAAAAATAATAAAACTCTAAGCAAAAACATATATTTTAAAATAATGAATTGGACATACCTAATGTAAAAATGGGTAAATAAAATGATTTATATTTAAAAAAATTAATTACTTTTGGGCATCCCTGCCTTTTTATTTACAAATTTGTTTCTAAAACTGACGTAGTACAATTATTGAAAAGGGGACAAATTTGAATTGTGTCTACCCAAATTTGAATTTAGCAGATAATGTGAACAACTAAAAGCGTTATTCGGAAGTAGGAAATGGTGTAGTCCTTTTAGCACTGAAAGGGCACTGTTACATTGTTAGAAAACTTTATAAATTTCACTCAGAAGTTCTCAACAATTTACCATAGGTCTCTTCGTCATATATTACAGAGTTAATAATGTCATGTTGTCATGTATGTACGTTGTGACCCAAAATTATCTAAAAAATTGAAGACTCTCTCTCTCCATTATGTTTAAAAGTTAAGAAAACGTAATAGACATATTTTTTAAATTTACAACGTTGTTTTGATAAGCTAGACTTGTAAATGTGGGTCATACGCACAACGGAGATGATAGGAATCTTTACTAAAATAGCCTTATACCCTAAAAGAATTTTCAAACGTTTTAAAACCATAGCGGAGTAAAAAATAGGGGATGGTATCTGTTGAAGGGCGTATAATTTGTTCGATCAATGCTGACAAAATGTCGTTTTCGCCGATTAGCGAAACATATTGAGAAACACTGAGTGAAATTCCCGGGCCTTTCCGTGTGCCGCACGCAATGCTAAAAACGGAAACAATTAAATTAACAATGGTCGGTTTAGCCCCGCACAAGCCACGCCATTCGGACCAAATCTTGCAGAAAACGCCGTTTTGTTCGAATTATTTTATTGCAACTGAATCATATCATATTTAATAGGAAATATGCCTTGTTGCACTACACTCTAAGGATTTAATTAGGACAAATCCTTATTAGAGAATCCTTTCAAAGAATTAGTTTTATTCTTGTTATCGAATTTACTCACAATAATGAGCTATCTTCTATTGTAAATATCATTTACAATAGAGAATAAAATCAGTAAATGTGATTAGATTCTGCACCCTTATTAGGCGTGCATTCGTTTAAAATATAAATATATCTTTTCAT
This sequence comes from Philopedon plagiatum, assembly GCA_963971165.1. NCBI lineage: Eukaryota > Metazoa > Arthropoda > Insecta > Coleoptera > Curculionidae > Philopedon > Philopedon plagiatum. The sequence continues at coordinate 1,242,542 of OZ020198.1, forward strand.
TTTTAGTGTTTCGTGAAACGGAACACTATGGTGTCCATCCGTCCGTCTGTCACAGGCGATTTTCGCTCAAACAATTTGACTTAAAAGTTTGAAATTTAGCACAGACATAGAGTGTGGTGGCCCAATTATAGACGTAAAGTATAAAAAGTTGAATTTTGATTCTAGGGGTTAATTTCAGAGGGTAAATTTGGAAATGAAAAAAAAATTTCAAGGTTATCGTGTAGGGTGTCAAATAAACGATTTTTGAAGCACAAATTCAACAATATATGATATATATTGTTGAATTACGATGTATTTTTGATTCATTTCTCACGATGTAAGGAACAACTTTTGTCCTCACACATTTTTCAAAATTTGCCCCCCACCCTTAGGTATATCACCAAAAGAATCGCTCAGAAAAAACTGAAAAAATCACGAACCTTGAGAATTAGCTGTAGATTAAGCCGAAATTATCAGGATTGAAAAATTCTAGCGCGATCAATTGTTATAAACAATTTAATTGTTTATTTCCTTATAACTGCTAAACCATTGGTTTTAGAGAAAAAGTTTTTCGACAAAAAATATTTCTCACGGTGTAAGAAACAACTTTTGTTCTTACACGTTTTTCACAATTTTTAATTTGGCTCAGTCGAAATGCGAGTTCATTGCTATTAATAATTTAATTGGGGGGCGATGGCACGGAACATACTAATTGGGCAAGTATAGCTTGCACTGATTTTTTTTGGAAACCGAGAATCAACGGAAAGGCAAAAATCAAACCAATCTGGGTTATTCTTCTACTTTTAACATTAAGAACCAGCTTCTATAAATAGGTTGGTTGTCTTACTTCTTATGTTCTTCCTTTTGTGTTTACAAAAAGTCTATGAAGCTTTTATAAACGAAGGACAAGAAATTATAGCATAAAAAATGACTACACCCATTAAGAAAAACTACACTTATTGCAAATTAATAATTTAATATGCGCACCAGACTGTAGATACGCAACATTCACCATTTGTGTACCTAGTCTTAGCATGCAAAATTGTCTTTTTAATATTTGCAACTCCTCGAAAACATGTTTGTTCGTTGACTCGTAAACATTTTGCATAAATTCGAAAGACAGCCGCTTCGTCCTAATTCAATAACATAAACTACAGTTTCAAAGGGATAATTTTAAACATCGTGGCAGAGCAAAACGGGGAGCATCACCATTACATATGTTGATTGTTTTATTACTACTGAATGGAACAGTGCCGGATTTTGCTGGATTTGCACAACAAATCAAAAATATCCCAAAAACTGGAAGGGGTGTTGATTTCGCGAGCTTATTTTACTAAAAGTTTATTTGGAGCCGGCCCAACTTTTTAGCTTTGCCAGTTTTGATTAAGTTGGTTTGAACACATATATTTTCTTCTTTTATAAAAGCATTTTTACTTTTTCCATTGCTCTTTTTTAAAACTTGGAAAAGCTTAAAAGTTTAATAAGGCATTTTTGGGACCGAAAAATTTTGAAATGGCTGCCAATCTCCAGACCTAAAGTACAGAACGGCATTCGTACAAAAATTAGGGTACCGCATCCATTGAAACTAACAGCTGCTATGGAACCTGCTGTATAAAAAGGCTGTAATCGCGTCTTGTCTTATGGGCCTATAATGCGTATAAATCAAATAAAATGAATATAATAAGTCTTGACTTGAGCATTATTACATTACAAAACAATTAATAGGTTTTTCAACAATCATTTTTTTTTGATAAGGCTTCTGTTTAAATTTATGTTAAGTAACTTTTCCTAAATTCGCCCCTGGATAGAAACGAGCTGAATTAGCTTATGATTATATTCATCACACGGTATTTACCACTATTAGTTAACAAGAGGGTGCTCGATCTCCCCGGACTAAAAATCCCTCAGGGATAGACTTAAAGTCTTCCACCCCCGAATAGACATATTTACATACATATCTTGTAATTTGATATTCTTGAGCCACAGTTTGTCATTTGTGTTCCATGGTTTCTTATTCATACTCTTTTATGAAAGGGTATTTATAAATAACCAATTGGCTTAATTTTGGTAATCGATAACAATCTTTTTAATAATTCGACTTTGTTTTTAAACATGCAGTAAAATCCTACAAACCACCATAGGTAAAAAAATGAGAAAGGAAAAATAGTGTAAAAATTGTTTATTTCATTAAAATATTACTTTAATAAAATGTTTTTTGGCAAAGTTTTGGTTTATTTAATAAACTCTAAACAGCTTTTCCTCTCTAATTAATAATATAAGTGATGCAAGCTTATAGCAACATACTCGTTTGCCTTCTGTTGACTAATATTTTCATTTTGTAAAACTGGTAACAAAATTGTACGTTTATCACAAGCAGTGAAAAATTAAAAATTCCTTTGAACTAGAGGGATCAAAATGCGCTTATTATCAAAATTAATTTTAGTTTGATGTATCTATTAAATTGACGGCCATCAACGGCAGCAAAATTGATGCACGTTCGCCAGAGTACTTTGGCTGTTGTTAACTATAATAAATACGTTACAACCCCATTGTAATGTAGTTATAGCGTCGAATTATGTCACAAGAGTATGTTGTTTCGATAAACCAATTACGTAACCCTTCATGGTGCGAACACCCAACCACACGGGGTTGTCTCTAAACTCCTTTGATGCTATATATTATATATAAGCTAAATAACCTAGCCTTTAATTTTTTTTTGTCAGTAGAGTTCTAAAGAGAATGTTGTGTAATATTGCAAGAAATACCATATAAAATATCTACGAAATGGTTTACTTGACCCTATGACATATGTATATACATAGTGTCTAAGGATCAATAACATTTTTAAATTAACACAATAATTATCCTCTAAAGAATTTCAACATTATAAACAACCTCTTAAAAATACATTGATGTCTTTTTAAACAAACTTGTACTTAATAGTGCATGTTTAGTTTAATAAAAAAAAATGCTCCGCAAAGGACAAAACAATTTTTCAATAAGCTTTGGGAGAAGGAAAAATCCTCTGGAAAATCGTTGTGGTTTTAGAGTTTTCTTTTTTCCAGTTATGATGACGTAGCGAGGATCCTCAGGATCCCAATTATTAATTTGTACCGTAATCGGATTTTGGTTGAAAGTCATCAGTGAAAAGCTAAAGCCACCCTTCCGAGGCTGGGCAAACGAAATTATTTGATAGAGTGTGTATAAAAAACGTGAAGCCCTTTATTACTGAACATTGTCCATTTGTCTGTCTGTTAGAGGTGCATAATTTTAAAATTCTGTTGAGTGCATATACAGACAGTTAAGGACTAAAGCCATAAGCTCTTTCCTACATAGAATGTTCTAAAACGATAATACACATACATTGAATAAATAATGTAAGCTGTTATAATTAGTCATAAAGAAGTAAAAAAACAGGTTCAGGATAGAAACAATCAAAAATAAGAGATTGTTAACAGCAACAAATTAGAAAATTGAAAACTGGAACCTCTTATTATTCAAGCTTATTGACTCAGGCTATGCGAAGCCCTAAATATTACGTATAGCATGTTTACTCTGTATTATGAACGGATTTAGGATTCTTTATCCCGTAAGTATCAAAAGCTTCGTGATTAGATTTTGATTTTAATATACCCAGTAAAATAAGATCTTGGAAATGATATTTTCCTCCAGTATTTTCCAAGAAAACATGGTACCAAACAACGGTTTTTCTAGAAGCGTTTTTAGGTATTGTTTTTTTGTAATTTATCACTGTTAACCATTAAATTGATTAAAATACATTTTTTGGTCCCATAAATGATGACACAGCAAAAATGTTCTGTAATACAATTACATTAATATCGTAGAACAAAGGCAATAAAATTACGATAGGTAATCAGAATTTATGATTTTGTTTTGACCAAGTCAATAAAGAAAAATATCCTTTTATGATTTTTACAAAAAAGATATTTTTGACCCAACTTCGCAAATAATATATAAAAAGGTGGTAATATTTAAAAGGGGGAGAATAATAAAGGAGACAATGAGGCATTTAAAGCACAAAGAATTCAGAATTGGATAAACTCATGTTGCTGTAGCGAGCCACATTTGGCATTTTGTAAAATGACACTTTTGGTTGGGAAACTTGACACCTCGTTTGTGCCAATCCGTTTGGGAATTTACTATACATAGACGACAATAATACGGTAAATTTATGTCATTAATAGTTTTTCTTTAGTATACTGAAAGAAATGCTATTTATCTGTAAGAAAACGCAATGTTAATATTACGAAACTCTCAGCAGATGAAATGGATTTATTTACCTATAATCAAACAGTTTAATTTTTACTCTAGACCGCTTTGCTTCAATGATAAAAACGATAAACCTCTTGTTAGCCCGTAAGAAAATTTGTAAAACTAGTTAAAACCAATTAAATTTGTTTCTGTAAAGTTCTTAAATATGGATCTACAAATACATTATATCAACTAGATTATTTTTCAGTATTTTTTCGATTTCTATCGGATTTTGCAATCCGAGTGCCTATAAAAGAAACTACACGAAATAACGTATAAAAGCTTATTTTAACAATAAATTTATAATTTTTTATTACTTTGATGCCCTTAAGGCCTAAAAGTTTATTTTTTTAGAATACTTATTTACTGAAATAAAGATTTTAAATTCAATTACCACAAAAGTTTAAAAATGTAAGTTCTATACTTCTTTAAAATAAAATATTAATCCCTTTTTTTAGACTTGTAGAAAGAACACATACATAAATCTCTACATTTGTCGTCTACGAATTTTACTTTTTATTTCGGTAAAGAAATACCCTAAGAAAAACTAATTTTTATGCCCTGGGGGCATTGAAATGATATATAAATCTTAAGTGGCAATTTAGCACCTTGTCAAAACATGAACTAGTCAGTAAGGTACTCTACTTTAAGTAGACAGGCGTATTTACACAATTTGACAGCCCTATTCATATCTCTAACGTTGCTCTTTACGTTTTTAAAATATCATTTTACTTTGGGTATTTTTACACAAAGATGGCCTATTCAGACTTTTCTTAAGAGGGGTATTCAGCGCGCTCATTATTACTACTATTGCATTTTTTTTTAAATTGTTGTTGCTTAGTTACTTAAATACTATAAAAACAGTGACTTCTCACTGTAGACACATAAAAAAGACTTATATAATTCAGCAAACAAAATAAAAAAGATTGTATTTTTTAAAAATCGCACACCGCAATCATTCATCATTGACGCATCGAGCTGTGTCATATAAACAAGAAAATAAGACTATTTTTCATGTTCAAGATATCTCTACCCACCTATTCAGTACATTACATTATAAACAATCACACGTACCTTTGTACATAGTGCCACTCATTGTTTTTTAATTAATAACGCCGTAGCAAAACTACTAAAACTACACTAAATATGTTGATGTCTATTGACACTAAAATAATAACGTTGCGAATTAAATTTACCTGCCTGAAAATACTATCTACAACTGCAACAAAAAAGGACCAATAGGATTATAAAAAAAAGTTACATGAAAGCGCCTCAAGAAATGGGCCAAACTACAATAAATAGTACGCAAGAATTTTTTTTAAATAGGTTGCGATAAATATATAAAAATATATATTTATAAAATATATATAATATATATTTATATTTTTTTTAAAATAGGTTTTACATTGTTAACAAAAATGCCTTTACGACAAAAATTAAAAAGGCATTGAAAGCTTTCAAAGCATCAATTGAGTTTGCGATCTAAAAAGACTGTTTTATCAAATTATCAACTGCTGAGTGCCTATCTACATACAAGCAATAAAATTTTATTATAAAATTGTGTCACTTTAAAGGGCGACGATAATGATACTTTTAACACTGCTCTTAACTTCGTTACTCCCAACTTTGTTTTTGTATTTTACATCATATTATTTTCTAAGAGCTGAGTGCATTTACAAAAAGTTCTTTTCAGTGACTGGGATTTAACAAAATAACACTTTAAATAACCAAAAAACACAAAAACCTCAGTATTTGTTGCTCCAAAAACTACTTTTCCAAATCTAAATACTACAACCGAAACATAACTTACCCCCCTGTACCTGCGCGACACTCATTTTTAAATATTTCTGCGCTGGTACACAGTACTTGCATAATTTGTAAAATATATCGTGTATCGATTTCTACATCGAGTTTCATTCGTAGTGATGGGCTTAAAGACCGAGATTATCCGAATCACCTGCTTTTAGTAGAAAGAGACAATGAGACCGCGCTTCGTCGAGATTAAGAAATTGCAAAGGAAATATGGATACATGATAATGTATCGCTAAATTTGCTAGTTTGCCTTATTTACCGTTATATAATGCATCAAACTATCAAACAGTGTTTAAGTTTATATATAAAAGGACATTTTGGACAGTCCTCTGTATTACAGGTATTACATAGCGCTGTCCCAGTTTTTTAGTGCATGAAAAGAATAGATATCATTGCCATGGAAAGGTGTTGCCGGGCACCATCCCCTCCTTGGTTCCAGAACCAGCGCAATTCAGGGTCTCCTCACCAAAATTGTGTACCATTTACCACTCCTGTGCGTTATTTAGTTCCAGCGTCTAGAAAAAAAGGTGCTTTCTTATTGCCGATAAAAATATCTACAAAAAAAGGTAAACGATTTTTTAAACAATGCAGTTTTTAAACAATTTACTTAATTAGATAATTCTAAATGAAGAAAAAAACTAACCTCAGCTTGAAAGTAAATTTTTGGTATAAAAATAATGTGTGGTTGAACTTGATGGGTTATCCCTATCTTTTTTTGTAATAAATGTAGAAAGTTCTGCATTTTTTTAAATTTTGTTAAGCAAAAGACTATGCAGTAGCAATCTAGAAGGAGTGAATTAGATTATAGAGTAGAATCAGATATATAGGTATAAGAAAAAAAAGTTCATATAATCCTTGATCTTAAAAAAATAGTTCTCATTATATAAATGACAGTTTCTCTAGGTGTAAAGTCTCATTGCGGTATTCCTTTCAATGATATAATTTCTTTGAGTTCGCAACAAGTATTGGGGTGGGGTTTGGGTGGGGCATCCTTTGGTGAATCACAAAAAACATTTTTAATTTGAAAAAATGCGATAGGTTGCAGGTACTATTGGATGGCATGTTTATAAAAAAATCTACTGCTGTTTCTTTTTCTAGTGTTCTAGAAGTAGCGTTTTTTGTGATAGGTGGTAGCTATTTTAAATGCACTACGCCATTTTTTCTTTAGATTCTTATAATTTAGTTAAGTAAGCAAACCTAACAATTGGTTTACGATTAAAAATTAGTTTATAGAAACCTGTTTTATTAAAATTATGTAGAAGCATTGTGCTTTGATAACGATGATAAATATTTTTTAAAAGTTTAGCTCCGTTATTGTCCTTTATATCTTGACAAAGTAGTTTTATTTTCTTTATCCAAATAACGGTTATTCTTCGAACAATGTCCACAAACAATAAAAAGAGTACAAATTCTCCCGTTATATACCTGGAAGCATGTCCACTACAATTATAGTCACCGTGTTCTTAAAAATCAAGATAATTCCGGCCCACCCTGTACTCTTAAGAGTATTATCTTTTTTCTTCTATAGATTCTATTTAGATTAGCAAAGTTTAAGAGTAATCCTTTTCTATAGTTAATGTTCAATTGAGTGTGTGTCATATTTTTGACACATGCCATCGCTCGTGTTAAATTATAGAAAAAGAATGGCCTCTTATGTCCAGAGAAATTAACAATGGATTTTAAAAAATATTTATACAAATGTTTTATTGTATTTCAAAATTTCAGTGGTCACTACTGTCAGAAGGGTTAAAAAGAGCATTATTTAGAACAATGGGTTTACAAAATAAATGGTTTGTGTGTACCAATTTAGGTAAAGATTAAAAGAACTAACGCATGTTACATTATTAGTATTATAAAAGATAACATATATTCGCCACTTCATCTGTAGGTCCCTAAAAACTTAAAATTTGGCATATGGGTATATTTTATGTCTCGAATAAAAAAAGAAAATTGAAAATTTTTAAATAATTTCACCGTAGAGAATCTCTTGAGTATAAGGTACAGAAAATAGTTTCAACGTTTTAACCAGTGGTGTGCCGTGCCTTTAGGGGCGGGAGGGGCACAGTGATTTGGGGGGTACCAAATTACTTTCTTTTTATTGGAGAGTCATAGTAGGCAAGCGCGGATTTAGGAGGGGCGCTCCCCCCAAGTCTTGTACAGAGTTTATAAACTCAAGTAGCTTGGAAAAAGTTAATGGAAAAAAGACGAAAAAGGATCCTGAACTAACCTAAACGAGCCCTTTTTGTGTTAAGTCAGGTTTACGTTTCCTTGTGTCTGCTATGTTACTCGTAGTAGGTATAATTTAATTTCAAAAAGTGTTTTTGTTTTAATATGAATATTAAGTATTTTTTCGAAACAATGTACTTTCTAAAAACATCATTTCTTAAAAAAATGTAGTTTCGAAAAGTGGTTACAAAAATTGGAAAGGTTGGTTTCCAAAAAAAAATTTGAAAACATCCCTAGTTTTCGTATAACTGTATGGCGCCTATGAAATAAAAACTTCTCATTGAACCAAATTTTCGTTCGAACCGCGTGGTGCCTATTTGACTGGCGACGCCCTAGGCCATAGCCTAGATTCCCTAGTGGATAATACAGTCCTGCAACCTATTACATATAACAAAAAAACTGCTTGGATAAAAAAACAGTTGCATGAACCTTCCAGGGAAAGTTTAAATTATTTACGGCTTCAGGGGTCTAACTTTTAATAACAAACCTGTTAAAAACGCGATCTCATTATGGTTTTATTTTTCTACATTTAGTTGTTAAAAATGTTATGTATTTATAACGATTAACCCGTATAAAATTATATACTCAAAAATACCAAAATTTAACACCACCCAATTTGTTAACAATGAATAAGGGTCTTATTGATATAAGTCCCCTTTTAAGTGGGCCCTTTAAAATAGAGATTCAAATCTATTTCATCGGTTTTGAGCACAATAACATGCTGAAAAGTGACTTGAATGCCGTTAAGGAAGTGTTTACAAAATATATTTACTTGTGGCCTGCATGAGGTCCTTAAAAGTACAAAGAAAAGGTGTCTTTAACCTTATTATTGATTATTCGTTAAATCGGATTATATCCTAAGTACTTCCCTGACTAGCTCTCTGAATAATTTTTATTTTAAGTGTGTTTACTTAACAGGAAATGTAAGCAACAAACACTAATTTATTAGTCTCAATTTTTATGCCCCATTTTAAGCAGTATTTTAATCTTTATTCATTTTTCTGTTTTTTTTTTATTTTCTTCGTCTATAGCAGACCCAGAAGATATCTACTATCTACAGCGAGTATTTTAGTAAAAATTATTAACATATAGTACATACATATTTGATCTATCATTGTACACCTGAGTGTACCTCCTGGATACGTATTTTATTGTAGCATGACTTTATGATGTTTACTTTGTCTTGGAGTAATTTTAAGAATTCTGGACATTATAAGTTTTGCATAGTTGTGTTATACGTCATGAAGTACTCTTATTTTTTGTAATGTATTATTTTTTGTCTAATATTTATGTAAAAATCCATATTTTTGAAAATCTGGTAACCTCCTCCCTATGTATAGCAAACCAAACTATTGCTTCACCTAGCTACATCAAAGTCACAATACATACCAAAGTCATTGTAAAGCTAAGTTCAGCATATTACTAACACCAGTTGTCCTGCTAACAAATGTGTTTAATATAACGGTTGTTTAAATCGGAGACAACATGCTAGACCGAGCTTAGATAGATACTGGTGAGGTTTATGTTGATATATCTTTAAAAAATTAATTATTAAGGGGATACTTCTGCATCATTATGAACCTGATTGGGTCTGTTATAAGTAGGGTTTAAATATTTATTTAAAACATGAATGGTGGATGGATATACATAAGTCCTTGGTAATAGTAGGTACCTTTATATCCAGTTTTAAAAAGACGTTTTGAGTGTAATATAATATATAATATATCGTTGATTGTTTTATTCTGTTTTCAGATTTTATAATAGCACCATTCTTACTTTGCCTAGATTTTAAACATTCTATATCTTGCCATTGTAAGCATTATTTAGTAGTGTATCAAGTTAAACAGGAAATTTTACGGACAGTATGACGCAAATACAGCAACTTCTACAATACAGAATCCCTTACACGATCAATTCTTTGTCCAGTAGCTTCCAGTTTAGTTGACTAAAGAACAAATTGCATTCTACTGGTTTCAGAATTGGTTGGACAGCAACGTTTGTGACAAGCAGTCATTCAAAAATGTATATAGGAAGCTTTTGGGGTGTTGGGCCCTAAAAATGATGCTGTATGACAAGAATTTTCAGTATTAAAATCATTATATAAAGATAATTCAGCAGCAGGGGTATCAGTATCTTTATCCAAAGTTATGGTTAACCCATATGGCAATTTATGGTAGATGGACCTTGTATTTAAAAGTAGATCCGTCCGCCATAATGGTTTAACTTAAAGATTGGCTAAAGAGCAGATAAATATTTTTTCATACTGTATGGAAAAAAATTTTCCGGCATGAATGGTGTAGATTTATACGTTTTTAGTACTACTTCTTCCTGCTAGAGTAGTTTTATCCATGTTATAATCAAAGCAACATATTGTGCGAACAGCTACATATTTCATTCTAGAAACGATTCGTGCAGATGGACTGGACTGGACTGAATGGATGTTTTACTTCATGGGTAAAAATGACTGGAGAATAATTCTGGAAATTATGTGGAAAACGATTTGGCAGCACTAATCCCGTGTTTATATATTTAACATTAAACAGGGGCTTGTACTGCTAAAGTGTTATCCATATTTTCGTCACATTAAGATATTCCAGAAGATAACTCATAAAACCTGAAATGATAAGCTCTTTTTTTATTACACCGTAGGTACACATCATGGTTTCTCTACTAGTTTTTATGTATTGCTCTGTACACGTATTAAAAGTGCTATTAATTTTATAATTCTGTACATATTCTTGATACTTGCTATGGATATTTTTAATACTGTTTCAGCTATTTCAATTTTATAAATTCTTTTTATCGGTCCCTCCTTATTCTGATAGTCAACAATTTTTATTTAATGTGCTTTTAGGAATTTTGCGGAAAAGACTTTTTTTGACAGGTAGGAGGCAAGTTTCAAACTTGAAGTTTGTGAATTAAAAATGAAATTTGCATCTTACTGTCATTAGAGTTTTTTTCTGTATTATCATCCAATCAGAATTCAAGAATGTAATGTAAATGGTTCGTTTTTTAGTTCCTCAAAGCACGCTCAGAAACCTGAGCAAATAGTTTAGTAACGGACGTAATATTCATCATAACTATTTTTGCATGCTTTGAAATTTAACAAAAAATAAGAAAATAAAATCCAGGAATAATCTGTGAGAAAAATATGTATCCACAAGGGAATGCCATTTCACGCTTCCAACGACACGCTTTTTGCATTCGAATTAATCGTATCATTGTTGGCGTGCGAATGTTTTTACCTTAACTTCGACATCTGCAAAAAACGTGGTTGTAGAATAGCAAATTCAGAGAACAACCCCTTGATAGGCTATATTTTTTTAATTTGACATCGAATATATTTCTTGATTTATCCTATATAGCAACCTAAGAAAAGAGAGAAAAAATATTCCAGATGTTAGATTGCAGTGGATATTCTTGATGGAAGAAATTTAATTTTTGATTATCGTTTTTGGCACCCTGATTTTTGAATAAGGAGTTCTCCATGTGTCATTCCGCGGTGTTAAGTTTATGTAATCGTTGTTAAATTTACACCCTTTATGGCATTTGGAGTGTTCTTACAATCCGTTAAGTTCCACCCATCAATTTTAAGACATCAGCAAAGAATATTAGTTCTTCAGTGGCTAGTTGTCAGCTGTATCCTGTAAAAAACAAAAAGTAAAGTCGTTTCTGGTTGGATATATTTAAAAAATAAAAAAAAACATTATTTACTAATCCAAAAGTTTATTATCCAAAATTTCTCCCAAAACACTAAAAAAACTTAATATATCAATGGGACATTTTTTGGTATACTTGTTACAATGTCTGTTTGTTTTTCCATATGTTTCTGCTATGATATACTTTGGTGGCAAGTTCTTATTTACAGATGATGAGGGACTAAAATGAGAAAATCAGCAAGTTTTAAAGAAACATAAATTATAATTTAAAAACTCACCTGAGCAAAATATGCAATATATCCCCTAAAATATCTGTATTTTTGGTAGAATAGCATGCCATTTCACAAATTATTCTTAAAAAGCATTTTTTTCCTCCATAACTTTCGCTAAACCTGGAACAAAATATTTACATGGAAATTAAAAATTATCAAGAGTCCAATCCTGCGCATTCGCCAACAACTTACGAATCCAGTTTAATTTCGATCATTTTATAAAGCATATTCCGATCAAACAGAGTCCTTTCACTTGATTCCGCAGGAACAATTGGAGGAAAAGTATATTCACTTTCGTTTTGGGGTAGAAAATAATTTGCTTCCATATTCCAAGCTAAATCTGCATCTATTTCAGACGGGATTAATTTGATTGCAAAGGCTATGATAAGCTGCAAACAGAATAAAAAATATTGTCCCACAGACAATTTAGATATGCTCCACCATAATTCAGTTAGATTCTGTTAAATTGTTGTAAGTTGTTGGAAACCAGACTATAAATCATGACCCAAAACTTTTCAAAATTTTAGTAGCTTAAGTTTTAAAAACGCCTAAGGCTGCTGTAGGTTTCTGTAGTACCTATATTATTAGCAAAAATTATTATATCAATCTCTCACGCAAAAATTACATAGGACCTCTGTTAGTTTATATTTTAGAGCAGAAACTAAGAGAAAGAATTTTTAATTTAGCTTTGGAACATGATTACGTTTTACTTAAAAATAAAAACTTATTTGGCAGGTCTTTTTTGAAAAATCAAAGAGAGAGAGAGAGAAATCTTAAATAAATTTTCTAGTTGTAGTAGCAGCTCTAAATTGTACTCACCCCCATAAAAGGGTCATAATAGGTGGAGTAAGGATACCTCACTTTGTTAACAAAGGTATAACCTCCTTCATCGCTTTCAACAAGGGCGTCCTGAGCGAAAACGTTTAACCCGATTAGTATTAGGAAACACAACAACACTGTGACCTGCATTTTATCACATTTTTAAAACCGTTTTTAATATATGTCAAAGTAACAGCTCAGTTCGACTACCGGCCAATGTTTGGTTTAGTTATTAGTTACTCTACAACTCTGCCTAGAGTGTCACATTGTTTGCACGATTTTCTAATTGTTGCTTTGTTTCTTAACACAAAGTGTCATAAAAGTACCGTTAATGATTACATTTTTTTTGTTGCTTTAGGTACGGACTTACGTTGTTTAAAATATGTATTTAATCTATTTCATAATGTTCTCCATATTATCTATTATAGGAAGACTCTTTTACTGGAAAATGAAGCTACAGTTTTAAAAATTAATTATTTTAGGTTCTTAACTGAAATGGGATAATACAATAAAATAAATAAATAAATTACTCTGAAAACAATATATTACATAATATTTAAAAAAAAACTTCATTTCATTCCTTCTCAGCATTGTGCCCTGTAGCATCTTTAAACATCCATTTGTCTATACTTAAAAGACAGAAGCCTAATGCATGTATACTTATATATACTAACAAATTTTATATTGCTCTACAAGTCTGTGTAAACAAACATACAACATATATAGGTAGGTACAATATAAATGTTTTTTCAAAGCACAATTTTTTAGATACCTACCATCCTAACTAACTTTATTTGTTAGACTGGTGGGTCCAAAGAACCTAAATTAACATATCATAGGCAATTGCTGTCAATGTAAAGTGCTAATTAAAAACGCAAACGTATGATGATTCGTATTTAAATCGTGGTATTTTACTAGAAAAAGAAACTGGAAAAAAACGACTCTTGCAAGACAGTAAATAATAAGCAATACATGTATTAAAATTGTCTATGTTGTTTTATACATGTATACTGCATAAATCATTAGCAATCCAAGTCATTTATTATTCTAGCCAGAATAAAGTCTTACTGGAAGGACATGTTCAAAAAAAGACACATTAGAATAGGAAATAAAATACAGTTTATTATTATAAATATAAAACATATGCTAAAATAGACTTTACAACACTATCATTATGATGTATATAAACTAAACAGCTCTCAACCTGACGTATTTCCACCTCAAATCCTTTGCTGCATTCTCAATCTAAAGATCTAAATACTTCAAAAGCTTATTTTGTGTCATTTAAATTTGTTACCTACATTCCTAGTGTTGGAATACATTAAGTTTGTTGGAATTAGGACAACCACTACTACCATTTATGGCCTATTGTCGTGTAACTGTAGCTTATTTGTAAGATTATGGTTTACTACTAGCACAGATCCATATAGCTATAGATCTGTGCTACTAGCAATAAATATTTAATCTTTTACATACACATAGTACATTACCAGATTTTCAAATTACCATTAGAAAAAAATTCTCAGTCCTGTTTATCAAATTTGTATGTTCACTGAAAATGTTTAGCATATTATATTTAATTATCTCCTTTGTTAAAAGTACCTTTTTGCCTTTTTCCTGCCGTGTATCGTAAAATATAAATTTATTTTTAGTGTTTCCATTCCCAAAATAAGTGGGGTTGGAATCACACTTTTGAGGTTAAGATCACTCTGACATTTACGACTTCGGTTCCGGTAAGCGGTCTTTTAATCTAATTCTGAAATGACCGATAATGCATCGCACAATATTCTAATATTCAATCAGTTTTCAGACAAATTATCGATAATTTACGTATTAGAACGATACCTCCTATTAATAGCCCAAATCCGTCTCAAATACGCAATAAATTCTGAATGTTTTGAGATCATTATCGGTGATATCGATGTAAAGTTAAACGTCCACTTACCGGACCCAAAGCCGCAAATGTCAGATTATGATCTAACCTCACTTTACTTTGGAAATGGCAACGGTAAATATTTACTGAAATAAACTTATCTTACACGATAGATTGCAGGAAAGGTAATTTTAACAAAAAATAAATACATTTAATATACACCTACTCAGAGAAACATAGTTACACACCTACTCAGAGAAACATAGAAAATTTAATACTGGATTTAGATTTTGTAGAATTGTAATGAATGTGTAGATCAGATACGGTATGTTCTATAAAGGAACGCTTTTAAATATTGATTGCTGTTGTTTTTAAGTTAGTGCAGATGATGATGCCAAATCTTTTTATTATAGTAAGTGTAGGCCATACCACAATCAACTTTTAGTTTAAAAACTAAAAGTACCTAGTAGACTTTTATCTCATTTGAACGTTGGTAAAAATAAAATCAGCTTGTCAACGTTAAGATCCATATAATGGTACCTAAATGCTACAGTAGGCTACATTGCGCAAGAAATGAATTTTCAGTAAGGAAATAAAACTGGCTTACTGAAAATGTCATAGCTACTTCAGAAGTATGATAAATGTTTTGAATAAAAAGATGAAATGGCCAATAAACAACAATAAATTATTACAACCTGCTTTTTTCTCTGTTTTAAATCTTTTTAAAAACATTTAAGTTTGATGTAGTCATTTATAATAATTTCATTAAGATTTTGTGTTCTTCCCTACCACTTTTTTATATAACCATGATCTTACATACAGTAAGTTTCCAGACAAACTATTTGATTTTCTTTTGAAACTCCTGCATAAGCTTAAAACTCATATAATAAAACAACAAACGTCAGTTTTATAGCTTTTAATAACCAACAAAAACATATTTAGATATAAGGAACAAAGTATCACAAAATGAACCAAAAGAAATCTTGACTGACAGAAAAAGGCATTGGGCTTGACTTATTAATGATTTTTAACATAACTATTTTTAGTAAGATCTAAAATTTTGGTATGATTTTACAGGGTGTTATCACAGAAAACGCCATTACATATTTAAAGTACCTACTAGATTATATATAATGCTCATTTTCTTCATTCTCTTTAAATATCATAAATTTACAAAACCTACCTTATATTGCCAAAATATAAAGCCTCAATATAGGTTTACACGCATTTATTACATAATAATAATACTCCAAATTACTTAGTTCAGTTTTTCGAATTAGTTGTATTACTTTTCTTTTATAAAAACTCACTGGGTACTAAAGCAACATAAATATACATAAATAAATATTAACTTAAACAAACAATAACAATAATAAACTATTTAACATATTTAAGTGGTGTTCTCTTAAAATTTAAAATCACGCATTAAAAAGTTATGTGCCGATTACTGCATGCCAGGCAGCAATCTGGCATTTTTACTTATCTTACCTTGTTGGTAAAACCAGCGTTTTTGCTTATTAAATCTATGGTTTTAATGGCTGCAACGCAATTTGAACGCCTTCAAGGGAAGACTTCTAGATCATTATTTTAGGATTTCACATATACATATATTGTTTTAAAAGCCTATAGCAAAAGGCTTATGAAAAATTAGAATATAAAAATGACTACATTGTACCCATTCCAACAATACCTTACCTTTTAAGGTTTGGTTGTTACTTAAATAAGAATTATGGAGAAAAGAGATTCATTAGTATTAATAACAGTGTCAGTTATCACCGCATATAAAGATATCATTTTTTGGTATGCCTGAACTCCATCTATGATATATGTATAATGAATATAATAAATATAATGACTAGACCGATAAGTACGTATTTTCGTGTATATAGGTTCATTCTTAAACTTGGTGTCCGCTAATTGCATTAATTTGCTGCAAAAAATAACAATAAAATTAGTTATTATAAATTTCTACCAAAATATCATTATATAAAAACGCTTCTACAATTCGTATTGTCGGGAATCAATTTATAGATTTCTCAGGTCAAAATCTCAAATGAAAACTACAAACTTACCCTGGTATTAAGTCGTGAACAAGAAGAAAAATCATTATCTTCAATGCAAAGATCAGAATCTGAGTCGCGATTTTTTAAATTTTGAACTTCCTAAAACATTTTTTTTTTGGCTTGGGAAAACAACATTTTGACATAGATTATTTTTCAAATACATTTTTTATTTAAAAATACTGTACCTGAGTCATCTGTTCGGTAGTAGTGAGAAACCTTGCCACTGGTGTACAGCATACAGGCAGAGTCTCTAAGAGCGTTGGCCTCGAATGTGTAAGCAAGGGTTTCATGTACATTGTATCAAAAGAGCCCCAAATTCGTGCTAAAAGGGCTTTATCATTAGATTTTGGAGCTGATTGGCCACTGAGGGGTTCATTCCAGTCACCTCTGGGTGTTGTATTTCCCTAAAAGAATAGCGGTATTAATTAATATGCAAGCAGAGATTACATAACATATGTTATTGATGTGGTTAAAAAAAATGAAAACTGCTTAATAAAGTGACAAAAAATTTGTATCTTTGGCTACTTGCGAGCCATAATTTTATACCATATTTAAGGCATGCTAAGTGCTAAGGCTACCTACCCCTGAACCTTGTTCCATTGAATTGTAAACCTGTTGAAATGAAATAGTTAAGAATGTGCTGTGCAATGTGAAACAATGGCAAAACTTACGCTGTGCACCCCATTTTGTGAAAGGGCTTCCGTTTCGTCATCATTGCCAAGGCTATAAAATAGATTTTATTTATTTTGTGCATACCAGCAGTGATTTAAAACTTACGGTATATTAAACCATCTTAGCAAATTCATGGTGGCACCACCCTGTATGATGACAGTTATTATGACAATAAGAGATGTCGTAGTTAGCATAGCTTGTCTTGCTTCAGACCTTGTATTTCTAATTGCCAAGGCAAATGACATAGCACCTCTTAAACCTAAGGTGAAACAAGAAAGAAGTTAGTTTCATCAGGGCTTCTTACTGTCTTTACTTATAGTAAAAAATCTTTGTTTTGTTTAATAAACAATGTTTCCCAATCAAACCAAAATATCAAAGAAGGCGATTCTAGAGGTAATTCTTAGATACATATATAAGGCTACATAAACCTAAAAACTTTATATCTGCAAAACTAACAAATACTGGTATTTATATGGACTTTAAATTATTTCTAAAATCACCACCATATTTAATATTTCGCAATACTTAAGAAATACTCTGTTTATTGTAATGCAAGTTATAATAATTAAAAAAATATAATACATACCAGCAAAAAATAACATATGCTGGAAGTTTGAGGGAATTTTTGGATGTCTTCCCAAGTTTAACAGAAATGATAAAGGATATATATTTGCTGCTCTACCAATAGCCGCGCAGATCTATTTTATCGTCAAGGAAAACAAAAAATATTAATTTTATAATCTTAAAAATAACTGTTCAAAAAGGATACAAATCCAGTGAATATAAAAAGTGGATCAAAGTGATGCTTAGGAAATGTAAACATTGATACACCAATATATGAAAATATAAAATTTTCAGCCAAAAAATTGAGCAGTTCAAAAATCTGCTTTGTTCTTATCCTAGAGTCTTCGGACAGATTGTTATAGGTATAATGAGCCTGACATATACCACAAAATAGCACTGCTACTACTCCTGCAACAAAAATTATGTTT
Organism: Philopedon plagiatum; assembly: GCA_963971165.1. Classification (NCBI taxonomy): domain Eukaryota; kingdom Metazoa; phylum Arthropoda; class Insecta; order Coleoptera; family Curculionidae; genus Philopedon; species Philopedon plagiatum. The sequence goes on from OZ020198.1 coordinate 1,261,181, forward strand.
AATATACATAAATGGTACATAATACTTGAATTTTACCTGTTAAGTCTGAAGCTTCAGCAATTAAAAAAGTGCTATACGACATGAGAACAAACAGGGCAGATTCCAACAGGGGAAAATCACGTACCCTGGTAAATTTCGTCATGTAATTATCGTTAAGGTATAATTAACAGATTTTTATGGTGTTGCTATTCACAATGAACCAGTTTATTATTAAAAAAATAAAAGCTGCGTATTTAAATCAGAAAGACTTCATTTTAAATAAGACTTTATTAACATAGCCTTCAGAATTTGCAATTCTGTAAGATTTCAATAAATGAATGAATTAATAAATAAGTCATTTTTTAAATCAAATTTTAAGCGGGCATGAAACTATAAAAGTTGCTGATAATATGAAACTATGATAGCAGGAACTATCATAAACTTTTGTACAAATAGTACCTACGCCTTTTTTTCATTATATCAACACTAACAGGCAATCAAAAACAGACATGCCTATTCAATGAACACGAAAATCACATCTGTGCAATAATGAGCAAGCACATTTTGTGAACAGTTGTCCCAGACATAGCCGTTCAAAAAATATTTTATTTTTTCTCTTCAAAAGTTTTTCTTTTATATTTTTTACAAGAGTGACCTTTGTACCCTTGGGTTCCTTTTTTCTAAATAAAGCAAGATCCAGAAAGCATATGGAAAAAGTTGTATTCTTTAATTACTATTATATTTTGCAATGAAACTTATTTTGCATCTTTGCATCAACACCAAAACTTTAGACATTTTCCAATTATTGCAAAAGTTTTTTCCCCGGGCCCAGAATTCCCCAAGGGGGGCCTTAAAATTATTATTTGTGGTATATTTCTAAAGTAATAATTGCCAAACGAGGGGATTAAACCCCCATAATTCCCCCCTTGGGCACGGCTTTGTTTAGGATTTGCGAAAATGACATTGCGCAAAACACGCTTTTCTATTGGTCGAAATGTATCGCCATTTTCTGGCCGTTTACTAATTTGAAAAGGCCTGTGTGGGAAGTGTTAGTATTTTTAGGTAGAAATAAATAGAAAAATTTAGCAAAAGCAGTTGTACGGTACTTATAGCAAGTACAGCTGCAGTTATTTTGGTGAAAAGACCCTCTTTTTTGTGAAACTTTTGATGCTTTACCTGAATAACCAAGGAACCTAGGTAAAACATTAATTTCAGCGTTATTTATATCTTCATACCTTTCTAGGAGCTTTTTTACTAGTAACAGACCTCCCGCTTAATTTAGAGCAAAAGTACCTTCTCAACTATTCCCAAAATTTCAAGTTACTCTTCGTGTTTGGCACAGGTTTTAGCGCCGTTGTCGCCTAATAATGAATCAACCAGGACTGAGGTGTAGTTATTTAACTTACCTGCTAGTTTTTCTGTATGATCTACACTCGCTTTTTTAGTCTGGTTTGTACTGCCCGAATCACTAAACTTTCTAATTTTTGCCAGTTTGATTTTGTCATAGAACTGGTAAGTCACTGAAACTTACCTTTAATTTTACTATTTTTTACCTTTCCATTGCTTCACCAGTGACTATACTGGCAATGATAGAGTTGTAGACTTACTCATAATAATACCTATGTATGAGTTGTTGTGGTAATAGTAGGTTTATAAGAGTTACTTCTGTCATCCGATTAAGAATTTTACATTTAAAATTTACTATTTATCTTCTAAATTCATTAAGTTTACCGCCTATACCCATCCTATACCTAAGTAACCTGTAACTCGATAATGTTTTGTTCTTGTACTTTGTCAGAAAAGCATATCTTCTGTTTTTTTAAACACCATACGGCCAAATATAAATAATTTTACTGTTTTATACCCTAGAATTGTTTTTAACCTGCATAAAAAGGATATGAGTGCTGTAATACATCCCATAACAGCACCTATTAGCAAAGAAAGCATAAAAATGCCACAAAAATCTCCCACTGCTTGAAAAAACGCCTTCATTTCAAAACCACCAGTACCTAACTGGTACCTTTTACCATAGTGCTGAATGGACCTAAAAATTTGCGAATTAAAACATACTTTTAAAAAGATGTGAACATTAATATATTAGAATGGACATTTTTACAAAAAAAAAACTGTGTTAAAAAGGTCTTTTTATTAGTATATTTTTTGTAAAACATTAGCTTATTGTAATCGTAATGTGGCCACATAGAAGCCCATTAGATTTAGAGAAGACCTTTATTTGTGGGCACTCACATATATAAGCCAAACTGTTAACTTACCCACTAAGAACAATAGCAACAGCATCATTAAGAACACTTTCACCAAATACTAAGGCATATAAGTTAACATCTACGTTTAGGTCATTAAAGATAGCTAGGATTGTCAAAGGGTCAGTAGAGGAAATTAGAGCTCCAAAGTAGAGTGTGTCGAGAAATGTAAAACTACTGGCCAATCTTGCAGGCATTAGCTGCACACAACCATACATCAGTGCTCCAACAATAAAAGAAGATACTGTGGTACCGATTATTGCATATGTTAGTATTGCGCCCAGGTTACGAAAGAAATATTTCTGAAACAGTATAAGGGTTGGTGTAATAAAGCAACAGATAATATTTATGCTTTCTGGTTACAGAAAACTAAAATAATGAACTGTTTTTTAATTAAATGCGGATTTTATCATCGATATTATTAGGTAATATAATTTAAAAAAATGATATATTGTTTTAAAAGAAGCTCTCCAGTTTAGTTTTGTTTGTAGTATCCTATAAAAAATTAAATCAGGTGGCATGCAGTTTACTGAACAGCAGTCAAGTTATATATTAAAAAGCTAACAATTCTTTGTACCATTCATGCAAGGTTTATCATTAAATATGAAATAGAAGGCAGACCACAAGGTCAAAGAAGTTTATTATAATACTGATTTAAATAAAAATGAACCTTACCCTCTTTAGGGAATACCCAGCATGGAATATAATAGGTGGCAAAATAATATTAAAAAATATCTCTGGATCGAATGTTGCTTTTAAATCTATCTCATTTTCTTGTAAATTATCTATTTCATTACGAAACAGATACTGAAAAGTCGAGTTTTTATGTGAATTTGGTTTTGGCATATGCAGTGATAGAGTGTCTGGGGGAATGCTCGAATTATACTTTGCATCATCCACAAATACTTGCATATTTAGGACATGTGATGTACTTCCGGTGTATCTTATAATAGCTCCTACTATAAGACCTTAAAAAATAGAAAATTATTGCGTTACAGAAAAGAAGTGGAGGCATGTAAGGGCATATAACTTTTTTTAAATATAGCACTAAATAAATAATGCTTTCTCGGGCATCCTAGATACAGAAAGCTCTTATACTAATAAAAATATATTCTAAACTTTGATAATTAAAATTATGATTAAATACATAAAATGAAACTTACTGATATATAGGAAAAATACTAAACTACTATAAATAAATTTTGACTCACCATAAATAACAGCAAGACCAGTTTCATGTAAAAAGCTGACTCTACGATGCTTAAACAGCCATATTGTGAGCACAGTTAAAATTAGCAAAAGGGTATAAGACAATAAGTTTAAACTATCTATTCTATGAGTAGATTGGGCCTTAGCATCTAACTGAATATCTGAGGCAGCTCCATAAACAGTTCCTACAAAAACTTGTACTAGAGATATAATTATCAGTAGCATCGTCTTGTTAATTTTAGGTTATAGTCGATCAATATAAAAATATTCACGATATAAAAGAGATTAACAGCTAACTAAGGCGATTATATTTGCTGTATTATAAATTTTTCACCGCAAAATAAAATTTATTTAATGTTTGTTTGGGTTTTAACTTTTCACTGACAGTTGCTGTCAAAATGGTATGGCAATCTAAACTAGAGGCATGCACGAGTCTTCAACGTGTGGCAAAGTCGCAATTTATTTCGCCCACTCAGTAAATCTTTTTCTATGCACTCAGTTACTGAAATCTTTGACATCCGAAAGCATTAAAAATATGTATCATCCAAAAATATATTTTATATATGCACTATGTAAATATGTAGTATAGATTGTAAAATAAATCGCAGTGAATTCGCGTTTAATTATTTGAATTTAGACGTTTTATCATTTTTTATATACCTACCTAATTGTTATATTTATTTAATTTAAGCCAATAACGTTTATTTAACTTAAAATTTACAATAGCTTTACATAATGCTAAACTTATCAGACTACCTAGTCAAATAAGATTTCAACAGTGAGACTGTCTGTCTGTTACTCTGTTGGTTAGCCAGATATAAAAACACTCGAATAAAAAAAGATGCTACAAAAATTTATTATCTGTTAAAAACATGGTATAGGTACAGAGTTGATAATTAATTAATTACAAAGATACTTATAAAACTAAACTAGCTATAAATTAAAGTGCATGAATTAAATCACAAATAATCTTAAAATTAATAGACATCATACAAAATAAATATATACAATGAAAAAAATATATGAAAACATAAAAAATTTATTTAAACTATAATTTAAGAGGATTTAGCTGGACAACGCCCTCTGCTTTGCATACATTTCCCGCAATTGATGTCATTTTGGTGAAATTAGCCAAATTCTTACCATTTGCAATGGTTTTGAGATTTGCTTCCACCCTTTGTGTGGCCTAAAACAATAGGGAAAAAAACCATTAGTTATTTCTTGTCGACTGACCAATAAAAAAAAGTTAGGTTTATGCTTGCTTATTCCTTCTTACCTCAAGAGTCCACGCCTCAGCCATTAACTTCTCATGTTGAGCAGACTCAGCATTTTCTTTAAGGGCCGCAGTTGCCCTGCTAAGTACTACCGTGCTTGCATAAATGTCAAACACAGCATTAGCAATCCTATTTAAAATGAACTGTTCATTTACTATGCTCTTTCCATACTTGATCAATACCATTTCAATTGCTTGTCCAAATGAGTCTAAACTTTTTGCAAGTTCAGAGGCTGGTTGGGAAAGATCTTTGTGGACAAACTGATCCAGAGATGGAGGTGAGCTTAACCCTACTTTTCGACCTACTCTCTTGGACGCTTCTTCAAAGATTAATCCTAAATTGGCTGTAGGATTTTTAAATGCATTTTGGAGTTCTTTTAGATGAGCTCCAGCATACTGGATACCTGGAATTTCAAACAAATATGTAAACTTTTTAAGTGTCTTAAAGGTAAAAAACTTCATTGTTACCTGTTAATGCTACAAATAGTCGAAGAATATCATTAGTGCCTTCGAAAATTCGGAATATTCTCAGATCTCTCAAGATTTTTTCGAGACCAGTTTCTTTCATGAATCCCATTCCTCCCATGATCTGAATTGCTTCATCACACACGTACCAAGCTGCCTCTGATGCAAAACACTGGAAATATATATATTTAGAGCTGTTTTTATTAATTTCATTGATATACTTATTACCTTAGAAATAGCAGCTTCTAAATGATAATGTTGAGAGCCACTATCCATATTTCCAGAAATCATATATGCCATAGATTCAGTGACATATTGCAACATAGCCATTCTAGCAATTTTTTCTTGGATTCCACCAAAATTTGTAATTATTTGACCAAATTGTTTTCTTTGGTTTGCAAAATCTATGGCTTTGGTAATGCAACTTCTCATGGTTCCTGCCAAACATGCTGCCATACCAAACCTCCCATTGTTTAAAATGTTCATAGCCACTTTGAAACCATCTCCTTCTTTTCCAATGACATTTTCTACAGGTACTTTGACATTATCATAATAAACCTTGGTATAAAGAGATAATATACAATCATATATTAATACTAAAAAATCATTTCTTAAGATATCATACCTCAGCAGTGTTGGAGCATTTAATACCCATTTTTTTTTCAGGGGGGCCACTTGTTACACCCCCAAAAGCCCTTTCTACAATAAAAGCAGTTACTTTATCAACAGTTTTACCAGTTTTGGGGTCTTGAACTGGGGTTTGAGCAAAGACTGTCATTATTTCGGCCCACCCTCCATTACTGATCCAGATTTTTGATCCATTGAGGATGTAGTGCTTGCCATCAGGTGATAATTCAGCTCTTGACCTAAAAGTAGTGAGTTATTTAAAAATCTACCATAATCCATTAATTATATGAAAAGTCACCTTATTGAACCAGCATCCGAGCCAGAAGAAGGTTCAGTTAAACAAAAAGCTGCATAAGTACCATTAGACACTCTTGGCAAATATTTGGCTTTCTGTTCTGGTGTTCCATATAACAGAATTCCTTTGAATCCTATGGACTGGTGAGCACCAAGGGCTATACCAACTCCTAAATCATTGGCACCTACAATGTCAACCAATCTCGCATACTGAGTATTTGTTAAACCCAATCCTCCAAACTCCTGTGGTACTTGTAATGAAAAAGCTCCCATGTCCCATAACCCAGCCAAGGTATTTTTTTCAACGGTCTCTAGTTCTTCATTTTTGACAGGATCATTTACCTCTGCAAAAAATTTATTTACAGGATCTACCAGCATTTGAAGGGTGTCATGCTGCTCTTCATTTAAAACGTCAGGGAAAGGAAAAACTTGGCTAGTCTCAACATTTCCTTTAAAAATATTCATAACAAATGAAGAGGAATCTTCCTGAGGAGCTGCTTTGGCCTTTGGCTTTTCTGCAACCTGTGCTTGAGCTGTAGAGGTTGCTGAAGTTTTTAGGCATCTTTTAGGAAGAAAAAAGAACGGTCAGGTATGATTAAGACAAAATATTAAAAATATCATAACAATTATTACTCATTACTAAATAATGTAAATTGGATACAATACCTTAGTGCAAGATTTTCTACTTTCACCTGCTGTTGAATTAAAGTTTTAGCCACACGAAACATTTTCCACTGACTTCCAACCTTGTGCTTTGATGTCGTTTTACTAAATTAATAAAGTTTGAGATTCTGAAAAGAACTTGGGATACAAATTAAAAATAGTGTACACTTTGAACTAGGTAATGGACTTTGATCCGATCCTAAATCATTAAATAATAAGTAGAAAAACAACTGACTGTTCAAAAACACTTCTTTGGCACCAATCTACAGCTTCAAAATATACATGTGATCAAATTTTGACCAATAAAATTAAAAAAATAGAAAATCTATGACCTGTTTTTTGGCACTAGTATAGCGGTTGTATCCGAGTTATTTTTCTCGGGTTGTATATTCTCGGCTAGTATGTTTTTGTGTGCTCACATCTTTGGCCGACCATATCATTTGATCTGACACATTTCTTCATTTCATGTATAATTTTCTACACTATCTGTTGCAAAATTCATCCATTACTTAACAGATGGCACCAAGACACCTACCGAACAAAGGAACTTTACATTGTCCTCTGTAAACAGATAGTGGTAGCTTTTGTGACAAATAGAGGTGTTTCTAAAGTTTCACACGAAAGAACTATTTTCCTCAGAGCTTCACTTATGTACCTCAATTTACTAATAAAAAAATTCTAAACTGTGAAGCTTATAATCCAAAAATATGAGTGCTCATGATTCATGGGTGGCATGGGCGCCCGCAGGGGGGTGCCAGGGGGGGGGGGGGCGTGGCCCCCCCTGAGATTGTGAAATTGTCATACTTTTTAATTATTAGTAGTAAAATCTTTAAAAATACATTACTTTTTTCCATTTTGCCCCCCCCTGAGAAAAAAGTCTGCGGGCGCTCATGATGGGAGGTGCCATTTCCCAAGAATATCTCGACTTGAAAGTTATTTTTAAAATATTGAGAAAGTAATTTGCGCATCCACCATAATATCAGGAAACTTATCCTAACTTCTCGAAATTTTCGCGCTTGGATCCTCGACCATATTATTAGGAGCCCAGCAAACTGAGGCAGTATTTTATACGACGAAGCGTAGGCAACCAAGTAAATTGGGCAAAATATGGCAGTAGGGAAGTGTCTAAAGAAACGTCAAATTGAGTTTTTTGTCTACCAAAATTTAGCAAAAAAACTTTATCAAAAACGAAACTGATAAGTTATTTGTTAATTTTTCAGGATAACGTGTTAAGATATTGCAGTATTTGAATGAATAGTCAGCATTTTGTACTGCCCTTTTAGTAGTTATATAAACCACCAGAGTCACAGACCGCTGTCTCCTTTTCCCAAGTATTTGTTTATGGACAAGTGGAAAATTGTTTATTCATGTGAAAAAGGATATTTAAGAAAAATGTTGTAAAAGGTAGTAATAAAAATACGATATTTCATGTCTGAGGTATTAATACAATAAATTGCGTGTGGAATTTTTTAGTGATTGATATTTTGTGTTGTCATTTCATTTCAATATGGCCGATTGAGCGTACGTATGAAATTGTGCAATTTTTAACAGTAAATTCGTTTTGAAGTGAATTTTCCAGAATTTGAAAATTAAAGGAGGTAAACTAGCAGGAACGTGTTCCTAATTCGGAAGAGGCTGCTATAAAATTTCTTACAAATGTGCTGAGTAAGCCCAATCCATAAATTACAATGTGTTTTTCCTTTGGTATACACACGATCTAGGGTAAATTAGTGTTATTTTTCGGGCAAATCTTTTTAAATTTCATGAATTTTGTGTTCAAAATGCTTCTACATTTTAAAAAATTGTACAAATACTAAGTTTTGCTATATGGCAATGTGATCATTAATTGCAGCAACTTTTGTTAGGTATTAAGAGTTTGTGGTTGGGTTATCTTGAATCAGGTGATGGAAAGCGGTTAAGCCCTATGCTATACCTAATAATTAAATAGTTTATATTATTTATTTTCGTTATTTTGTTAGACAGAAATAAAATGTTGAAGTAGAAACCTGCCAAGATGAAAATAGACAGATCACGGGTGCGTAAGAGCACCTCTGAGGTACCTGCTGAATGTCAGCAGCTTATTGAAAGACTTCAACAATGCTCCCGTACGGAACTTCTTGAGGAACTTTCTAAAATTAACTCGTGGACTTTCGGGAAGTGTGAATTGCTTCATTGGGCACAAGTCTTAGACATTTTTGATCGGATTTTGGGCACTGCAGCTGAGAGATGTGAAGACAATAAATGGGCTTTGTTATGTGATAGTTTTAGTGACAAAGTAAGTTTTTAGGTGCTAGGAGGTGAGTTTGCCACATAATATCAACTGTGCAATTTATCAGATGTTCCCCATTTTTGTAAAGGCTGCACTGTTTTAAATTGTTTGGAAAAAATACAAGCTTAACCTGTTGGCTCTGCGCCTTCCTAAAGTAATAAAAATTAAAACTCGACCAACTTACACTGACTGGCTGGCAAAGTATCAAAAACGAAATTGAATTATGTTGTACTTGAATTAACTTAAGAATTATAAATTTGTAATAGGAAAAAGATTGTGTTTAGTTTGTTATTGACCAGGACTGTATTAAATGAGACTTGATTTTGAGTGAATGTATAAAACTAGTGTTTTTTTTAGGATAAACAGTTACTAATATGCATTCTCAGATTTACGAGTTTACTGATAGAACACTCATTTTCAAGACACCTCTACAATTCCATGGAACATTTGTTGGTTTTATTGACCTCCAATGAAATGACTGTGGTATTGGAAGTTTTGAATTTGTTGTATATGTTCTCCAAACGTAGTAATTTTATCACAAGGCTTAAGACTGAAGAAAAAGAATGCCTTTTATCTCGATTACAATATTTGGCTGAGGTAAAGTGAAATTTTAAATTTTAAATATGACACAACTTAAAATATGTATTCTTGTAGAACTGGGGAGGAAAAGAAAATGGCTTTGGCTTAGCAGACTGTTGTGAACCAGCTAAAGAAATCCCTAGCTCAGCCACAACACTTCATGTAGAATTTCATAAAGAAGACTCAACAAAATCTCCTAAAAAGGAGCCTCCTGAAATAAACGCTAAAGGTAGCAAACCAAACTTGTACATTATCCACATAGAACACATAGACAAACTTAATAAGACACCTGCTGAAATAATGAAGTCTCTTATTAGTATGTACTATGTTCCACCTGAAAAAGAGGTAAATATATATTTTATTTCATAAATATTTGGTTTAACTTTTCATACATTTTTAGATGTGGTTATTTACTCATGTAAGGCTAGCCACCCATTTTGCTAGCTACGAAAAGCGACTTAAATGTGTTCAGGCAAGGCTTCAAGCTCTTTCAGTTTTGGTCTACTCAAATGCTATTCAAGACTCTCCATCCAATCTCTTGTACAATGGTATTCTCGAGGAATTAGTAGAAGTTGTTGAACTTCAGGACCCTCAACTGACAGACATCAGATGTGCGGCTTTGAGAACTTTAACAGCCATTATTCATTTGGATAGAAATCCACAATTTCCCAAGTAAGTGTGACTTTTTGGTACTGTTTTTTGGAATAATTAATTTGTTGTCATGCATCATTATGGCTTTAGGTATAAGTTACAGAAAATAAATACTGATATAACAATAAATATGCTTTGTTTGATTTTCCTCAGTTATTTTTATAAACATTTTCTTGTATTTGTATAATATTTTTCTTTCAAGTTATTAGTAATGGGAGTTTTAAAATTTGTGGTTTATTATAGTCGACGACCTGGATCCAGACTGAACAGTATAATAGATGTAACAGGAGCCAGCCAGTACCATGGATTTTTACCAGTACTAGTCAGAAACTGTATATCTTCTCTGACTAGCCAGCCAGACTATGGACAAAAAGCGTTTAAAAAAATGAAGCTCCAGGATGAAATTACCTCAGCTGGGCCTGACGATATCGAATCAGAAATGGGCAGTGGTTCTCCCCCTCCCGAAACTGACAGTTCTACACCAATGGAGCTAGATGTATCCGAGAGTCCAGCAAAAATCTCGGCAATATCCGAACCTAATAAGTTCCCTGTCAGTTTAACTACAGCCTTATTTTCTTTTTTGTATCATCTGGCTAGCTACGATGTAGGAGGTGAAGCGTTAGTTTCTTGTGGAATGATGGAGTCCCTCTTGCAAGTTATTAATTGGCAAGGATATGAACTGGATCATATTACAGTAAGTTCTTATGTCATAATATAAACAAGAGGGAAAGTGCAAGCTATACTTGCACACTTAGTGTTCTGTGCCATCAGCCTTCCACTTAACCAGAGCAAACCTTAACCAAACCAAATTATTAATAGTAATGCACTTGCGTTTTGACAGAGCCAAATTAAAAATTTTGAAAAACTTGTAAGGACAAAAGTTTGTACCTTACATCGTAAGAAATGTTTTTTGCTGAATTTTTTTTTCTCTAAAACCAATGGTTCAGCAGTTATAAGGAAATAAACAATTAAATTGTTTATAACAATTGACCGCGACAGAATTTTTTAATCCAGGTCATTTTGCCTCGATCTACACCTATACTCGATTTGAAATTGGTTGATAGTAATAAATCATTTTTAGCAGCCGATTCCATAGGCGCACCTACCTGACGTGCCGGTTTGAACCCTATTTACTTATCCGAATAATTTAGTAATCATTATTGTCATAACAGGTAAAAATAATTATGCCGAGAATTCCGGGAACGAGGATATGAATGCTGATGTTTTTGAGGAGTATTTCGAACAAATGATAGAGCTGATTCCACCTGGCTCCGTCATTGTGTTAGATAACGCTCCGTATCACTCCAGAAGATTGGAGAAGATGCCTACAACTGCTTGGCGAAAAGCAAAAATTATCGAGTGGCTTGTGGAGAAACAAATACAATTTGAGGACAATATGGTTAAAAAGGAGTTGCTATCAATTGTAAACACCCATAAACATCGGTTTCAAAAATATGTTGTTGACGAAATGGCCAAAAAACAAAATATAATAGTGCTTCGGCTCCCCCCCTACCATTGCGAATTAAATCCGATCGAACTGGTATGGGCTCATGTGAAAGGTTATGTGGCTAGAAAAAATACCACTTATAAAATGAGTGATGTTCAAAAACTCTTTGAAGAAGCGCTTCAAGAAGTCAACGCGGGGAAGTGGCAAAGATGTATAGAGCATGTACTAAAGGAGGAGGAAAAAATGTGGCAATTGGATAGTTTACTGGAGAAAACGGTCGAACCACTTATTATCAATTTAGGGGAAGAAGACAGTCCCTCAGATATTTCATTTTCTGATGATGATTAATTTAAAGCGAAGAACTGTAATGACTTACTATAAATTTTATAGAATTTCAAATAGAAACATTTTTCCAAATTTACTTGTTTATTAGTTGCTTTATTGTTATTAGTATTATATTTATTCAAATACAAGGGTAACAAATTATGCCACACATCCGAATGTTCACTAAATTATATAATTATTGTGTTTAATATAAACTTAAACCCACCCGAAAGCACGTGCATGAGTGCAAAACATCACAGGTAGAATACTACCGCTTATTGTTCGAGCCTCGGGTTAAGCTTTGTATTCGACGCCCTTATCAGATCTATAGGAATGGAAAGTTTAATAAATGCAAAAGGGTCTAGACTTTCAATGTATATACTATTTAAAACTTGGCAATTTAGGTGGACCACTCTGTGTACGTGTTTGACGGATTTTAATGATTTATTACTATCAACCAATTTCAAATCGAGTATAATTCTCGATATTCGTTTTTTCATATTTTTTGAGCGATCCTTTTGAAAAGAAGGGTGGAGGACAGCAATAATAGTAATGCACTCGCGTTTTGACTGAGCCAAATTAAAAATTTTGAAAAACTTGTAAGGACAAAAGTTGTTCCTTACATCGTAAGAAATACTCTTTGCTAAAAAACTTTTTCTCTAAAACCAATGGTTCAGCTGTTATAAGGAAATAAACAATTAAATTGTTTATAACAATTGACCGCGATAAAATTTTTTAATCCCGGTCATTTTGGCTTAATATACACCTGATGAATAAAGATTACTTTACTTTACTTTACTTTACTTTACTAATTCTCGATGTTCGTGATTTTTTCATATTTTTTGAGTGATCCTTTTGGAAAGAAGGGTGGGGGACAGCAATAATAGTAATGCACTCGCGTTTTGAGTGAGCCAAATTAAAAATTTTGAAAAACTTGTACGGACAAAAGTTGTTCCTTACATCGTAAGAAATACTTTTTGCTAAAAAACTTTTTCTCTAAAACTAATGGTTCAGCTGTTATAAGGAAATAAACAATTAAATTGTTTATAACAATTGACCGTGATAGAATTTTTTAATCCCGGTCATTTTGGCTTAATCTACACCTAATTCTTGATGTTCGTGATTTTTTCATATTTTTTGAGTGATCCTTTTGGACAGAAGGGGGGAGGACAGCAATAATAGTAATGCACTCGCGTGTTGAGTGAGCCAAATTAAAAATTTTGAAAAACTTGTAAGGACAAAAGTTGTTCCTTACATCGTAAGAAATACTTTTTGCTGAAAAGCTTTCTCTCTAAAACCAATGGTTCAGCAGTTGTAAGGTAACAAACAATTAAATTATTTGTAACAATTGACCGCGACAGAATTTTTTAATCCAGATCATTTTGGCTTATCTACACCTAATTCTCGATGTTCGTGATTTTTTCATATTTTTTGAGTGATCCTTTTGGAAAGAAGGGCGGGGGACAGCAATAATAGTAATGCACTCGCGTTTTGACAGCCAAATTAAAAAATTTTAAAAACTTGTAAGGACAAAAGTTGTTCCTTACATCTTTAGAAATATTTTTTGTTGAAAAACTTTATTATCGCATGAAAATATCTCATTGACAACGCAGACAAAATAAAACAAGAGTAATCAAAGTTACTTCCTATTTTTCAATTAGTCTAGTTTGGTTTAGAGGAACCGTTGTCGGGGATAGGTATACTTATTATGTAAAATAGCAATTAAAGAATAAAAAAAATGTCAAGAATTAAAATATACAACAAACATGTTAATAACGAATAAACAAATATAAATAACAAAGAGATAAAATACAAATATAAATAATAAAAAGATAAAGTCCGTACACACAGACAAAATACGGTGAACTTAGAAAAAACATGTAATTAATTAAGACAAAACTAAAACAATCAATGCATTAAAAATTATCTTCAAAAAATTCAGTGATGGAATAATAAGCCTTGCTAATAAGAATTTCATTAAAGAACTGAGCAATATTGAGACCCTTGAAAATTTGCCAAGTTTGGTCTATAAATTTATCAGTTCACACAATATTTTTCTGTGCTTATCAAAACACTGCTACTAACGTGTAGGCAAGGAACTTGTCATAATTTTTACATTTCAGTTATTTTTTTTATATAACAGAACACACAGTACTGACGAGAACTTGCCCTGTTTTTTAAAATGTATGTTTTTGGTGGGATAGAAAGGTTCTTCACTAATTTCCTCTCTAAACTTCTTATATATAAGGAAAACTGTCTAAAATAAAAATACACGGTAATGTTAGTATTTTATACATTGTAAGGAGTGGTCTGCAAGACTCTCTTCATTTACCTTTAAACAAAAAACGCATTACCCTTTTCGCAATCTAAAGATCATATCAAACAGACCTTCTGAACATGAGCCACAAAAGCACACTCCATAACGCAGATGAGACTCCACGAGGGCAATATATACTTTCCGCGATGTTTTATTCAGCTCTCCAGCCACGTTTCTCAAGGCATAACAACCCCTAGAAAATTTTTTTGAAAGTTATATAATGTGCTGTTCCAATTTCAATGGTTCAGCAGTTATAAAGAAATAGATAATTAAATTGTTTTTAACGCTTTATTGCGCTAGAATTTTACAATTCTGACAATTTTGCTTAATCTAGACCTAATTCCCCATGTTCATGATTTTTTTTCAGATTTTTCTAAGCAATCCTTTTGGTGATAAGCGTGGGGGATAGCAATTTTTAAGCGTTTTTCCCGAAAAATGCTTTAAAAAGTTCATACAAGAAATACATCATATATATCGTTGAATTGGTGCTTCAATAAGCTTTCATTTTTTTCCAATTTCCCAATTTACCCCCTGAAATTAACCCTCAGAATCAAAATTCAACGTTTTATACTCCACGTCTATAATTGGGCCACCATACTCTAGCTCTGTGCTAATTTCAAATTTTTACATCGAATAGTTTCAGAGAAAACCGCCTGTGACAGACACAAGAGCGGACACCGAAGTGATTCCATAAGTATTCCGTTTCACGGAACACAAACAAGAGGGAAAGAGATAATATACTCTTAAAAAAGAAAGTTTCCTTAGTTTTAATTTTATTCTTCTAATTTTTAGTTTGTAACAAGGGCTGTGAGAGTAATCGATTTAATAACAAACATCGACATGCAGGCATTTCAAATGCACGGCGGACTACAAGGTTTTATAAACAGATTAGATGTAGAAGTAAATTTTTGTAAAAAAGATCAGTTGTACCAAATTAAAGCCAATGCTGCCGAACAAAACGCCGAGGAACACGCTGCCCAACCTACCGGAGAAGAAGAATTGACAGTTCAGTTAGAATATGTTGCTGACAATGCTGGAAAGAGCTGTCTACCTCAGCGCGCTGCTCTTCTTAAATCCATGCTTAATTTTTTAAAGAAGGCATTTCAGGTATTTGGACATTATGAAATTATTATAGAAATGGAGTTAATATGAAAAAGAACAAACTGTAAATTTATAGGATTTTTCTTTGCAGGATTCTGCATTTGCTGAAAGCATAAGACACTTAATGGAAGGACCTTTACCGTCGGCTTTAAAGAATATTATTGCAAATGCAGAGTATTATGGTCCATCTTTGTTCCTTTTGGCGACTGACGTTGTGACTGTTTATGTGTACCAAGAACCTGCTCTGTTGTCAGCTCTTCAAGAAAATGGTCTAACCAATGTAGTTCTGCATGCTCTGCTAGTGAAAGAGGTACATTGTCTATTAAATGAAAATGCATTATTTTTGCTCTATCCTTTAACAGTCACGTTTATGAAATTTATATACTAATGTTTAAGTCCTAAATGTTGGTGCAATTTAATAAACCCATAAAATGTATTTATAAGTTTACATACAGGATTTAGTTATTTGTCAACAAAAAATTACTCTTCTTTAAAGGTTCCAGCAACTCGTGAGGTCTTAGGCTCTCTGCCTAACGTATTTAGCGCATTATGTCTTAACGCACGCGGGCTAGAATCATTTGCAAAACACAAACCCTTCGATAAACTTTTCCACATACTGCTTTCGCCTGCTTACCTACCTGCCATGCGAAGAAGACGCAGCCCAGAACCCGGCGCAGACACTGCTTGTAATTTGGGGAACGCAATGGATGAATTGATGAGACACCAACCTAGTTTAAGGCAAGATGCCACCTTGGCGATAATAAGCTTATTAGAGGAGCTTGTTTTTATGGGCACTGATCCGAAATACGTCTGCTGGAGACCGCATGGTCGTGCAGAACCTACAGGTACAACTCCTGGGAGAGCACCGCCTACCGAAGGATCTTCAGATGAAGAGGAGGAAGACGAAGATGAAACATCGACCAGTTCTCAAAATGCCAATGCACAAGCTCAGAACGAGGGCGGAAGTAGCACATCTCAGCCTCCTGCAGGAAGCGAACGCCAGCCTATCGCTCTTGTTGATTATGTGCTCAATGCTATGAAGTTTATTGATGCAATTTTAAGCAATAACTCTACAGATGATCACTGCCGTGAGTTTGTACAGAAGGTAAGACATTATAAAACCTGTTAAAAGATACAGATAAAAAAAATAACTAAATTTTTAGGGCGGGTTAAAACCCTTACTTCGACTCTTAGGATTGCCAAATCTACCAGCTGATTGCCCCGCAACTAACCCAGCTCAAGCTGTAGCTACTGTTTGTAAGAGCATTTTAAATCTCGCCCACGAACCATTTTTATTTCAAGAGGGTCTTCAACAGCTGAGTGAAGTTTTGGACCAGTTGAAACCTCTTTGTGCGCCTACCGAAGAAGCTAAAGCCTCCATGGGGGGCTCTAGGCTTTTAATGGAATTGGCGAGTGCTTCGGACGCCGCTGCCGCGTTTAATTCGGCCCAAGCTACTCCCCTTTTGCACGCTATGGGCGCAGCACACGGATATGTACTCATGTTTGTGCACGTCTGTCGCACTGGACAGACGGAAATTCGTAGTTTGTCATTGCAACACTGGGGATCTGATGAGGGCGTCCGCGTACTTAAAGGTGTGTTTAATATTGGTAGGACTTACGTGGATATTGAAACATATTATTTCTTTTAGGTTTAGCGGAATTGTACACAGCTTTAGTTTGGGAAAGTACTCTGTTGCTAGCTTATTGCAGTGATGATTTAATTCCTTCAGAATGCGATTTTACTAGAGAAAGTATAGAGAAGCTTAATCAGTTTTTTGACAGAGTAAGTCTCATTTACATACCCCGCCGTATTTGTGTTTTATACCTAACAAAATCCTTTTTCAGTGTGAAACAACACAAAACGTGACTACGGAAGTATCAAGTCATGCTTCGGCTATAGAAGCTTTGACTTCAGGGACTACACCAATGGAAGTGGATGGAAGTGAACAAATTAAACCTGACAGTCGAAATTTAAAGTATATAAAACCTCTTTTGGGAGCTTCTTCGCGTCTTGGGCGCGCATTGGCTGAACTATTTGGGTTGTTGGTTAAGTTGTGCGTTGGTTCACCGGTTCGACAACGCCGTGGTCAAAATATAGTGACTAATCCTCCCACGCCATCCATCCATGCCAAGAAGGTAAGTTCTCATAAAGTTTGATAAGGATTCTATTATTTATGAATATTTGTATTTTTTTCCGCGACCATTCTTAGCTTAAATTGAAAATATATTTTATCTCACTGTAGTAGTATCTGATTTTCAGGGTATTTGTTTTAGTAAAAAGATAAATTCGCGGAATAAAAATTGAAATATAAATTTCCAATTATGAAAGCTGTCCTATTGATAAAAAATAAAGCTCATGACCAGATTCGCGATTTAAAGGTGTTTGTTTGTAACGTTGATTTTTACCACCACATTTTGTAAAATCTTTCAGGTGGCAAGAGCATTAAACGCTCTATTAGCGAAAGGATTAGACTGCGATTCTCTTCCACCTTGCCCAACGCCCAAGTGTCGTCTCACTTTCTTAATATGCAGCGTGGGCTTTACTAGTCCGATGCTTTTTGACGAGCGTCGTTATCCCTATTATTTGATGTTGAAAAAGTTCGTTAGCATGGGCGGCCAGGCCATTTTCTTCAAGACTTTCCGATGGGCTTTACAAGGGGAAGGAGACGGTCCCACTGACGTTAATAGTTTGCCTGAAGGAACACTAGGATTTCTGGATGCTTGGCTGACTTTGCTAGAAAAAATGGTCAATCCCAAAGCCATATTGGAGAGTCCTCACGTCATTTCCAGCCGTCCTAATGCGGCTTACAATTTCGATCCCCTGAAGTATCTTATTCAGATACACAGACTCGCTTTTGACAGTATAGAAAGGTTGTGGAAAAACACCCCCGTCACTGCTTACGGCAGTCGCATTACAGAGACGATATTGACCATTCTGCGACATATTTACTGGGGCGAAAAGATAATCAGGGAAAAACTTAAACAGGACGATTCGAAAAGTGATCAATCTGCTTCCAGCAATGGACCTATCATGATAAGAGATAATGACGACAACCTACGCCAGCTGGTTGACATGGGATTTTCACGCGAGCATGCTATTGAAGCCTTGTTGCATTCCACTACCTTGGAGCAAGCCACTGATTATTTGCTGTCGAATCCGCCCCACTCACGAGCATCTACATCCACTATGGACGTCGAGGCTGAAGACGATCAGGTCCTACAAGCTATCGCCATATCGTTAGGTTGCAGCAATAATCTAGACAATCCGCATGCTACTATGGACGAATTAAAAAATTTACTGGACGAATTTACAGAAAATGCCCTGACGGTATGCTTGGAGCTACTCAATAAAATGCCAGAGCTAGTCCACAAGACGTGCGAGCTGTTAGTGACTATCATGAAAAGGAGTGGAAAATTGTATAGAGATAATCTTTTAGAAGCCATAGTGAAGAGTATACTCAAGAATGCCGACTATATAGCCAGCCGCAGCCTACAAAAACAGCCAAGCAAAATAACTTACGAAACTATGGTCGATACGGACGCTTCGAGACGTTTAGCCAACTACACGCACCTGTTTATATTGTTTTATGAAGTTGCGTCGTACTATGAAATGAAGTTACCATTCATGGCCATTTATGGTACCCCACTTTTGGAACTGATCATCAAGCTGATTAAAGAAGCCGAATTTTCAATTCACAGCCTATATAAAGATGTTACGGAAATTCCAGAACCAAAATGGCTGGCTCCTGGATTGCTGTTGATCGATGCCTATTCAAAAGTGGCTAGTCGTACCGATCGCAAATGTAAAATGCATATTAGCACTAACCGAGTCTGGAGATGGTACGACTTAGTAACTGGACGTTGGACACATTATTCTTCTTCCAATAACAGAATAATTAACGAAGCTTATTGGGCCGGCGAGCAGAGCGTTAGAGTAACATGCGGAAGAAAACGATACACCATCACATTCCCAAATATGTTACAGATGAATGATGAAACTGGTAACAACAGACCAATAGCCATGACTTTACTCACCCTTACCCATCCAAGTTGCACTAATATTAACGAGGAACCGCCTGAAGATCCGCTTTTTGCAGAATTAACCACCAAAGAAAGAGCTCGATGTATCCCAGTCCCTCCATTGTCTAAGATTCAAATTAAGATTGTACTCGAAGCTTGTGTTAGTCTCTTACATTTGCCTTTGGAAAGGGACCTGTTGCACTCAATTTTGCAAGTTTGTGTAAGATTTACCAGAGATTTTGAGATGGCCAAGATTTTCGTAAATGCAGGAGGTATTAAGTGCCTTTTACGAATGAAATACATAAATGATTTTGGCGGATTTGCAGTACTGGCCACCATTTTAATAAGACACGCCTTGGAAGAGCCCAGTACATTGACTTACGCCATGGAAAAAGTCATTCGAGGAAGAGCTCTGAGCACCATACCGCCTGCCTATAGAGACTTGGTGTATTTGTCACGACAGCTCGGAGCTGCGGTTACTAGAGATCCAGATGTATTTTTCCAAGTTGCCAATAATATCTTAAGGGTGGATATTTCTGCTTCCAAGTCCGGTGAGGCACTAGATGCGGCCTTTCCCCTAAGGGTGGAACCTCCTACTAGGCATAAAGCTCCGCCGTTGGAAGACACAGTTTCAATTCAAGTAGTTTGCGATTTGCTGGATGCACTGCTAAAGCCTTTAGCAGAAAAAGGAAAGGTAGAATCTGATACTGATCTTAAAGAACCTAAGAAACAAGAAACTAGTGGAGATGGTTCGTCTAGTTCCACACCAAATAACGATTCTTCTACACCAAATAATGATAAGAAGAAAGATGGTGGTAAAGGAACATCAGCTACTACTGATAAGAAAGATGAAAACGCTGCTGCAAAACCCATGTTGCCGAAATCTGTCACACTGAAAATCTTAGCAGATGCAGTAGTCTCGTACGGCCCCATCGCTAAACTGGTGACAGAATATACTTACAAGGCGGGGTGCGCCGACGTCATCAAGGAAGATTCATCGGCACTGGCTTTCGTTTTCGATAAAATTTTGCCAGAAACTGAGAACATTTCTGATTCTGATTGCTCTACGATGTGCCGCATGTTAATTGCAGCTCTAGCTTCAGCAAATCACTCTCCAGATGCACAGCTTACTTTGGTAACTGAAGTAAAGACAGCTCTAGCCAGGGCTCTAGCTTTACCCGAATCCTCGGAAAAGCACAGTCAAATCCAACATATCTGTGGTATCATATCTACCATGATAGACAACTGTCCCATGCCCCCAAGCGGACGAATGATGAACGTAGTTCCCGTTAACAATATTATTAAGGTAAGTGGAGTTAATTTGAAATTGTGATGTAAGTTACAATGGGGCTTTTTATAGATGATGATTCGACGAGGATTATTTAATGACTTGGCCAAGATCACTCATTATTTAGATTTGTCTTCACCACATACGTCTTTTACTGCTAATGCAGCCCTTAAACCTTTGGAGTCGCTCTCGAGGACTATCAATCAACCAGGTCCAAATACAACGACAGCTAAAGGAAGAAAGGTACTTGTAAATCACCAATTCATGGTTATTTAGAAGAATTAACATTCATTATCTTTTTAGCCCAGTACCACAGGAACTGAAGACGCAAGTTCTGGGGCCAACGCTCAAACTGAACCTTCGCGTCTAGAAGAAGACGATGTTGAAAACGTTGAAGATGCGCAGTCTGAAACCACTACAGAACGAAACGAAGTAGAAGGCGACGGTGATCGTTTGGAGGAGATTATGGAACATATTTTGGAAGGGGGAACAGAACGAGGTCGTAGTACTGCTATGGAGATAGATGACGATGGTCCCTTGGGATATGACCCTGAGCGAGATGCTACGGTATTACTAAAACGCCTTTTTTATTTACTACTCTATTTACTAGAAATTATTTAGTCATTACAGCGTTGTGAGAATATTTTTTTTAGGAAGAATTAATGAGTACCGATTCGGGTGAGTCTGATTCTAATCCCTCCGATCAAGCTGAAGATGAGGGAAATAACGATGATGACGGAGACGACGATAATATGGACGAAAATGACGACAACGATGATAATAATTACGAGGACGATGATAATAACGATGGTGAGAGAAGAAGCAGAGGTAAATTTGTTTTTTTAAAAGATTAACTTGTGTTGTTATTTCAATTTTGTGTGTTTTGTTGTTTATTGCTCCCAGGACGACGTCTACGAGGTAACTTAGTCCTTTAGTTTAGCCTATAAATGGTAGTGGAAGTTTTATATGTATTTATTGTGAATTTTTGGTAGTCAAATAATAATTTTGTATTTTAGATCCAGATCTGGGGTTATTAGCAGAAACAGCCGGTTTATTCAGGGTTGCTACTAATGATAGAGATGAAGATGTATTGATGATTCATTATGAAGGTGAAAATGAGACTGCCTTACCCAGAATGATCAGGTGGAACGAAAATGGCTTTGCCGTGCCGATGTTGGATGATAATTCCGGCGATCATGGTGCGCTAATGCAATTTTTTATAGTTTTTTAATATATAGTGCCTTGTTTCTTTTTTAGTTATCATTCATCCTCTGTTATTATCCAGAAATGGTGTTGATTCTAGTCAAAATACGGTGTCTAGAAATCAAAGAGCTAATCGTGCCAGGCGTTACCAGTACTTGTTTAATCCACGCAACCCCAATCCCCCTGTGATTTTACAGAGGTAATTTAAGCGTGTTTTTACAAATGTAACTTAAACTGCATTTGATTATTAGTATACTTAATTTAATTTCTAAAATTGATTATATCTTATTGATAATTATTTAATGACTGAGTGTAATGTACTCTTTAGATTGCTTGGTACTCACGACCCACATGCGATGGCAAATATGATGACGGCCAATAATATTTTGTCAGCACCCGCCGATATTACCAGAGAGCAAGCCCGAGTGGTCATTATGGACAATTTCGGCATAATTCCTCCAAATGAAGAACAGATAGATTTTGTTGACCAGTCTGGGTATCTGTTTGGCCCAAGTTTAGCTGCGACTTTAAGTCACGTGCCTCCCGTTGTTCACTGGTGGAATATGGAATCAAAATTGTTAGATTTGGAGTCCGTTTTTGATTGCACTTCTTGGATCTGTAACAGATTAATGCCAATGCTGCTTAAACATAGAAATGAAGACTTGAAAGTCAAAAAAGCGAAAGAGGAGGAAGAAAAAGCCAAAAAGCGGAAGGCTAAGGTTGGCGCGGAAAGCTCTGAAAATTCGAACGAAACCAAAGAAGAAAAGTGGCAAGATCTTAAAGAAGATGATGAGGATGGAGGAGTTATGCTCTTTAACTACGCTGATGATAGTGAAACTGACCAAAACAGTAGAGGTGTGTACTTGATTTTTATCTTGTATCTTCATATTCAGTTCCCTTTATTTTATTTTTTTATTTTAGATCAAACTGAAAGTAGACAATCACAAATTCAAGACAGAGAACCTTTGGGGCAGGATGGTATTCCGACGGATAGAGACACCCTTCTAATTAACTATCCTAGCGATTCAAGTTCAGGAGATAGCGCCTCAAATAGAGGTAAAATTTAACTTAGATATAATTGGTGTCAAGCTGATATTTATGAATTTTTAGAACGGGATAGTGTTAACGAACAGAGGACCGAGGTAAGAGTAGCAGTTACAGACGTCTTGGTGGAGCACAACAATCGAGGAGAGGGTAAGCATTCTTAAGCTATATAAATTTAATTGAGCGTACTTATTATTATGTTATAACAATTAAAACAGATTCAGACGAGGATATTGATATCGATATTGATCCGGTCACCTTAACTGCCGGATTTCGCATGCCGTGTAACATCTTGGGAGGTTTGAGCGCATCACAAGGTAAAATACTGTTGTTTTTGAATAGTCACTTTTTTGTTAATGCTTGTTTATTTTGATTAAAATTAGATATGCAAGACGACATCAATATCGATATTGATACGTTGGCATCAGACATTGGTAGTCCTCTGGCTCACAATAGCTCCAGAGCAGGTAAATGATTTTATCACTTGGACATTTTCTTATGTATTTTCTTTATCTGTCGCGAGCCCTTTCTGTTAGTCTTGACATTGTCTGGTATGCTTGATCCTCTTTAGAAGCAATGCTCTTTTTCATTTCACTTTTTATAGTAGATTTATGAATTAGTGCGTTCTTGATCCTATGTGTTGCTTGACTGTATTTTATTTCATACGTTTTAAAAAAAGATATTGATGGAGTACCCCTTGAAGCTTCAGAGATTTCTTCGAACATTTCCGGCAGTGCAAACCAGTCTGGCATCATCGTACACAGTGAGATGGTTATTTCTCCATTGCAATTAAGCTTTTTGCGAAGCGAGAACTCGGATTCAAATTCTCAGCAAAGTTTACCTGATGAACCTGTACAGAATAATGCTGCTGTTCAAACTAGCACTAGCGGTACGATCGAAAGAATAGAAGACAGTACTAGCCGAGCTGATTCAGAAATAAGGTGAGTTCAAAATTTTTTATCTTGGGACTTCTCTTGAACTCATTTTTGAATTAACTCTTTTTTGACTGTATTTTATCCTATTATTTTAGCGAATCTTCCAATCCATTTGAAATGCCCTTAAGGGGGTATACCCCCAACACAAGACTTATTTTCTCCAGGGCTAATTTGGCTGACAACGACGATCACGAAGCGAACGATCCGCACACTTTTACGTCTGGTGGGGCAGCTTCGCTGCAAGCCATTCTTGAAGAAGCTATAAATCAGCACATAGAAGGATTAGCAAGCGACAACGAACGCTCACAAGCTGAAGGAACTTCCAGTAGTTCTTCTGAACAACCTAGTCAAGCAGAAGCCCGAAATACTAGTGAACATGTAGCGGTCGCCAACCAAGGTAGACCTACTTTCTTTTAATATTCGTCCCTATTTAACTTTGAGTTTTTCTTTGTTTTAGCAGAAAATCGCGAGTCTAGTGAAGGAGCAACCGGAACTGAAACAGCCGCAGGTGCTGGTCCCAGCAATGCTCCTGATGATGAAGAAATTCCTGATGGTGTGGACCCTTCATTTTTGGAAGCGTTACCTCCAGAAATGCGGCGCGAAGTGCTGGAGCAACACCGCATTTTGTGCCTCCAGCAACGATTAGCGGCCAGAGCCTCCGAACCAGCGGCAGCTACTACAACTGCAGAAACCTCGAGTCCTAACGAAGGACCACAAGAAGTTAGCCCCGAGTTTTTAGCTGCTTTGCCACCTGCATTACAAGAAGAAGTTTTGACCCAGCAACGGTTAGAACAGCAGAGGCAGGCAGCTGCCAGAGCACCTCCTAACGAACCAGTGGATGCTCAGGCATTCTTCCAGACACTGCAACCGTCACTTCGAACTATGGTAAGTTCATAGGTTAACTATAATCCTTAAAAAATTATCAAAATATTTCTTTACTCGCCAGATTTTGTCGGATATGGAGGATTCTCAAATGTCCGCCTTGCCTCCTGAATTAGCTGCAGAAGCTCAAAACTTAAGACGCGATTGGTACGCAAGAAACAGACAAATAGCCCAAGAAAGATTTTTGCAAAGCAATTTGCCCACTATTATAAGACATACAAGAGGTGGTCGTCAAGGACATCGACCCATAACCTTCCAAAGGGGTGGATGGAGTCAGTGGAGCAGAGATTTTATGACCAGCACGTCGGTACGAACGGCTAACACACAGGTAAAATTTGGTTTTCTTATTGTATTGGTAAATACTTATTTTTGTGTATATCTTTTTGTAGATGAGAATTCGTGGTCGGCAACTTTTAGACCACGAAGGTATTGCCTGTTTGTTAATATTGCTTTTTACCGACGACCCGCATTTGAATAAGCTACGTCTGCATAGAGTGATTAGAAACTTGTGCTATCACTCCCCAACGCGCGAGTGGATTATCAACGCTTTACTTGCTATTATTGACAAAAGTGTCCATGCTAAACCTGATGAGAGCCTTAACAGGCCTTCGAGAAAGGTAAAAACGTTTTTCGTCGCTTTTTAAATGTTGTTTATTTATAATATTCACCCTTTGTGTAGGTGCCACGAGCAGGACCTCTGACAAGTAAGCTACAAACTGACGCTCGTCATTTGAATACCGGGGGCCACTGGTTAACTATTCGCATGGAAGCAGCCCTAGGCTGTGCGGCCAATGTCTTTTTGGTTAACAAGGCACAGGGTAAAAAAGCTGACAGATTAAGCGGAAATAACGCGATCGGCATTCATCCTCAGGCTGCCCCTGTCGTCTGTCGTAATACTTTGGATCTGTTCACAGCTTTGGCTAAGGCTTTCCCGTCCTGTTTATTGCCTATTAAACTTTTCAGAGAAGATGCTCTTGAAAGGAATGCCGTCACACCCGTCAAACTTAACGCTCCTGGACAACCAGACTTTTGGGATGTTCTTCTTAAACTAGATTCTGCAGGAGCTAAGAAAGGCAAGAGCATTGCTAAATCGTCAACTAGCTCTGTGTCCAACGATAATGAATCTATTTCCTTCGACAATACAGTATTTGGAAGGTTGTTAAATATGCTGGCTTCACCGGTAGTGAATAGAAACACGCAACTTACAGATAACTTGCTAAAGTTACTGTCAGTCACAACTTCTGGTATGCCCGAATTAGTTAAACCACAGAGATTACGAAAGGCTGTAAATACTCCAAACATGGACCCATCGAACAATCCGCCGATAAACGCGTTGGCTTTGGCAGTAAACGTCATAACCTACAAAAACTGCTCTGAAGAGGGCTTGGAGTTTATTACAAACTTATTGCTAAATCTGGCTAGCTCTTCCCAAGATATGAGCTTCATGATATTAAACCTTTTGCTTAACGGAGCTGTGGAAATTGGCCTAATAGTGGAAAGACAAATACAAAGTATGCTCACGGATCTTAAAGATCTGAACAATACCCAGAAGAGGAAATTGGAAGATGGCGGACCGTCCACTTCAAAGGGTGTAATCTACAATAGGTTTACAAATGAGCAAGTCATAATTACTGCATCTACCAAAATAAAAACCGCCTGCGAGCTTCAACTCCCTTCCATGTTACCTCTCACGTCAAAGTCTTCTAGCCAAATATTCTTTTTAAGAGTACTGAGAGTTATTGTGCAGATTCGAAATTCTATTAAGAACAGCATCAAAAGAAGTAAGTTGAAATGAAGCTTCCTATTTTTTTCTAATTTTTCCCGTTTTTTTCTAGATAATGTTGAATGTGAGCTTTTAGCTTTAAGCGAACAACTCGGCAGTTTGGAAAGTCTCTGGGAGACCCTGAGTCAATGTCTTTTGGAGTTAGAACACGCTCCTGATCACCACGCTGTTTTAGTTTTACAACCAGCGGTAGAGGCCTTCTTCCTCGTTCATTCGCCCCAGCAAGGCGCTGTCAGTTACAAAGACAATGAAAAAGAGGAAGAAGAAGACGATGATCGACAACAGTCCAACCAGCAGGCAACTGGTGGTGATCAACCAGCGGAAGCGTCTAGAGAACCAGTCGCAGAACAGCAAGCTGAAAATAGTCGCGATGCTGCCATCGAACCTCCTGCAGCTGCCGGTGCAGCTGCAGGTTCAGCCGCAGCTGCACCACAAGTAGAAGAGTCGTCCAGAGTTAGTTTTGATTTTGAACATAGACAAACTGAACATAGACAAATTACACCAGAGCAGCAGAAATTCCTAGCTTTTGCCGAAAAACACCGGACGGTGCTTAACCAGATTTTAAGACAGAGCACTGCTCATTTGGCTGATGGACCTTTTGCTGTCCTTGTCGATCATACGCGCATCTTGGACTTTGACATTAAACGCAGATATTTCAGAACTGAATTGGAACGAATGGACCACGGAATTCGTAGAGAAGAAACGGCAGTTCACGTGAGAAGAAGCAACGTTTTCGAAGATTCCTTTAGAGAGCTGTTCAGAAGGGCGCCCGAAGAATGGAAGAATAGATTCTATATTGTATTTGAAGGTAAAAGCTTACAACTTACAAAAACGTTAAAATACTTCGGTTTTACTTTTCTTATGAGTCGCAGTTCTCAAATGCAAACAGATTGCGACCCATAAAAAATAAAAGGGACGTACAGATTAAAAAAAAAGGTAATTTTTGCAGAGGAGGAAGGCCAGGATGCAGGAGGTTTGTTGAGAGAATGGTATGTTATCATTTCTCGAGACATTTTCAACCCCATGTATGCCTTGTTCACAGTATCGCCAGGCGACCGAGTGACTTACATGATTAATTCTGCTAGTCACTATAATTCAAATCACTTATGTTACTACAAGTTTGTAGGTAGAGTTATTGGTAAGTTATAATCGCTCATAACAACTGTAAACATGTCCTATAACAGCGTTGTTTTAGCCAAGGCAATTTATGACAACAAACTGCTAGAGTGCTACTTCACAAGGTCATTCTATAAACACATTTTGGGTATTCCTGTGAAGTACACCGACATGGAAAGCGAAGATTACAGTTTCTATCGCGGGCTAGTATATTTAATGGAAAACAATATCAACAATCTCGGTCTAGATTTGACTTTCAGCACCGAGATCAGTGAGTTTGGAGTCACCGAGACTAGAGATTTGATTCCCAATGGAAGACACATTCCAGTAACGGAAGAAAACAAGATGGAATATGTAAGATTAGTGTGTCAGATGAAGATGACAGGTGCTATTAAGCAACAGTAAGTAGTCGTTGTATGTGGAAGTAACTAAAATGTTTCATTGATTAATTTTTTGTCAGATTAACAGCATTCCTGGAAGGGTTCTATGATATTATTCCAATGCGCTTAATTTCGATATTTAACGAACAAGAGCTGGAGCTTCTCATTTCTGGACTTCCTAATGTCGATATAGATGATCTTAAAGCCAATACTGAATACCATAAGTACCAGTCCAACTCGCTACAGGTAAAACTTTTTTTTATTCCCAAGTGGTTACCCATCCAAGTATTAACACCACTCGGCGTAGGTTTTTCTTTATACGACTTAACATTAGGGCTGGGCGATTGTCGAAAAAGATAATCGATTTTTGATTATTTGAAATAATCGATTATTTCCGACTAATCGAAATTAATCGATTAATCTAAATTAATCGATAAATATATATTAATCGATTAATCGAAAAATCGATTAACACTTTAACTACTGAGCATTCTGGTGCCAAATGACTTGCAGAAACTAACGCACTTTTTTTTCAAAAAACTATATTTTATGCCATTTATAATACTACTAACATGAAAACAACAAGTTTTTTTCACAAAAAAGAAGTTTTTTGACTGTGTTCAGATATGGTACGTATAGTTTATGTATATAAAAAATTAGAACTTATTATCTTTGAACTATGTGTACCATATTTGATCACGCTTCTTATTTACGTAAATTGCAGTTGTGAGTGTCAAAAAAGCACTTTCATACATAAAAATTTGTGTTCACATCTTTGGCAATACATTTTCGTTCGAGAAGTGTTTGCCATTGCGTACCCTGGACCATTTCTTTCACTGTTAGCCTTGTAGCATCTGGTACGTACTGAGTCGTCGGTGTCCGACTGGTATTTGTATTCGATATCGCTCATATTGTTTTTACTATTTCTTCCAACTCTCTATCGCTTATTTGCTCATTTTGCATTCAAACGCGCGACCGAAATGTGTAAACAAAACGCATCTATATTACTGTATAGCTATGGTGGTCAGAAGAGTTGAACGGTCCTTCCATCTATGAATCTATACATAAACTATTTGGCTAATCTTTTGTCATGAACTAGAGCATATGAAATAGGCATTTATTTTGTTAGAAAGCACGACCGCATAGTGTACACAACTGATTAAACCTAGCCAATGCTTGTGACCATATATGGGCACAAAGTTTATGTGTAAAGTTAGATGTGTACCATTTTTGGTGCACATAGTAGTTAAAGTGTTAAGCGAGAAAATCGATTATTGAACTCGTCGAAATTATGTCATTACTAATGACATAATGAGAGCGACTCGAGCGCTTACCACTTGCCTATCTTGAACACAATTCCGGCGGGCGATTTAGATTTTAGACCCGTAAAAATTAAAAGACCGCGGATCGAAAAGCATTCAAATTATTTCGTTGAATAGGTCTTTCATAGTCGAGTTATGATTATATTGATTAATAGAAAAAATCGATTAATCGAAAAATTGATTAACCGAAAAGTCGATTAATCGGTTTTAATTTTTTTTGTTAATCGATTATTTTGCCCACCCCTACTTAACATATCTTTAAATATAAAAAAATTTCCACTGAGTGAGATTGATGTTTAAAATTAATTTCCTATTTTCATTGCAGATTCAGTGGTTCTGGCGTGCCCTAAGATCATTTGACCAAGCTGACCGGGCCAAGTTCCTTCAATTTGTCACCGGTACCTCTAAAGTACCGCTCCAAGGATTTGGAGCTCTTGAAGGAATGAATGGTGTCCAGAAATTCCAGATTCATAGAGACGATAGGTCTACTGATCGCCTTCCCTCGGCACATACGTGGTAAGTAAAGTTTCACAAAGTTAATTTGTCGTTCCAGTGACAAAACTTCTCGATTTGGAAAAAGTAGTTTTCTTCAATTGTAGGGTTTTTTTTAAAGTTTTAAGTAGGACTTTTTTTTCAGTTTTAATCAGTTAGACCTTCCTGTATACGAGACTTACGACAAACTTCGAGCGTACCTGTTGAAGGCTATACACGAATGTTCTGAAGGTTTTGGCTTTGCTTAAATAATCCTTTTAATGTTAAGACTGATGTGTTAATTTGTTAATACCTAATTCTATAGCATAGTCTTGATGTAAATAAGAAAGAAAGTCTCTTCAAGACATTCAACGCCCCGTCGGTTTACAGCAAAGTCTTGCAGAGATGGCTATGTTAATTACTAGACGTTAGATGTACAGAAAAACTGCAAACTGTATATTCGCTACTTAGCTAAGTTTTTACTTTTGAATTTGCAAACTTTTCGTTGTGTATTTAATATAATAAACCTGTTTTAAGTTCACTATAGTCGGTTACTTGTAAAATTTTTAAGAGGATTGCAAGTGTATTTTTGTAAAGGGGCCCTTAAGGCATTCGAGTGTGATAATATGAATTTGTTAAGTCAGATTCACTCTATTTAAAATTATAAGCGTTTATTTTAGTATTTTTTAGTAATAGCTCGTACACCATACAGTTGAGTTTTTTCCTTTTCTACCGAAATCTAAGGCAAAAAAAGATTTAGCTATTAATATTTAAATTTGTGATTTAAAGTTAATATTATTTGTCTACAGTTATTTTTTATAATATCTACGTAATAAAATAAATGTAACTTATACAAAATAAATTAAAAATCGCTAAAAACTGTATCATTGAAATAAATATTTACGTTTCAGTTGTCAATTTTTTTTAACATGATATTCCGTCCATTAGTCCACCCCAGTTTTTTCTTATTAACGGGTATTTAACAGAACAACAAAATATGTAACACATAACTGCTCGTTACGATTTTTCACTCTTTAAAGAAAGTATTTTGATTATGTGTTTTTGCTGGTAAATTTTTTATAACTGATGTATTAGTGTTCCGTGAGGCCTGACATTAGTGGAATCACTTCGGTGTCCGTCTGTCAGGCGATTTTCTCTGAAACTATTCGACGTAAAAAATTGAAATTTAGCACAGAGATAGTGTGGTGGCCCAATTATAGAAGTATAAAAAGTTGAATTTTGATTGTGGAGGTTAATTTCAGGGGGTAAATTGGGAAATGGAAACAAATTTTCAAGGGCATTGCCTAGGGTGTCAAATGAAAGCTTATTGAAGCACGAATTCAACAATATATGTATATGATATATTTGTATGCATTTTTGTAAACATTTTTCGGTAAAAACGCTTAAATATTGTGGCGATAAGGGTGAGGGACCCTTATATCACCAAAAGGATCGCTCGGAAAAATCTGAAAAAAAATCACGAACATTGAGAATTAGGTGTAGATTGAGCCAAAATATCCGGATTGAAAAATTTTAGCGCGATCAATTGTTATAAACAATTTAATTGTTTATTTCTTTATAACTGCTGAAGCCTTTAAAGAAAAAGTTTTTTGACAAAAAATATTTCTTACGATGTAAGGAACAACTTTTGTTCTTGCACGTTTTTCAAAATATTTAATGTGGCTCTGTCGAAACTCGAGTGCATTACTATTAATAATTTAAGCACTAATTGTGCAAGCATAGCTTGCACTTGACCGTTTTTTTTTTCAATTAACACTATTTTTTATAGATAATTATAATAACGCCACCCTGTATTTAATATAATCAACCACCCAATACTTTGCTGATTGCTAATTAATTTTTTTTAAAATTGTTTACACGGTGCGTAGTTCAAAAAACTAATTTTCCCATCCAGTGAAAACAAAAACAAAATAATGTAATAAATAAATATGTTTTTCACCTTTGTATTGGGAATTTTTATTTGGCAAACAATTCGTAAATAATTCATTAACGCAAACAAATTTTTATTATATTACAAGTTCTATTCTTTGAACGGATCAATTTAATTATATCACAAAAATTTGTCGTCGTCAAATGACACCTGGGACCTTGGTGATAATAATTGGATAACCTCTGGAATAATCTAAGTAAATCCTTATAAGTAATTTTAATAGTATATCACAATACTGGTTAAAAAAACAATTCAACAAGGCGAGATGTTTATTTGTAAGATTATGACGCAACGAGGAAGTAAAATGCATCGAATAAGTCAAAGTAAAATTGCACTTGTGTTGGTTCTTTCTACATGAAGATGGAGGAAGCACAATACTCAAGGTGATTTCATAAAAAAATGTGTAATAATGCCACGAGGTTATTTCACTTGGGAATTTTATTTTATAAAGGATATCTGCTGCGGATATATCATAAATGTTGATATATTTATATCCTGTTAATCCCGAGTATCATTGAGATTTCTGTAGTATGCAAAACCAACCCCGTCATTTAATGACTATGTATTTATGAAGTCTGTGACTAACTAATAATAGTTAATCTTTTTGAAGCTCAAGAAGAATTTTAGTGGGCTTGGAAGATTATGAGATTTTTTCTGGAGTTTTCCTCAAACTCTTTTTACTCTATTTCATTAAGTGTCATTGATGAATCTGGTCTAATGATCCGGTGATAAGGTTCGGGTCTATAGCATGGCGCCTAGTGCTGGTTTTGTATAACATTTGGCTGTAACAGGTGGACACAAACTCTATCAATATAGGGTTTTGTCCGTTTGCGTTTAATATAGAAAAATATTCATAAGATTGATTTAGTGAGGCCAAGTCCTAATCACGTAATTACACTGCTATGCTTATTTGATCTTGTAAGCTTTCAAACAACAGCGATATATCTTTGTAAATGCATTTATTAAGGTTGTGTGTATTAATCTTTTTCATTGTCGCCAAACTGCACTCTAATCTGTAATAACATTGCATTGTGTAAAAATGCATTCATTTTATTTCAAATGCCCTTTAAATATTATTTACTGGCATTGATTATGCCATGTTACAAATTAGAAAAACAGACACACAAAGGACTTTTTCTTTATTTGAAATGAGATATTAAATGTATTTTTTTAAAAAGCAATGACACTGTTATAAATTTGTTCGGGTAGGTCATGGAGAAATAACCGTCGAAGTTTTTTCGTCATCAGGAATTAAGTTAAATCCATTGTCGACTGAGATAACCTTTTGTTATTTACTTTTTGAAAAAAACAAGCGTAATCTTTCTATTTTTGTTCAATTATCTTTTTTACCTTTGATTGGGTTTGCTTTAATATACATTTTTATAAGTGTGTTTTTATTATAATATCTGAAACACATTTTTAAATGAGTAGTACAAACCTTCATAATTATTATTATTATTTCTTCTTCCGAAACTTACCAAATTAATTCATAAGTGCGAGTCGGGTCTCGCGCTATGTGTAAAGATGTATTGTTACTTCGTACTCATTTAAAGACCCCTCCCCCCTTCTCCATGGCTTTATTCTTGGGATCAAAAATAAAGAGGATGACACCCCCTTAACGACAAAGTCGATAATTTAATACCCCCTCCCGGTACAACATAATTCATTTTTTATTTATCATTTTGGGGTTTAAACCTTTTATTCAAATTTGAATTTTGAATTTTTTTATATTCTTAGAAAAAGTGGGTCTTCGCAATCTTCAGGAGTAGTTATGTAGTTTTAAAACAAATATATGTTTCTAAAAAATCACTGATGAACGTAATAGGAGCTCAATCTTAGATTTTTATTTCGGTAACAAGATATCGGCGAAAAAATTGCGGTGTGAGAGTGGGAGTTACATCCCTTAAAGGTCAGTGTAGAGGAAAAATGTATTGTGCAATAATGTCTAAAACGGAGCTTTTGGTCCTTTCTTAGTCACGTGCGCGTTCAGTCGACCGGCACATGTTTTCAGCGTACGTCGCTCGCCAGTTGCATAACTGACAACGTGAAGAATATAATTATTTTCATTATTCATTTCATTACTCCTACAAAATGTTTTAATTTACGTAACTCGATCACATTACTACAATGCGAATTATTATTAAACCGTTACAGGCAAAGATTTGGATTTTTGTTTTTTCGCATATTACACGTGCACCAGCACAGACGTAACGGTAACAGAGCAGCTCGCGTGTACAAGATTTTTTTTAACGGCTGACACACGAGTTAAAAAGGTTGTTTAAGAAATCTTGTATAGAGAAACTTTCCTATATTTTTGCAGAATTTTCGTTCCTTTTAGTACATACCTACTTACATTTTAATTAAAACACTGTAACAAAACAGTTGCGTTCCCCAACCCAAACTCACTTGGTGCAAGATCAGGTGTGTAGAGGGATAATCCAGTACTTTTTTACCATGTGGTGATGCCATCATGAGTCCTGATTATTACCAAAATAAAATAAAACATTTACATAAGGTGTGCATTTTATACAGTACGTAAAAAACATTGTTGCGGTAGGTTAATTACGATTAAAATTGTCACAGTATTTTTTTACTTGTCTACTAAACAGCGAATAACAATAAAAACCTTCAGTTCCCCCTTTTGGTAAAGGACGGATGGCAATTATATATAGTCAGAAAAAAAGAAAATTTCCACGTCGAACTTGATTAAATAAAATTGATTTTGATACTCGTAATTACATTATCTACCTATTTTGATGAATACTTGTTCTTGTAATTTAAATTATTTGTTTTTATTTTAGTTTATTTTTTAAATAATAAACCCTCAATTTGTTCCAGTATTGGATAAATTGGAAAAAAAATTAATCAATTTCCTTAAAATTGTTATTTAAGTGATAATAACGTATAAAATTAAAGCTACAACCTCCATAAGCTGACCCTGTCCGTCGTAACGTTTTGATTTAGTGTTATGGAAAAAGACAAACTGCGTTCAGTTTTTTTAGACGACTAAGGCTGGGTAATAATTAGCTGGATCCGCAGCTTCGCAAGCCTAATATTTGTCCTTTAATTGAAGTGCTATATATATATATATATATATATATATATATATATATATATATATATATATATATATATATATATATATATATATATATATATATATATATATATGTATATATATATATATATATATATATATATATATATATATATATATATATATATATATATATATATATATATATATATATATATATATACAGGGTGTTTCAGAAAACATGTGCCATCGCTTAAGAGGAAATTCCTTGTAAGAAACTAAGGCAAAAAGTTTATATAAACATAGGTCCGCAGATGCTTCGTTTCAAAGATACAGGGTGTTAAATTTCTTAATTTTTTTCAGTTCTTCCAAAATATTTTCAAAATGGCTTCATCAATTTTGATGAAATTTACGCTGTGTAAAGTACTTAAATTAAGCATAATTCTGACCATGAAAAGACTTTGACAGGTCCTCCAGGGGGTACATATGAGAAGACGGTACAATATTTTTCCAATAAAAACATGTACGCCACTGATTTTTTCACATTTTCGTATATCGGTCAAATAGTATGTTAAATTCTTAACAAAACTTATCTCTTCATATTTTTTCAATTTTCATTTCGTTTAGGAGATAAATATAATTTTATTACCCGTCTTACTGGTTTAGTTTTCCCATCCATCGGTTTTAACATTAAAGACCATTTAAAAATTTAACGTCCTGTATCTTTGAAACAAAGCATCTGCGGACCCATGTTCATAAGAACTTTTTGCCTTAATTTCTTTCAAAGAATCTCCCTTTAAACGATGGCACATGTTTTTTGAAACACCCTGTATATATATATATATATATATATATATATATATATATATATATATATATATATATATATATATATATATATATATATATATATATATATATATATATATATATATATATATGCTTACTTAGTGTTCCCAAAATAAGTTCAGTTTTGTTAGGTCAACCAACACACTGTAAACAAAATTAACATTCATTTGTCGAAGGACCTTTCATGCAAAGACTTGCGGATTGTTAAATTTTGTATAATTAAATATTCTTTGCTGAATAACCACCGATACATAGTTGAATTCTCGATTATTTGAATGAATCGATTATTTTGCCCCTCTTTAGCCGTATAAAAAAGATTTTCTGCAAAAATAAAGCAGTCAAATGTAAATCGAGGACGCAATCATAAAATATTAACCATTGCAACGCCAATTGAGAGACCTCGATCCGCAAGGTTGGATTACGCATAGTAATAAGGAACTGCAAAATGCAACAACGTCCACGCTTGACATTGAAAAAAATGCAATTTCTACAGAGTTCCAAGCCCAAATTGGAAAAGTTGTTCCTCATTTAGCCTTATTTACTAAAATATCTTGTAATATTGAACTTTAACAAGTGTTTTCATATTT
Source organism: Philopedon plagiatum (assembly GCA_963971165.1). Classification (NCBI taxonomy): domain Eukaryota; kingdom Metazoa; phylum Arthropoda; class Insecta; order Coleoptera; family Curculionidae; genus Philopedon; species Philopedon plagiatum. The sequence goes on from OZ020198.1 coordinate 1,297,508, forward strand.
TTATAAACAAAAATACTATATCTTTTCTATTAATACTAATTTTAGCTTCACTGTAAATTATTGTCAATTAATATTCCTTTTTTGCAACTCAATTTGGTTCATGTTCTAAGAAATCTGCGAAAATTCAAAAATAGTATAACTTACAATATTTTGAAAAAGCATAAATATAAACAACGTACGATGTACTTAAATCAAATAATCATACAATCGGGTTTCCAAATTTAGGGTGTCTAAAAATAAAACAATTGTTATGAAAATTGTATAATGGAAGAGTTATTGCAATCAATATTATTGTTATGTTATTGTCCTTAAATTGATATTGACTTATTTGTTGTTTTTAACTTTCTTAAGGGTTAAAAAGGTTTAAAAATATATTTTTCGATCTACTCTTATATGTTTTTCGATCATCGAATTATTGTATTAGCCGGATTATTATGTTGTCAGAAACTTTGGCGGGCACCACAAGGATATTATGATTATGGTGTAAATATTTTTAATATGGTTATACTCCGATGTCCGATATTTATACATTTATTTGATAACCAAGTAAGAAAACTTACTTGGTTATCAAATGGTTTCAGTTTGGATGGGTAAATGTTTAAAAATGCATATCGTGGGTATCACAAGCTGCAGTCAACGTAGATAAATAAATAGTCAAGTATAATTTAAGTAGAGAAAGTCTACCTAATAATAATGCATTTATTACCTCCTCGTAACCTTGTTACGCTAGCCATTAGTAAAAGAGAAACTTTGCGGAGAAAAAAACTATTGGTAACTAGGTAACTGTTTTGATATTGACATTGCGATGCTAGATTTCTTTGGCACGGCAATGGCGGCGTAATTCTAACGGTACTGGGTTAATTGGAACACATTTTGTTATCTACAATAGTCGTAATTCAAAGATTTTACTTAGAAAAAGTATTAAAAAAAAATTAATATTTATGTTCTATGGCGTAGTATCAAGCAAAGTTGATTTGAAATCCTTGTTTTAAGAAATTTCGTAAAGTGGTTTTGTCACAATTACAAGACCTTCTAGTGAGAACAAGGACGGATTTAGCATTCTTCCGTGGGGGGGGAGCTAATTTTTTTTATCTTCTGACAGTCCACGAAGACCGAAGTCCTAGGCCGCTCGCACACCAAGGATGCATAAAACATGAAGCATGCGGTACGTGGTAAAAAAGGCAAATCTTTTTTTTTTCGTTTACTTCCCAGAAATTGCCATGCTACAATGCCATCCTTCACACTCGAAGACATTTTGAATACTGCAAATTAACGAAACTGCTGCAGTATTGGTGTACGCTAGAAGGAGTATGTGATATATATCTTATGTTGCATGTTTCAGGTTTTATGCATGTGACTATTTGAATCTTCAAAAATATACCGGACTTCACATTTAAAATAAAAAAAAACAGTATTCTTTCTAACCCTGTATCGCAACAGAAATAGTTTTATCCTTCCAAAGTGTGCCGTTTTTAGCTAGGTATATAGACGTGCCAATTTTTAAAAATTTTTAGTAGTTTTTGAAATATTTGCAATATTCCTGAGTTTTTTGACACCCCGTATATTATTTACTTGTTTGTTTTGTAGGTATCCAGGTATTTCTATGTTCTGGGATTTTAGAAAAATAAATTTTAATGCATTACAAAGTAAGAGAAACTAAAATATTTATTGTGCAATTTTTTTTATAATTTTAGATTTCATGGGCGGAGATAGTTACCCTCATTACCCCCCGTAAATCCGCTCTTGAGTGAGAAAACAGTGGTATTTTATTTTTGGGATCAATTTTGTTTTGAGTGATTAGGTTCTAAGTATGATGTACTTTTAGAACTACCACAGAAATTATTGCATCGTAGGTTCTCGAGTGCTTTTTCACCAAAAAGTGTAATTATAATTAAGAAAAGTAATTTACTCAGTATAACAAAACACGCAGTACTGGCCAGTACTGTCGTAGACGTAACGTAAAAATGTTATTGACCTAAAATGATCGTGATCACCCAGAACAAAACAAATTTTGGCGCGTCTATTTCGGAAAAGGTTACATTAATGAATCTGTTTATATAACTTTTTGTTCTAGGCCTCTTTTAATAGTCTTAAATTTGTTTTTATTTTTACAGCATAATATTTGCGAATAGATCTACATTAATATGTTTACGAATTATTTTTATCACAAATCAAAGTCAACAGCAAAAATTCCCTGCAAAACAAACATGGTTGACTTTTAACTTTGGATTGGTATCAAAATTTTTATTTAGAATGAAAAATTTGAAATTTTTGCAACAGTCTGTTTGTATGTATATCTCTGAGTACTTAGGTAAATTTTGTATCTATGACAGAAATGAAATTAAAAAAAAATGTTATAAGATAGACAACATAATAATTCGATATCATTACATAGCATTGTTTCGGGTACCGGTTAAATAGTACCTACTGAGTGTTACTAAGTATCACTATCAGTTTTAATAGAATGAATGAAATTTATTTTGGCAAAATTTCTTGTTTAAATGACGAATTTTTATGCCTACTTTTTGACGTTTTTTACTGATTATCGGTTTACTTTTGTATCCGCAAGATATAACTGAATGAATAAAAAATGATGACAGTGTAACACTTTTCTAAAAGAGTGTAACAAAATAACGGTAATTTTTTGGTGATATAATCCATTAAATATTAACAAAAGATAACATGCTTTGTAATCGAAAAGTATAACTAACGATCAGCATTTTCACTTGAAAACGGCGTAAAAAGGCAAACAACTAATATTATCATTAATTTCTCCTCGATCTAGGCCAAAGAAAGAACGCGTAACAAAGACAGAGGTATTAAAAACAACCTAAAGGATAGAGATAAAACGGTGAAATGTATGTCACAAAATCGAGGTCGTACTTTCTCGACTCGCATATTTTTTCCCGTCGCTTATGTTTTGTACGGCTGTTACTTTGGAATAAATGTTTAACGTAATTACTTTGTTCATAAATAAGGTCCACGTAATTTTTATGCATTACCAAATCTAGGTCACTCAAAATTCTATTTTTTGTCTTGCGTCCTTGTTCCTTGTATTTGAACCAGTATCTTTTCGGCCAATTTTTTCAGTTGTAAATGTTGAATGAAAAATTATCTAAATAGCATCGAATAATGTACATATTATATCCAGTTACATAGAAATTACTGGTATTAAGATATCTATAAGAAAACAATGTCGAAATAATGTGGGTCTTTGAACTGTATATTTACATATTTTAATTCCTTTTCTCGCCAAATGATTGCAACATTTTTTAAGTCGCACATTTTTCCTTGCTTTTTTATGGTGCAATACAGGACATTGACTTTTAATCACAAATTCAATTCAGTTTTACTACTTTTAACACGTCTATATATTTTTTTTGGCCTTCGACCTATGATACATTGACTCTAGCTTAAAAAACTATATTTAGCTTTCCATAATTACTGTCAGATAAAGTTTTTTTATATCGACTCCAAAGCATTCCAAGCATTTCCAAATACTAAAATTATGGGTACTGGAATTTTCCAAATTATTTAACACTCTATAAGCAAATTTTAGGGGAAAAAACCAGTCTCATTCTGTTATGTATTCAACTTATTTATATCCAGAGTTTTTGTAATTATCTGCATTTATTTTCCTCAATAAACGGAGAAGACAAGAAACAAATAAAGTCACATGTCAAGTAAGATGACTCGAGCACGTGGACTTACACATTTCTTAAATGGGGATCGGCTAAATACAAGTAACTACTTTTTGTAAAACTGTTTAGTAACTGACAGCTAAATGTACTTACGTAAAACACGTTTAATAAGATGATAAAAACCCATAAAAAAATTTAAAAATCTTCCTACACTTCCAATTTGCGAATACTGCAAAAATTGTACTGTAACCCTGAAGTGAAAATCTTTTTAAGATTCCATTAGGTCTTTAGTTCGGGAAACATTGATAAAAAATAATATCTATGAAAATTGTTATTACAAAGATATGCTGTTTATCTTTTTTAAAATTAATTGTTTTCTTTACCTATGTTAAAATATAGACACTATTAGAAAAGTTCCAGGCTATGGTACTTTATAAAACAGTGTTACTTGTTATCTTGCTACTAATTAAAGCAACTACAACGATTTAATACAATAAATGATGTTCCTGCAATAGATGTAAACGTTACATATCCACGTATTTAGTAATTAAGTTAAATTTTCCGTTAAGTACTTGGAGAGAAAGAGAAAATAGTGAAAGATTTGCAAATATGTAGGTTCTTGTTGGCAATTATTCTCACACTTTTTATTTTATAATTATGTACAAGTTATTATTTCACACCACGATAATAGATTATAATTAATCTAATAATAACTAGTAATATTGCTATTAATTGCTTAATTTTAAAATTCAAGCAAGCTGATAAGGTAAATATAGAACATACAGGAGTGATTCCAGCAAAAATGGTTAAACAAACCCGTCGAAACTAGAAAATTTTCATAATTTAAAATTTTTCTATCTTGACGTTGGCTAGGAGTTGACCACCTATTTTTTAGAAAATAACGTTAAGTGTATTGATATTAATTTTGTAAGTATCCTACAGTCTGGAGGAAGAGCCGCAATAAAACTCAATATTTTTCTAAATAATTCATAAAAAAGTGCGTAAGAAGATTGTAAATATTTATTTAGAATTAACATTAGATCATTGTTACTTAACTGTCAATATTTGGCAAAAGTGGCATTAATATTGAATAAACATAAATAAAGGGAAAACAAGAACAATAACATTATTATAACGTATGTATGTGCATGTGTCATGTGTATATATAATTGTTAATCTTTGGACGTGATTTTTTTAAAGTAAATAGGTACTGCATATTATACGGTTAGGTACCAGCGAATATGAAAGTAATAAACAAAGTTTCATCTCTGCTAACCCAGAAAAGCTTTTCTGGGCCACTGAAACACTTAGTAGCGAAAGGTCTCAGCTCTCTTCTATCTTTTATTATAATAATACCAACCGGTATTTTTGGTGTTGCACAATTTCAAATCTTTAAACGTCAAGTAGTTTTTATGGTCTATAAGGTCTGGGTCACACCAATGTGGGAGTAGCATTTCATAATTATTTTGGAGATAAGCTAAATAGTTCAATTATTTGAATACAAATTTGGGTTAAAAGCATTAAAATGAATGATTCAACATTATGCAAAATATTGTTTTTCATATGTTAGGTAAATGGTGATTACAACTGCGTGTGTGACCTAGTTTGAAAAAATTGGGTTATCAACTGTGCTGCCTCGATATTAACCCAAATCGAGCCGATTACCCAGTTTCATTCACTTGGTCTCGTTTTCGTTCTGATGCAACCGATGTATTGTTAACTTAAGTATGATATAATTTTTTATTTTGGTAATTTCCTTATTCTGCGAACAACCAAAATATAATATTTTTATTTTCAACTAGAAACAAAAATCTGTATAGGACCGGTGTCATTTATTGTTGGTACCTACTACAGAAGTAGGTATTTCCAAGAACATAACTACATATAACATACCAACTACCAACAATAAGAGCTCCAAGTAATTTTAACTTTTAAAAGAAAGCCTTTCTTCACTCAGATGCCAGATGTTTAACAAATAGCCTTATATGCATAATAAAAATACTTATAGAGTTAGTTATTAGCTCCAAATTTTTATCTAAATGGAAGGTCTCGCTTTTTTATCCTCTGACAGTCCACGAAGACCAATGTCTAAGTACTATGTACCGTGGCTGTACTGGGGAAATCCGACTCACACATCCAGAGCTGGAAACATCCGTAGGGATCTCACCAGCCCTTTAAGAGGATGTGTGGGGTGGTACCACCTCGGTCGAGCAAGAATTCCTCTACTACCTTCCCTTTCTTTTAAGTGTTCTTAAAATCCCTGACTGCTGGGTGCCCAAGAAATATTTTATTGGCTGTTTTTTCTTTAATCAGATGCCAAATTTTTATCAAAGAGCCTATGCTCAATTGAGGAAGCATCCTCGCTGTGTTCCGCAAATACAGAAACGTAACAACAAAATTATGTGTTATTTAAAAATTACTAAATTTTCTGGGACAAATCATTGTAACTAAACGAAGCAAGAAGAAATTGTGACCTGGATAGAAACTAGGTCACAGTCACACTCGTGGATATATGGATAGAAAAGCCGTTCGCCAGCGGTATGGTACTACTATGTTGCCGAATTTATTGTTAGTTTTGTGTCTAATAATTTTCAAAAGTCCATGAGTTTTATTCATATTTTCCCTTTAAATCATTTCTGCGCTATCTGAAATTTAAACAGAAGTCCTTTGCTGGGGTAGCAAGCACCTGAGAGAACCTAAGTTCAAATCCAAATAAATAATTGTATGGTAAAAAACACTTAATACCAAAACAGTGTATCCGATTCTGAGCTAGTTTAATGCCTAATCTAGGTGAGAAATATTAAATTTTTGCATCAAGTATAGCTCTTGGAAGAATCAAAGGGTATCTGATTTTTTTTTTGGTGAAAATACTTTAAATAGCTTTTAGATTTAATTTTTTTCTTTCAGTTTAAATATAAATAATTTAAAAATAAATGACATAGGCAACACTGCGCTCACTAATTTTAAAACTTGATATCTAAATATCTACGAAAGATCGGCACCGGATTTCGCGGCAGTGCGGTGTGGTAATAGAAAATATAACTGATTCTGTAATACTGACCTAAGTCACCACAGAAATGCGTCCTTTTGAAATAAACAAAATTAATTTTATATTTCATTAAAACTCCATTTTAATAATCGCTTTTTTAACCAATGACAATGAATATGTAACACCTACAAAGGTAAGCCCCCACAAAATGCTATTTCTAGAGCAACCGATATTAAATTTTGTAATGTAATAAAACAGTTTTGGGTTTATATTATGGCAAGCACATTAAATAAACATTTTTCCATGTAGGTTTCCAATAGGTATAAGTCATACAGGCGTGGATAAACAACCTCAATTCAAATTCATATTATAAACGCACATTAAGGGAGTTTCTTGCGAGAAAAACTTATTTTTACATTAAAACATATTGTCCCATCCCCATGGTATCGGGGTGTTCAAAAGGGTTACTGCCTTTACCGACTGTTAATGTCTTTCTCAAAGTTTTAAAAAATAGATCTCTTCGGGCTGTACCTAACATAAATACAGATGAGACTGTTTGACAGACTATGTAGATTGTCCATGTCTATCAATTTAGTATTGTCTGGTACAAATATTTCAAAATATTATGTGAAAAACAGAAAAGCTTGCCGTATATCAAATTTTTCATCTTTGTTGTTATTGTTTTCTAAATACAACGGATAGCTATTAAATAATGCAGTACGTAAGCTTTGTTTTCGCGAAAACGACCGTTGACCTTCTCGCGTTTTTTGCATTTGCAATAGGCTTTCTGGCGCTGTACATTCAAATATACTTAAGCTCAAAAGGAAAATTTACTTTTGTCTTAGACGAAATAAAACAACTATTTTTAAACAAGATAAGAATGCGAATTACCGAGCAGACGAATGGATAAACAAGATTGAAACTTCGAATTTTTTTGGTATTTTTATTTCTTTTTATTTAAATATGATTTTGGTATGAAACAAGTAAGATTAGTATAGTATGTATGATCGCCAATCCATTTGAACGCAGCGGCTGCGGACTCTGAGCGGCCTGAACTTGCTGATTTAAGACTTTACATTTAACATTTCACAAATTAAATAATTTATTTTATAGCCATGTGGCTTTTTTGAAATGTATCAAGAAAAATAATTGTATATCTTATGAACTTCTTTAATTACGTATACTAATTTGACCTTGATTTTAAAAATGCATTTCTAAAAATACAACCAATCCCCACATTTTAGAGTTAACAGTCGCTTAATGAAGCCTCCTTCTTAGAATTTCATCTTTGTATTTCTTTATTTTAGTATGTTCTCTCTCTCTTTCTCTGTCTCTATCTCTCTTTCTCTGTACAAACTTTAGTCTGTTGCCGCAAATGGTTTTGGAAATTGGAAAAATTCAGTGGGAAAATGATTTGCTTCTGTATGAACCGTTGCGTTCCTGCTTTTCCACAAACCCTCCTCAATTGTAGCGCTATCCTGCCGAGAACTTTTCCTCGAAACCTTGAAAATAAAAATATTCATGTTTACTGTATATTAAATAAAAGGATATTGTGTGACTTTATTTTTTTTAATGTGGTAGGTCAATTTACGCCTTATATTTTTCACGAGTGTATTGCGTCAAAATATTTGTGCATGTAACATTGTAAATAAAATAATTAATGTTGCTTGTCTTAAAGCGATAGGGACTGGCTCAAAATCCAAAATTAAATTTAAAAATATATTTTTATTTACACATACTTTACCGAACAAAACATTTTTTTATCTTAATGGCAGATTAATAACGTTATAATAAGCCTCTCGAAAATATATTGCGCAGGTTAGTAACAGTGGACGGAAAATTTTTATTTTTTTAAATACCACGTATCATGCCAAAAATCTGGTGTTTTTGTTTGTTTTAACAACGCGCAAACAAGAAACTAAATGACCTTAACATTGAGAATTTTTTAAGTGGAAAAAAATGTTTTTCAAACCCGATTTTTGCAATATCAGTATACAATGACCTTTCAAACAATCTCAGACATATTCATTTTATTGCGAGGGCTTATCTGGCTATCACAATCAATAATTGTGCAATTTTTGTAAACACTTACGTTTGTTATTGGCGTTATTGCATACATTTGCAATCGTATCAGACATCTTGTTCCTAAGCTCATTTTTTTGGACTTTGGATTTACGTAGGTCGTGAAAAAATACACGTTCTTATTACATGTTTGCTGTGATAATTTATTGAATAAACATTTTAAGACATATTTATTAATAAATAACACTATGGAGACGAAAAAAGGATATCAGACAGGGCTCTAGTGAGATGGAGTACTGCAATCCTATGACGTCATGGTCGACCTTGATGAAATAACTATTTGTCAATCAGACATTGACCCTGTTATTGCTGTTCGCAGTCTGAAAGCAGGATCATTAACATACGATACAAGAGATCGCTAATATTCCTGCAGATCAATTATCTGAAACAAAATTTTTCTATTACAGATTAAAATAAGATTAATATTATTTATTGTATTAGCAGTATTGCCTTTAATATTAAAAAAAATGTTAATTAAAACAGAGAAACTATTGATTATTGATTACAAGAAAACAATCAAATTGTTACATATGTATGTAGTCTGTTCACTATGTACTCACTGAGGATAAAAGAATACAATTTCTGGTTCTTAAAAAATAAAACTGTGAGAGTGAGAGGGGATAAAATACTCGTTGTTTAATATGGTTGATTCCAGTGTTTCTATCCATTGCTATTGGGAGGCAATGGCGGCGCATGCCTCAAAAAACAGGGGGGGGGGCAGAAAGATACGGGGGCCTTCCAGAGCAGGATAGGGGGTATTTTACCATTCCTCTGATAAAACTTTGGGTGAAGGTAAAAAAGTGGAGAACCCGGGCCCCCAGACCCCCCCCCCCCCGCCGACGCGCCTACACTGTTGGGAGGGAAAGGAAAAAAAGTCTTATTTTTTATAATCACCTACCTAATGGATTGCATTGGGAACCATTAGGTTGTACAAAATTTAGTACTGATGTTTGCAGGAATATTTATATTTTAAAAGATGAAATACAGCAAAACAAAGCATTTCCCTTCCGAAAATAAATGTTCTAGTGTTAGTGCTTTAATGGACGATGCGATTTATAGCAGCTTTGTATGTAAGCAGTCTCCTGCGTAAGATCCACACTAACCTTGCCTAGCCTGCACTTGCTCCCATCCGGTGCGCGACTCAAGGGCAAATTGTAGGATTTTTTTGTCTCGAGACTTGCTCAAAATAACAACAAAATTAAGTCCTCATACGCTACTGACAATAAATCGGAAAAAAGTAATAATTCTGTAATTATATATAGTATTACTAAACGACTTACATTTAAAATATGATGGTTCGTACAAAATTCTCAAAATTTAATAAATTGGCTTAAATCCAATAAAAAATTCTTTGAGCTACCTTTAGAGGCCAGGCTTGCACAAGGCTCATCTTAGGGTCATTGTTTTTCTAAATGTAATGGCTGCGTCTGCAGATGGGCTTGGTATTGGGTGCTCATAATGTCTGTATTAGGATTAGTAACCACACTTCCCTTGAATTATGATAATCCATATTCTTAGTATTTCTTAGCACGATGCTTTCATTATAGTGTCACCCAGGTCACCCTCCACCAGTTCTGATGAATAGCAATGCATCTAAGAGATGTATGGGAGGAGAGAGGGACTGCTACTGCAAGAAAATAAACTAGAATTTTAAACATTAAAGCCGGTATTGTTGATCCAAATTGGCGGAATTGAGAAGTGTCTAAATCTGCAATAAAGATTTAGCAAATTACGATGGTGGAGCAAAAATAACACTCAAGGTGACTAAAGTGGCTTGATATAATTATTGCACTGTCTCGGTTGTTTGTCCTATTGTGGTCTTGAACTATAATTATTAATAATATTATCCTTGTTATGTTTTTTAACTTTAAAATTTACATTGAAATCAAATACAAAATGCAAGGCAACCGCTTAATCACATGCTTTTTATAGAGAGTATTTTTGAAATAGTGCAACTCATGCATCACTACATTAAGTAAAAAGGTTATGCCGTGGGAAGACTTTTTTTACATGAAGAAAAAACTACTTAAAAATAAACATACAAAATTATAAAAGAAGAAAGACCAATGAATCGAAAATATAATTTTATTGTATGTAATAGATCAGTATAAGAAATTTAAAAAAAAAACGGAATTAGTACACAAAATTACCCAAAAGTAATTAAAGTTATATCATTATTTTTCAAGACTCCGAATAAGTTGTCCACAGCAGGATCGATTTTGGGGCCTTTGGCCCGCTGGCCGAGTGCCCCCGCCCCTTGTCTGGCCCGATTCGGGCATTGGCCCCTCTGACCGGACCAGGCACCTGCATTTTAAATGGCAATGCTCTAATGTCCGCAGCTTGCTGCCGTCTAATGCCAAACTTGCAGAATACAGGTTCTAAATTCTATACCAGATGCTTTTAAAGATAAAAAACTGTGTCTATCCTTACTAATTAAAGAAAATTATGAAGAGATGCATTCCTGATACTTGTTTACCAGTTATCGTAAGAGAAGATAAACATGTAACTGCATGATGACATTTCGACAAATAATACAGATAAGATATTTATAATTAAATTCTATACTTATATTATGAAACAACATAATGTTGTTTTTGTTATGCGTTTTAGAATAATCGGTTTAACAAAATAACATTTCAATCCAGTTTACGACTGTATAAAGAAATATAAGTAAAAAAAACAACTGCAGCAGATTACATTCTTCAAACAATGCAATGGACTTTACAAGGACGATGACATTGTCAGCACCTACTGGAAAACTCGCTCTTATTTCTAATGACAGCTAAAACTGAATACGATCTATCATAATTTGTTTACCAGTAGCAATCTCATGTAAAGAAAGTAGTTTTAAAATAAATATTACTTCAGTTAAAAAAATATAAATTAAATTTCTTCAAGTTGTCCACTCTATGTGGGCGATATATTTTTGTAAAACGAAGCACTTACTCTGTGTATGGTAATATAATTTTTTACTTAAAAGGTTTTATTTTATTCTACATTTTATTTTTTATTACCCATTGAGGCACCGCCCGACCTTTCTCTCCTTGTAATATTTAAATTTATTCTTTGAGAAAAAGTACAGGAAAAAACACATTCCATCTAAGTCGGGTACAAAACAAGCCATTAAGTAATATTTTTATTACTAATTATATGGGGTACCACGTTGCTTTGCAACGTGCCCAATGTTGTTACTTGCAAACCGAAATAATGTGAATGGTAGGCAAGCGCTTGGTTACATAAAAATGTCTCCAATCCAATCTCGACCTGCAGATTTCATTTATTGAAAGAAATAAATAGACTTCGCAAATAATAATACGAAGTCAGAGTCAGACTCTTTAAGAAAAAAAAACACTTGCCCTGTGAAAATAATTAATAGAGGTATTTTTGTGTTGCTGAATTTGATATGTTGTGTAAGCCTTTGTAAGCAAGCCTAAAAAATAAAAAAAAACTCACAAAGGTCTGCTATTTTTGCAATATTTAAAACCTAATTTTCTAAACTTATAGACGAACATATAAATTTGGGAAACATAAAGAAAATCATGTGGTTAAAGAAAAATGAAAACATACATTACTTAACCATATTAAAGAGCACAACGAGTAAAATAATATTATACATTTCTTTATTACTTTCTAGTTCAGAAATAAAGTTTATCTGTAGGAAAATTAAAATAATGATTTCAGCAGTTAAGAGCCAAATGTAAAAGAAAAATGAAACTTGTTGTAGGGGTTGATATAAGCATAGATTAAATAATACCTAGACGAATACTGCCGTGCAACGAAAAGCGGGTCTCCCTTGAGACATTTGGTGGGTTTACTGGTTTATGGTTTAAAAGTTTGTTTGTCTACCATTATATAAATATGTATACTATGTATCTACATGTATATATAATGGTGGACAAACAAACTTTTAAACCATAAACCAGTAAACCCACCAAATGTCTCAAGGGAGACCGGTCTATTCGAGTGTCTGTCTATATTCTTTATAGTCTCTGATGTAAGCCATGGAATTAAGTTTCGTCGAGCAATAAAAGTTTTTATTTAATTTTTCGTTTCGAAGCGGTGATTAGGGTGTTCTAACTGGAGGGTAGGTTATGGTACACATCAGATCTAGAATCTTTTATATCGCGAGTGCCAGTTATTATTGACCTCTGGTCCCTAGTTTCTAATGATCTTGTGGCGCTACTGTAGTTTTTCCAACAAAATGTGCATATTCGCTGTCTGAATTGCTTTATTTTTATAAAAATGTTTGATTAGTGCAATGTCCTTCGCGTCGGACAAACCGATTTAGAACAGAACTGGCTGGAGCATTGGAGGCAATTAGTCAACTTTTGGCCTTGGCGAATCCGTTCGGGTCATTTTGGGGTTACTAAACTAAAGAATTTTAATGTGGGTGGCTCACAAATAACAAAATGCAATGTGCAGACAACGCATCACATCCGCCGAGCCGCGACCTTACAGTTTTATTTATAGTTCTTTGTTTATCGTCGAGTATCATTTTGCTGCTTTATTATACCGGCTTAAATATATTACAACACATCAACACGGTTTTTTTTCTTAACAAAGAAAATTATTTAAATCATTGTTACAATAGGATGACTTTTATGACATAAATGTATAAGGCAAACGTTGTTCCTAATCTACACGATAAAATATATGTCTACTACTTTTCAAATTCTGTTGCACTAAAATGTTTATCTTAAAAACAAGCCTTGTCGACGTTCCAAAACTACACTACTTTTTTTCTGCCGAAGCTTGCTCCTGCTTAATTAATAGAATTCCTGCGAGCCAAACCGGCCTTAGTATTGGTATTAGAGTGGTACAGCCCCGTATGTGGTGTATACGTCTGGCCTTGCGTCTCAAATTTTCGGCCATTCACCGGCGACGGCGGTGCGCGGCGTTTGGGGGCGGCCTGGCTGTCTGATGCCCTTTTTTGCCAGCAGTCGTGACCCTCACCTTGATGGTGCAAAGTCCTTGGGGTTTAGCACCCTCGATAGGTTACTACACTCACAGTGAAGTAACTTCTAGAACTTAGGTAGGTATACACATAATTGTCATTCATAATTTAAAAATAAAGCGGGGTCCAGGGAGACCTGTCACTGCGACAAGTGCCCCTCTGCGAGGATCGTTGATTAAGTAAAGGAACATTTTAATTCAAGAAATGTTCATAGATTAAATCTGGGGACAAGCTGTATAATGAGTGAGTTAAACGATCTTTTGCATCCCAGGACTGATTTACCTGTTGGCGCATTACATAGTTTACATAAGAAGCATAACATTGACGGGTACGTAGCAGTACTTAAAAAAATAATCACGCCAAGGCGAGAACCAGAACCACGCACAGACGTCAAGGACGGTGTGCCAGTGCGATGGTCAGGGAACCCAATGCATTGCAAAGCCCGTCGTTATGCGATAGCGACCGTTTGCATACATAACTGAATTTTAATTGTTTACTGCCTAACCCGATCTATTTTAGCGATTCACTGACCTAACTGTTTAAAAACCATGACCTAGGATCCTAAAAACTAGGAACAGGCCACCAAGTCCTTGGTAGAACGCTGCATAAGCAAGTATTATTATTAGTCTGGTAGTTTTCAAAAAAAAAAATACATTTCTCAATTTATTTGTTTGCAAAAAGCAGGATGGAAACATTCTTTTAAAAAACTTATCTTAAAAGAGGTTTAATAATTTTTAGAAGTCTCTGGATACAAATTATATTCATGACGGCATATGCAAAAAAGTCCGACATTTTTTCTTGGGAAGCATTTCCAAAAGATCCATAGTTTGGATTGGAGGAGCATGGAGGCATTTGCAACGAAGGTTGATATTTTTCTTTGGGGAAGTTTTTGCAAAAAAGTCGACATTTTTATTTTGGGAAGCATTATTTTGGGAAGCAAGCAAAAAATCCACAGTTTAGTTTAGGTATGGGTATGGAGGCATTTGCAAAGAAGGTCGACATTTCTTCTTAGGAAAAATTGTTGCTTGGAGAACATTTGCAAAACTTTATAGCTTGGTTTGGAGAAGCATGGAGGCATTTGCAAAGAAGTTCGACTTATGGGTAATTATTTGCACGAAGGTCGACATTTTTTATTGGGGAGCATGTGGAAAAAATCCCCATTTTGTTTTGTTGATAAGCATGGAAACATTTGCAAAGAAGATTGATATTTCTTCTTGGGAGAGTGTTTGCAAAAATGTTGATATTTTTCTGAGAAAACCTGAGCAAAAATCATCATTTTGTTTTGGGTAAGCATAAAGGCATTTGCACAGAAGGTTGATATTTCTTCTTGGGGAAAGTATTGGCAAATATGTTAACAAATCCACAGTTTAGTTTGGGGAAACATGGAGGCATTTGAAAAGAAGGTCGATATATCTTTTTTGTAAATTATTTGCAAAAATCCACCAAAATACTTATATATGTATATAATTCCATCCTGCTAACATTTAGGTAGAAAAACTTGACAAAAAGTGAAAGATGTGAATTAGCTATTTAATAGATAAAAATGGTTTTGATGAATGAATCCAGAAAACCATTGTAAAGTTGCGGTTTTAATTGGAATTTTATTGTTATGCAGTCAAAATAAATAAAAATATTTAAAATCAGTCGAGTCTCGACTAAGCGACAATAAAGTGTAATAGCCTCAGTAAATTTTTTTGTAAAAAACAAAAAGCAAACGGGTCCTGATCTGGCAACAGTGTCGCCAGACATTCATGTTTGTTCATTTCGCTTTGCGACCTTCGCGAAAGTGCATCGCTCGATTTCAGGGTCTCTTTCTATTTGATTTTGATTTTCATTCGCGTCTTTGTTCGATACGGCAAAGCGGTGCGATGGCCGACTACCAAAACATGTTTTTCTGCGGCGCAGTTTTTTTTTTCACCCCTAACCCCCTGATTAACCTCTGCGTCTGCATTATTTGACTCGATGACAGTAAATTTCATATTACTGAAAATATTACATTCGATCATCTCAAAATGCTTTTCAGTAGCTGTGCGTTATTTACACTTGAAATATTATGTAGGCAGAGTCGTGTCAGGGGGCGACGGGGCAACCTCCCCCTTGGAGATGCCCCGTCCCTCAAATGAGACAGAATCCAGTATCTATATAATAGGCGTAGGTCGGTTATTTTCAAGTTACTTGTTACCAGTAATTATGTCTGTCCTTTTCATACTAATTCTGTTTGTAAAGTCATCATACGACTCACATTTATGTTTTTTTGTTGGTAAGCAGCAGCAACCTGGCTAGCACTTTGATATAGCAACCCCTAGAATCGTAGGGTGCTGGCAACCACCAACTGCTTTTCAGGTGTTCCAAGAAGTGTAACCGTTTACGCTTTATAAAAGTGGAGGGGGGCATGGGCCTCCTGTGCCAGCTTGAATATACGCCTCTGATTTATAATATCTTTATTGTGAGATTAAAGGTTAACAAATAAACTGCACTTTGTCGTAGATATCAGTTTCCAGTAAATTTTGAATAACATACTGTAAAAATTATTGTTAACACAAAAGGTAAGCCAGACTGGATTTTACAAAAATAAAAAGCACGTAGGTCATGGATGTTAAGTGGGGATTATTTTTTATAGTTGTTTTGACCGTGACTCCATAATTTTAGCATCGTTGTCTGGGCCAATGCACCCGAACGATTATAAATTTAAAAGTGAAAAACAACTATTTGATTGCAAACACGGTCGAATTCATAATCAAGCTTGTTTGTTTTAAACAGGCCGAATGCGGTATTTTTATGTATTATTATCGCACAAACTAAGAAAAAAAAAACAAATTGATACATTTGCTGCGACATTGTCGTTTAGATACATACGTAATATTTTCCTCTGCAGTGGCGTAAGCAGAACTAAAATGTGGGGGGGGGGGGGTGCTCGGTTACCACCAATTACCAACTACATATTTCTCCGGGAGTCGGGAGCAACCCTATCAAGAGGCCCATAAGTCCATTTTTTTGGAATTGGAATTGCCTTATAAAAGTGGGGGAGCTAGCCCCCTTAGTATCCATATGCCTCTGTTTTTTTTTTAATTATTAATAGACAATTATTTTTTCTTCGTTTCTGGATGATAATTGATTAAGGAGTCTTATTTAACAGGTAGCTTTCAAAGCTAACCTTTTTTCGGTCAATTTTTCTGAACAATTTTATGTTCCATTAAAATGAAACTCTTTAAAATACGAGGTTCTGCCCTAGGCAAACGTCCATTTCGCTTAGGTAACCTTTATCCTTAAAGTGTTTAAAATTATGTTGTTAACACAGTGGTAACTCAGAAACGTCGCATAATTTTTCTATCTAAATAAAAGTAATGTACTACCTCCTCAAAAAGAATCTCTAGACAGACTAGACCCCTTAAGGCGTTATGGCCGCACCAAGGTAAACCAGCAGCACGAAGGCGAAATATAGGCCTTAGGGGCACTACGATAAGCAGTCTAGCAACGCTAAGACTAAAATTATCCATTGTTTCTGTACGTCACTGCGTAAATTAAAATGTTTTGTGATTTATGATATCACACAATTTTTCAACCGCCTAATTTTTATAATATCTACCTAATGTAGTACGTAATTGTGACATTTTAGGTACATATTTTTAATTCACAGTTGTTGGTTTGTGGAAAAATATTTTTAAATTCTGTCCGGTAAATTATTGTACTACATTTTTGTATAAAAATTAAAGATTTTTTATATCTTTCTCTTGGTTTTCTTATAAGGATTAAACAATTTTCCGAGTTAAAAGTAGGCTCAAACACTAAATACAGTAATCATATTACCACACAAAGCTATGTCGTTACATCATTTAATTCTACATTCATAATCCAAATCACCAAAAAATCTGAAAATCTGCAAAAAATCTATTTTCATGCCATCGCTAACATATTGAAGACATCGTAGTCTGATCACATTATTGTGATCGTGCTAATTTAGGAATGTTTTTGCAATTTCTGAAGGTCATAAATAGGCACTTAGAAAAAGTTCAATGGGAGAAAAAATACATTGAGATATTATGAGCCTAATCTTTTATCATTTTTAAACACTGAATGAATCCAGTATCGGACTAAATTACGAATTATTAGGTACGTCTACACAACCATCTGTTTATAATTCTTTTCTGGATTTTACCTTTGCGCCATAATGAAACCGTAACTACCCAATATACGAGTACATATATTTTTATTCATGATTCTTTATACCACTGCAATCAATGAAAGACTTCAACCTTTTACGAATTCCATCTCCTCTGTTGCCACCAACTAACTAGGAACCTATTTTGATTATCAGTACATGTTCTAGACTCTTTTCTGAGACAGTGGGACAGCCCAAATAGACTTAGTACTAACGTTCCGTGGGCGTCTAAAGAGAACGAAAATGCAATCTATTGACACGGGATTTAAAGGAATGGAGGTTGAGGGGAAAAAGGAAAATATCTGCAGGCAATTTGTTTCATAATCTGGTAATCTGGAGACCCTAATAATAATAGTAAGCCATTATTATGCTTTTATGATATAGATGTGTACGTTTTATATAAAAACAAACAAATTTCCACCGGTTTGTCAACTTTTTTTTATTAAAGATGTAAGAGATATTGAACTTTATACACAACGGGTAACTTACCAACTAAGGAAAAAATTATAATATTTAGGCTCTAACTTTTGGTTGCAGATTTACAGCGTGTTTCACTTTTTTGAGGTTTTTTATAATTTTTGTCATAAAAAATTTACAGTTCACGTATAACAAAATAACTTTCAGCTAGGGCGCCCAAACAAATTCTGCCTAAAAGTAAACCACTACTTTTTAATTATATAAAAATTATCTATTTTCTACCTACCTACTTACAAAGCTAAATTTTATATGAGGAACGACGTTCTTCAAAAAATTGCATCTTGCATATTGCTAACACTTATCAAAAACAGGCGCGGCCCCCGAAATTTTAAAGTTGTATATCTCTGTTGCTACTTATGGGACCCATGCCAAGTCTCAGGTATTTTAATAGTTAGCCTTCTAGGAATGTTTTGGTAAAGAAAAAAAATATTTTGTAATTGGCGGAAAAAAGTTGAATTTTTGAATTGAGTGAAAAAAATTAACACGATTAGGTATTTTATTTATTATTTTTTCTAAATAAAATTTACATCATTTTGTCGATGATTCTTAAATTTTAAGAGAAAAAAATGTGTTCGTAGAAAGTTATAGTCATTTGATTCTTTTTTAAATTATATTTTAGGTTTAAAAAAATCATGGATGGGTCGAATGGCTCTCTTTTGAATAGAATGAAGGATGTTAAGTGTCGAAGGTGATGCCGCTCCCCAGATGTGGGGCCTCTAGGTTAGGTCTTATTTGGGAGACATCGAGAGTGTGTAAATTGGAAGGGGAGAAGTATTTTCTGGTTCGAAAGAGAAAACCAAGCCTTTTAGTTGCTGATATGGCTATTAAAGTAATGTGTTTATGCCAGCTGAGATCATGTTCGAAAGCTATGCCAACAAGATTGAACGTTTCTTTGTTCTAGGGCCTGGCCATTCTTGTGGATGGGATAAATGTTGCTAGGTTTCTTGCGTGACAGGGAGCACACTGGGTTTTGGAGGCGTTGAACTGAACAAGGATTTTTGGCACCCCAGTCTAAGATTAACAGGATATCTTGCGAAAGGGATAGGTGCATAGATCTGCGTGTATTATCCAGCTCTTGGTTTGAGACTTCTTTGATAAAATAAATGTTGGAGTGAAGAGTACCATCGTCAGGCTTAAACCTGCCCTTAAGATAAAGTTGATTACCTACAATTTTTTATTTTTATGGAACACCAACCGGTCTAGAGGGGGGGGGGCTAATTTCAGGTTTTGGGGCCAAGCCCCCCTAGTTGCGCCTCTGCCCCTACCGAGATAAACTTGAAGCAAGTTAATATTTAAAATTTTTGATTTCACCACCCAGCAGCCACAAGGTTAGGGCAACATCATAAAATTCATTCATATTATTAATAATTTTTCCACATTCTGAAGTTTTATAGTTTTCAGTCTACAAAAACAAAGAAAATGATCTTGTAAGTCCGGTTCTGGGATCCATGTCCATCACAATGTGTTTAACATTCAATTTGACCTTGCATTACAGACAATGTATCATATTTGTTAACTTTTTCGGTCACCCGTCGTAATAAGAGGTGCATCGACTTTTTTTTATCGACTGTAGACATTTTATTTAAACCGACATTTAAGTAACCTTGCTTCTGCCTGTTGCAATTGCCCTAAGTCCATGTTTCTCTTTTTGATGAATAAGCAATCGACTTTTAGGGGGTTAGATGGATAATGATCAGCAAATAATAAACTTCAAAAATCTTCTAAGTTTCATTATTTGTAATTTTTGCTATACAAGGTCTGGTTCAATGTGTGAAGAAAATATTTAAACGAAAAGTGATTATTTAAACACAAACAACTGGCTGGGTTTTTAACCTGTATTCTGAAAAATATTTTGCAATTCGGTGCATAAAACAATATTTTTGTCTGCTCTCTAGCAATAGTAATCTTGTAAATTAATTTCGATAACGATACCAATATACCACGCATGTCTTTTTTTATGTTTTTGAACTTGAACTTGTAAATAACTGAATAATAAGAATATGTATTAAAAAGATTAGGTTTTATGATTACGATATAAATGTTATTGTGCATTATTTTTAAAAAAACCAAAGTACATCCTGCAACCTGATCGATTTTTCCAATTGCAATGTCCCATGTACCTACTTTGCAAAATATGGAGACAACATTTTAACATTTAGGCTCCTATATCCATCATTTTGGCTGGACTTAAAATATTTCCAGGAAAAAACAATCCCTTAATTTATCTACTGATTAATTAACTGTTCACGTATTTTTATAGGGAAACACGTGAATTAAGGAAGACTTACACAATACACAAGTCTGACAGCTATCCGGTACAAACAAAAGCAAACTCACGTGGACGTGGAGTCGTGGACGTCCTATGACGTAGGTATTTACGTTTTTTCTTTCTAATATTTTGTTTATGTATTTATCAAAACAAGTTGATAGTTTTGTTGCTGCGAAGACAAAAACTAAACAAATTCTCACAAATATCAGACATAAATTAAATAATTAAACAAGGGAAATTAAACGCGAACTAACGTAATGAAATGATCTACGACTACAGGGAATTAGACATCAAGATAGCACCAAGAGAGCATTTACAGAGAAATGGTAGCCGAGCGGAATAGATATATTATATATAAATAAGAAGTAGAAAAGCTTCCCAAAGGTAGGAGAAGTAAAGAAGAAACACAAGACAAAAATATGTAAGCATTACTAGCTAGCAATGCTTCCTCCCATAGCCATGCGAGGAATGTTAAAGGAACTGGTCAAGGATGGACAACGTAAGGATGGAGAGCTGTGTCAGCCTTGCCTTGGAGTTGCAAAAATGAGCAGTAGACATCGAAAATAGCGCCCCTAGTAGTTTGCTGGCTCAGGTTTCAATCATCAGGTTTTTACGGGTTTGCTCAAATCTTAAATAAAATCCATATAGAAACTCGAAAGATCAAAGACAAGAAAATATTATGTTACATACAAATTAATAACAATAACATATCGTCAAATGGTTTTATTAAACAATCTTATTTAAATAGTTATAAAAATTATTTCTTGGTAAAATTTGTTATCACTGCATAATCCCAGTTGACTCATTTGTTTGTTACATAATGACGCAATATTACCTATGATTCCTTTGTCTGAATGAAACAAATTTGAAAACAAACTAAACCACATGAATTAATGTGAATGATATATATTTGGCACTAGGTATATATTTTGTACTTCGCACAATGCATAAGGTAAAAATACGTGCTTTGATACTACTAGCACAACAAATAAAAATATGGCTTACGTAAGAAAACAATTATTATTATAGAGATACGTACGTTTAAAAAATTAATGCGCATTAAAAGAATTCACGTCACAAATTTGAATAATAATGAAAAATGCAAAAGTTGGAATTATATAATATGGCCATAATTTTCTGACTGCAAGGAGATGCCTCTATACATACATATGTACATACATACGTGTATGTCTTTTCAGGATGCAACAATTTTTTGACGATTTCACTGAACATAAGCTGTCTGTTAAAATTATTTTTAGCTCATCCAACGATTTGTGGCTTTATTTTTTATTTTTTTTTCAGACGGCTCAATTTGAGCATTGCAAAACAAGTGCATCGCCCTGAGTCGATGATGCAGGGGGCCCGCAAAGGGTTACGTTTCTGCTATAATGCGAATACTCAATAAAGATAAAACCGACCGTCTGGGTTAGGCGCAGTTTTCTCAGAAATTAAGGATTGTAAATTACTCCTTTGAGATTTATTACATGGCAGTAAACCTAACAAAAAAACCTAACAGCCAGGGAAATAATATTAGGTAGAGGAATATCCATCCATTTATTTAAAATTTCTTTATCAATTATTGATACAATACGTATTATAAGTTATAAGTTATGTTATCATATTTTTCGAAGAATAGCAGAAGCAGAATGAGCAGAAGCTCGGAGTGAAAATGTCGTAGGGCTAAAGGCGTTCCGCACGCAAATCAATCTAGCAGCAAAAAAGTATCCCGTCTGGCTACTGCAGTTCCATAGAATTTATGCTACCAAATCTTCACGGATGCAAAGGCACTCTAGTTGACTTAGACCTTGATATTTAAACTTAATGCAGAGAAGGATTAGATAATATGGCCATCAGAAGAGTAAATAAAGATGTGAGGTAATGGATTAAACGGTACTAAGGCCCAAAAGAAGTAAGATTTCATTTTTCATTGGGGAATGCGGCATAGGCGAGCAAAACTGGGCAGAAACTACCGGGCGTATCGGCAAATCGGGGCCAGTTAGAACTGTATTATGTATCGTGGTAATCTCACGTAACTTGACGTGCGGCGCGTTGTATCCTTTGGCCGCATTTCCTCGGTCTCCCTTTCTCCATTTGCTTTCTTCGCCACTACTTCGCGAACATCTAGGTCACTATCTCATACTTTTACATCCTTTATTCACGGCTCGTAGCTGGTGCACAGTACGCGACCATCAACTTGACTCTTAACATTGCAAACTTCGAGCTCTTGGCGAACGGGCCACTTAACACTCGCCGTGCTTTTTTTCGCGATCTCCAAAGAACTTTGTTCTTCGCTCATGAATGCACTCCGGTCTGATTAATTTTTTTATGTAAGAACATTTCGGGACTTTCGCGGTTGTGCCTACTAAACCCAATTTGTTGTTGTGAACCAGTGACTAAAGGCCTCACCATTGCTTCTTTGCATCATCCACACAGGCCTTCTGGCCCTGGACCATTTATCATGCCTATCCACTCTGCTGAAAATGGATTATTATTTTCTCCACCCCCAGGTAAGTTTTCTTATTTTTTTTAACTAGTCCCTAAAAAGTATGCAATTGTTGAAAATAAAAATACAGTAAAATTTACACAATTCACCTAACAATAAAAAATGCATACTCTTCTGGGACGTAAATAAAAAAATACATATACATATCTCCCAATAGCCTCCCTGAGTGTATATGTACATACATAGGTACATTTGTTGGTCTGCGTTAAAAATACAAATATCGCACTAAAAAAGAACAACTGAAGAAAATTTCAAAATTAGTGTCCAAATTTCCATTTGGAACACTAACCTTCATTTTTCTTCAAGATTTTTGTCCCCATTTGAGTAAGGTCAAATCATCTTTGTTTGCTCTAATTGCTACTTTCCTTATTTTCAGACGAGGAAAGTAGGAATAAAATTCATCTTAGAATAAATAAAACCTTAGAATTAATAACTCATATTAGCATAGACTAAATAATACCTAGACGAGAACTGCCGTGCAACGAAAAGCGAGTCTCCCTTGAGACATTTGGTGGGTTTACTGGTTTATGATTTAACATTTTCTTTGTCTACCATTATATAAATATGTATCTATACTATGTATCTACATGTATATACAAGGGTGGACAAACAAACTTATAAACCAGTAAACAAACCAAATGTCTCAAGGGAGACCGGCTTTTCGGTGTATTCGAGTGTCTGTCTATATTCTTTATAGTCTCTGATAGAGCTCACAAAGTAAAAACCACACACCTAATTTATTGGCTGGTAATGGGAATTTCAAAATATATATAGACTTGTGAAATAAGAGAACTTATATGATCTGCCATGGGAAGTTCTCCCTGTGTGAAAATTAAAAATAACAAAAACGATATTTTTACTGATCAAAAAAATCCTTCTAAGAATTTTTTTACTATTTTTTTAAATCATTAGATTTGTTGCACATTTAAGGAAATAACTTAATGAAGGTTTTTACCAGAATCACGGCAAATAACTCTTGATTGTGAAAAGATTTGGATACTAAGAAATTTAAACTATTTTTTTTAACATCCTTTATGACCATTTGACTGACATTTTATTTCATGTTTAATATCAACATTTACACTTGTAAACTTAATAAAAATTTCGAAGAATTTCATTTAAATATGAACAGAAATATTTCAAATATTGTTCTGTTTTAAAATTTTGTTTGATGGTAAATATTTTATGATTCATGTACCTAGATCAAAATTTTTAAAATATATTTTTCAGTTTTTAAAGCTACTTTTTTTTTTAAGAACAAAACTTCTTTAATATGCCGCCCACCGCCCACCCCTCGCATCCCCGGTTGGCTCGGCTTTGCAGTTACCAAATGCGACATATTGTTAATAATATGATAAAATATACGCAATAAACAAAAAAAAATACTTAAATGATTCGTAAGCATCTTTGGAGTATGTTATTTTTGCTTTTGGTAGATACTTAATCAAGATAAAATAAAACTATAATAAAAATAAAATTATTAAATAATAGAGAACAAGTACACACACGTACATACACATGTATTTTTCAGCTTATCATTTTTCGTCACACGTTGATTAAAATATTTCTTTGTTATTTACGCAAACTGCCATTTTTCGGAACTTACTGCCAAATAATTGAAAGTAATGTTATTCAGCAGTTTTATTTAAATTTTAATAGTCATGCCATGTACATTCAATTCTTATTTTTGACTAAGTTAGTCAATTATGTAGGAGTTCCAAATCTAAAAGTCTGATACCTGATACTTTTTTTAAGAAATTTTCCTCTTTTTGAAAAAGTAAAATTTGCCTGTATCCTATGTTTTATTAATAGAGTATAATGCGACATTGTTTACCAGCTCCCCGTGTAATAAAAACATTTATGTATAATTACTATGACTGATGTAACCTACCCAATTTAAAATTTTAAACATTGGCAGTTCTAAGTATACTATATAAGTTTCGTTTGGGTAATTGCAAATGAGGCTCCTGCCCCTTTTTAATTTGTATTTTTATCTGTCCGTATAAATACGTAATAGGGGCATTTTAATTTATAATTTTGGCTTGAATTTCACATGGGTCTGAAATCGCTTTGTTGTGGAAACCGAGTACGATGAACCGATTCGCGATGCAAGATTGCCTGCCATAATTGTTTGTTGCATTAATTACACTATTACAGTCCCCAAGTGTGGCCAGTGTTAATCTTTTTAGTAGTTTAAACTAAATTTCGTAATATACTTATAATAGTGCCCAAATTTGTTAAACCTTTAGCTTGTATTTCTTGCAGCTCTTGTAATCATCTATACAGGGCCACGACTGTGTTTGAAGACCCTATATGGTCATGTTGCGTCTTTTCTTCATAGTGTTCCACACAGTCTACTTTTCTTGGATAAAACTTTAGTATTTTATCATTTTCATGTAACACTAAATGACAGATTTTCTTCCTGACCCAAAGATCAGATTTTATATTTCCTATGTTACTGAGTGATGAATCATCTTAACAGTTCGAAATCTTTATCGTGCGACAGTTCATAAAACTGAAAATGTAGATATTGGATTTATCAGTCACTAGTAATAGATAAAAACATATCGCCAACCCACTTCCTCAGAGGACTAAGGGAAAGAATAATTACGACCTTTGTGCTACATTTTTTAAATTTGAGAATAGACGCCCAACAGTAATTCACATTACGTAAAATATCAAGTTATGACATAACAAAAAAATATATCCTAATTTCGCTTCAAGGAATACCGTTATATCCGACAACGTGCCTAAAAAATGTAAAAACATATTTCGTAATATAAATTGATCATTGACTGATACATTGGTTAACTTCAAGGCTGCGTGTTTTGTTAAATCCATTTGTAGTAAGGTATCTTTACCGGAAATAATTCAATCTAAACGGAATAAAGGTCATAATCTGAAAACCTTGTTGCTGAGGTCGACTTGTCCATTTTTTATTCCTCAAACAGCAAAAAATCTGCTTTGTATACACAGAGTATTTTTTAAACTTGCATCCAACTCATTCTACAGGCATAACTACATACATTTTGTTTTTAAAATTATGTAATTTTTAAATTACGTGATTTACAGAAGAAAAATTATGTTGGACTCCGGTTACTCTGGCAAAATCAACTACTTGTGACACCACAATGTGTTTCCTTCACTATCAAAAATAACCATTCCATTGTATTTACAGAAACAGAAGTTTAGAACGCCCTTCACTCTCCAGACCTTAGTCCATTGCTTTGTGTTGCAGATTACAATGTATTTATGAAGAAGGTAAAAACCTCGGTGAAAACGTCTTTCTTTTGGGCGTTATTGACATACAAAAAGTCATTATCTTGTATGTGAATTACCTTTTTTTTACTTACTTTAATCCACATAGCAATATATAGTTTAGGTAATAATGTCAACAAAGATTAAATGATTACGAAACAACCTTTGATATGCAGATAAAAAGGACACTTGTGCAGTGTTTCAAAATTTAAACCGCTTATCATTGTTATATGAGGTGATACATTTTTAATAACGCTTCGAAAATATAATAGAACTTTTTTGGTAAGTAAACAGGGTGAGCCAGTTACTTATTAATTCTAGTTTTTCATCCATATGCCAGAACCAAAATAGGGCAATATTCACTAATTATATAATTTTATATAAAAGAAAAATAGCAAACTGAGAGAGATTCGACAGAGCATGAGCGTTTTTTAGCTAAAGCTGGGGCTAAAGTCTAAAGCCTCAGAAGCTATTTTACATAGGTAGTCTTATTATGTAAACTAGGGTTGCCATTCGTCCGTTTTTATAACGGACTGCCCGATATTTAAAACGTGTCCGTGTGTCTTGTACTTGTTTAGCTCGTGTCCGTTGTTTAAACACTATTTTTAAAACATCTATCTATCTATCTACCTGAAAAAAATGGCATTTTAAAAAGTATAATTATTTTACTGGATTATTCGCCCTTTTTTTGTGTCTATCTATACCGGAAGATCACCGGTCTTTCATACCAAATAACTGGTGATTTCCCAATAAACAATAAAATGTCTTTAAATAAATCAAAAATATATTTTATACTGTTCCTTTTAGCCTGCGCCCGCAAATAGTTGATAAGTCTGTCGAATCTTTGGTGCTCAATAATTTTGTCAATACCCTAATCTAAGCAAAAAAAATTCGTGAAAGTTCATAAAGTCCTTCAAAAAAACAGTTTTTAGAAAATCCATTTCTCCTTCGAAAAAACTATTTTGCCAAACAATGTTTTTTTTTACTTTATGTTAATTTTCGGAAAGCTTACTTCTTCGAAAAAATATTTTTGAAAAAGTTGTTCTTTTGAAAAAAGATATTTTCGAAAAAGGTTGCTAGCTACTATCAAAAATACCCCAGTTGATATTCAGTAAGCCCCGTTGCTACAAACTTTTTGGCGAATGCGCCTATACAATCATAATGGTAAGTTGCAGGTGTCTGTTAATTTTGATTTAAAAATATGGCAACCCTTTGTAAACATAATGCAAGTTATTGCTTAAAATAAATTTCTTTCAAATGTCTTTAAAAAACAAAATAGGTTGGTAATAATAAAGTAATTAAGGCCACTCTATATATTGATGTTTAATAAATGTACCATATTAGACGGGACAAAATGTCTGGAAATGGCAATTTTTTTAATAATAATAATAGGAATAATATTTAGGAATGAGATAATGATAACTTTTATCTAACGTGCCACGTTCGTTAATTTCCATTTTTATTAATTATTAATTAATATGATAGCTTATAAAGTTAATTGTTATGCCAGTGTAATTTATTGATCAACTTTTATGGTACAAATATTGTGTAACATTTTCTGACGACAAAATGGAAATTCCACATGACTACACGTGAATTTGGACTGTTTTTCCTAAATACGAGTGACATTTACGTTATTCATAGGCATAGTTGAGGTGGGCTTGGGGATGCTTAGCACCCCCAAAATTCTAATTAGCACCCCCAAAGTTTACAACCCTCCAACCTATTAGGTAGGTAGTTAAGGGGGGCTTGGGGGTGCTTAGCACCCCCAAAACTCTAATTAGCATTAGTATTTTAAATAATTAGTAACAAATAAATAAGTACCAGATGGATATAAAAAGAACTAAGACAGTGACACGTATAGAAATAATAAAGAAAAACTGCAAGGAACTAAACTAGAAGTCGATGAGTTTTGCTTAGATACTGTAACACATTTAGCAAAATGCCACAAAAAATTTCGACTACCTCTAGGAATAGTCGTTATTGCTTGCGGCACTTTATATTCGTGATTGGAGAATAAGCATCTTGGAAAAAATAATTCACTAAGCAAAGATAAAATATTTATAAATAATATTATTGGAAACGGAAATTACAATCTGATAATTGCAAAGTTATTTGGCAACACCGAACAATAAATCGTTTTTCTTTGGAAATCCTACAAACAATTATTATGAAAAGTTATGTAACCAGTGTGGTGACTCATATATTAACACATATACATTAAAAAAGCTTTTTGAGTGATTTTCTTATATTTATTAATTACTTATAATTTTCAAAAAACTTGCTGCTTTAGTAATACGACTCGATTAAAAAATACTGACGTAACTCAGCAAACGCATATTTTGCTGCTGAGATTTCTAGTGTCGTTATTATTAGACACAAATTTGACAGATTTATGGTGGGAAATATGTCAGCTTTTTAATACTGGGGACATTAAAATTTCGAATGTAAAATAATAAGCTATAGTAGGCGTTCAAAGTAAATTACTTTTCACTATATAAATAGTTTTAAAAATAGTTAAAAAAAGAATTAACGGAAAATCATTTTGGAAGTTACTGTTTGCAGCCAAAAAAATGGTGTTAATGAAAAATTAAGGAACTCAAGTAAACTCGAGGTTTGGTTTCCTAAAATGGCAATACAGGTGTTCCGATGTCCATGTTGCGGATACCCGGGGGCCAACTAACTGACATAATATTAAAATGTGAAAGAAAAGTAGGCCAAGTCCAAGTTTGCGGACTCCACTTTCTTTTCATTGCCAGCCCACTGTCAGCTTGTTACACTTACCGATTCGTGAAAATATAAAACGCTATGTTACGGTTAAAAAACGAAGAAGTGCCAGACGCACCTCGCGCGCTAAGGGTATCGGCTCTTCATATGATTAGCTTTTAACTGCCTTTATTTTTTTTTAATTGTATTTTTTAAACAGGGGTAAAGTCTAAAAACGTCTGACGTTGGGGCAAAGCATAATGTAATCATCTGACATGTTTGCTTCAAGCAGAGCCGGCTATTAACCCTTTAATATGTGTATTTCATTTAATAAATCTCACATATTATAAAAGATATCTACAAAACCATGAACTTTATATTATAATATTGTAAATATGATTATTGTTCAGCATGTACCACAAATCCCTAACCTATGTCAACACATAATCATCTCAGAATTATTACTTATTATATTATAAATTTACTGATGTACATACATACATAAACCATTTTATTTTTGTAAGTTTGTTTATGATATGACATTACCAATGGCTACTCTTTGTTTACTCTGATAACGACTTTAAAAATAATTATTTTCACTTGGTAACAATTTTTTAAAAACATTTCTTCTTTGTAACTCGTGTAGGTATTGATATAGTATTCTTTATTTACATAAAAGTTACAAAATTGAATCATTATCCTGGTACATGAATCCAAAAACTATTTCAATTATGAGTATGAGAGCATTGTAATCTCGTAAGAATTTTGCAGCCATTTAAAAAAAAGTTAGTCACTTATTTATTTACCAGTTTACAAACATTATCTATTCATACTTCTATTATCCACGTTATGCTGATAAGAAAAACACAGAGTAAAGTAGAATAAGCTGGACAGGGTGCCTATTTTAGAAAAAAACTTCCTTTCTTTACTGGGACATATTTGGCTAATCTGTCTTTGAATTTCTTTACTGTCCAGCGATAAAAGCCCAGAACATCTAATTTTTTCTGCTCTTTTATATCTATAGTATCCGTACTGTACAACATGTTGCCCGCAAATTAAGGGTTGATTGTGATGAGATTTTATATTATAATTTACAACCCCAAATAATTCAAAATTTAAAATATCAACAATAAATATTTAAAAAATACTCGTTTTAAAACATGTCCTACCTACCATATAACGTTACAAAAAATTCTAATCCAGTTAATAAATCCCTTATGTTTACTAAACAGGTTTAGCAATAATTATTTTATTAAATTATTAATATTAAAATAACCTTTTCCGTCATTTTCCTATATTATATCCTGTAATATAAATTTATTTGTCTGATTTCCTATGATCATTTCTTATTTTCTTCCTAAAGTGGGGTTTGAGGTTATGGTAATCTGACATGTACGTCTCCGGCTCCTGTAAGTGAACTTTTAATCTCATGCTTAAATGACCGGTAATCTTTGTCACAATTGCAACTAACTTATGTGTCTTGAGATGGGTTGTGAGCCATTTAAGTATTGAGCAATACCTAATAGTAAATGCTTAAATTCGTCTCAAGATAGGCGACAAATTGTGAGTATTTCAAGGCACATTGTCGGTCATTTAAGTATTAGATCAAATGTTCACCTACCGGAACCGATACCGCAAATGTCAGATACCACTAACCTCTAAACTTGGTGATTTAACCTCACTTTATTTTGGAAATGGTGAATTTAAATTTCATGATAAAACACAAGAAATAGCAATTTTAACAAAAGGCAATTAAATATGTATATAACGCACTAAATCTGCGAACACAAAAATGGACTAGCTGCACTGAGAATTTTTCTTTTGTAACTTTGGTTTGTAAATGAGGTAACGCATGTTTTAAACAGTGTTTTTAATATTTGTTGCTGATGTTTTCGACTTACTTTAGATGGAGATGATTTAAAATATATATAACACCACAGTCAACCAACCACATAATATGAAATTCCGACTTTAATTGAAAATGTTTGATATAAATGAGATGAGCAGTGTCCAATGATTCTAGTATCCATAAAGAATGAATTTAGGATAAATGCGCAAGGATGACTTTTCGCATTAATAATTCTAAAACTAATTAATTTTATAAGTTTCTTCTAATATTGTCTAATAACAAAAGGCTGTGACGAAGGATGCCTTAACAGTTTCTACTGATTTACTACTAATTATTTAAGTGACGGAATGAACAAGAACTTTCATACGCTTTCTCTGAACTACATAAACTCAAAGCGATATTTTCAAAGTCACTTGAAATGTAGGTTTCTTTCTATAAATCATTTGAATTATGTATGTTCATTTACTACTAAATACTGGTCTATAGCGAAAACCGAATCCGATTATACCAGCTAGCTGGAATGATCTCTTTTTAATCAGTCCATTTTATTGTTTTAATATAAGGACATATTGGAACTTTTCTTTCTTGATATTTTACATTCTCCCAATATTTTTTACACTGTAAAAGTATAGTAAATTGTGCAATCTGAAACTTGTTTAATTCTATTTATGATAATTAAGTCGCATTCCTGTAAAATAATAAAATAATAACATTATGACGTTACACTGACTTACTCATGTAGGTATATAAATTTAGATAACAGTTTGTTGTTCAATTTTGTTTTGCGCTTTGCTTTTTTTCTGAAAAGTTTTTAATCAAAACATTCATTAGAACTGGGTTTGGTAAACAGTTTCGGAGAGAAAGGACCTTTAAAACTTGTGACTAGATAATGTTTTTTTCATAGTAATTATTATTACATAGCTTCGCCTTGCTGGGGGCTTCCCATTTTTTATTTTTCCTATAATAAGTATTTGTCTTTAAACTAAACTTTATAAACGGTCATGTGATAAACATCTTGACAGCCGTCCCCTTTCCTTGTGCTGTTTTTTATTTTGAAAATTCCTGTCTGGGGCTGGGAAACTAGAGGAATGTAATAAACTTGCCTATATTTTTCTCTTAGAGTCTAGGGGCGTACCGAAAGCACTATGTTAAGGGGGGAAGGGAGGAAAAATATCCAAGAATGCGAAGAATAATTTTTTTAAATTATCGACAGTTTTTTTGCAAATTCCCTTCGGAGAAAAACTGTCGACGTTTTTTTTTTATAACTGGTCGAACTTTTTTACGTTGCTGGAATGAAACTGTCGACCTTTTTGCAAATTTTGCCGAAACTGGACTGTCGACTTTTTTTTTGGTACGAGGTTCTAATAACCGACTCGTACTCTAATTAGCCAACTCGAGCATCCACGGGGGGAGGCTGCCCCCATGAGTCCGCTCCAGGAGACACACAAAAGATCCGCATAGGTCCCCGTGTTTTTGCTGTTCTTAAGATACTTTAAAAATCTGTTAAAAGGGAATACCTGTTAGCAAGTTACCACGTAAAAAATAGTAAAAATATCCTAAAAAATAAAGAAAACATTAAATAGGTTGGTTGGTCGACTTTTTTAGCCTAATTTCTTATTTAATACACAGGAAAGTCGATACGAAACAAAGCCAGTGTAGTGTTGTCACTGTTGTCAACAGCTCATTAAATAATTTGTTTCATTTATTTAATACTATCATAATATCTTAGCAAACGTATTAACAAGAAAAAGTGTTATAAAGTGCTAATAAAATAAACATGCAAAAATATCTACGTATGTCCCACTTTGTCAAAAGAAAGCCTAATGTCAATGTCCGTGTAAACGGAAGTCTTAGGTCATTGATTTTTTGTTTATTGTTAAATTATCCACAATGTTTTACGTCAAAATTTTATAAGGGGAACGACTGATTTCGAAATGATGTAAGAATTCTTTCACTGACCAATGTCTAAAATAAGTTACATACATGTATACATATGTACATAATAGATTTACTCATGTATAAACGAAATGACGTCCTTACGCTCCCGTAAACCCCACGTGGGGGGGGGGGGGGATCAAGGACCCCGCAAGTTAATGAGTTTGGTAGTTTAATGCAAAATAAATCCAGTTGGTATTTGGTATAGGCAGCGTATCGTCATAGACGTGTACTAGACTACAAACGACGTGTACGCATCTATGACAATACGCTATACGGTTACCAAAGACCTACGCGTAGCCTGCTGTTATCTACGCTTTATACATTAGGGTGCATTTATCATAAAAATCGTGCGAATTTAGTTGAACTAAGAGATGAATAGTGTTTTTATAGGTATGTATGTACATACATATATAAAAAAGAGTTTTAACACCAAATAACTTATTACAAGCGTGGGTATGTGCTAACTGCTAATTTAAAATACTACGCAACGGGTGAAATAAAGTGTGAACTGAAGCCAAAAAAAAAAAACTAAACCGAGAAATAGGACAAAGACCTAAAATCAGAGAAAGGAACCGACTTTTGCCAAAACTGAAAAATGGGTCAAAGAAAAACAGGCTTAAGGTCAGTTTAATTAAATTTTGCCTTCTCAGCCCCCCTTAATCATAGTTGTATAATTTTATTTTACGTTGTTATATTTATAACTCTGTATTTTAAGTAGAAATAAATCCATTAGACGGCATAGCAAATAAACAAAAATAAAGGGATTGGTGGCTAGACGGGCAGCCAGGACCGGAGTGGCCCAAGGGCCTTACGTAACAAAGAGTGGACAAGGTGACTTGTCATTGGTCTGATTGGTGACTCACAGAGGGTGTTGTCCTCTATTCGTGCAATTTCCCTCGTCAAATCGCGGGATCAACACGCGCTCGTGACATTGTTGCCGGATTTGACATAAAGTTTTAAACGAATTTCAAGTGGATTTAATTTTTTTTAGTTCAGTTTAATTAATTTAGATGAGCTTTTGATATATTAATTCTTTAACCTTATGCGCTTATCGTCTGCTACATTCGTCTAACTAAAGGGAGCTTTACAAATTCTAAAAAACAAATCTTAACCTTCGAAGCGTACATACAGCACGTTAGGCGTAGCTCTTCTGTACCCAGAGCGTATCGTCATAATCTCGTATCTATTAGATTCGTCTTGCAAGAGCCATTTCGGTTCGTTGGCAACCATTTGCAAAAATTTACTGGTGAATAATAATCGTCGCTACGTGACGATTCTGGTACGCTTCTATGACGATACGCTTCGTACACCAAAGGGCTGACACCTGCATGTTTTGGATTAAATAAGTTAAACAATGGGAAAACTCTGAATAGCATGTAATGAAACTTCAATAGTCATAAACAAACTAAAACTATTGCATTTCCTTGCAATAATGAATTACTCAATACCCTTCTCGTAACTTTAGACAAATTAAAGCATTTGGTTTAATGTAGGTCAATGCCTACATTAATATTATTCTTAGCAAAAGAACTTATATAACAATGGATTTTATGTCGCTAAGGTTGATTTTATTGTTAAGTTTTGGCAGGGTTTCAAAAATTGTGCTGCCGGAAAAAGTTTGTCGCATTTCTAGAATTTCGTTAAGAGTGGTTAATTTGGGACTTGCGTAGTTTATTGGCCATAAATACAACGTTTACAACATTTGAATAATTTTTGTTTTGTCAGAGGACACGAAGACAATGTGGGGTCAACAAATTCTAAAGGGTCGAAGATTCACGAGGGATATCTAGATGCATAATTCAAATATTGTTGTGTCATCATCATCATATCATCCTATTTCGCGTAGTAAATATAATCAAAACAGAATCCAGACATCTCAAAAATGATCTGATTTAAATAGCGCCTTTGTCTGGGCGAAACAAATATGTTTTTGTGCGCTGCGTCGCGATTTTAACAAACAAATCATTAAAGTGCATCGAATAACAATAAACACGCGCCGACACTATAAAGCCGTGGCCACGGAGTGTAGTGACATTTGGCAACGTAGCGGGAGCCCACTGCTTTGAATCCACCCCGCGAAAAAGCGTTTCAAACGATTCGCGACCGCTACTTTAACCAGTCGATTGTAGTTCGCTGAGTAGCTAAGTTGATCCTCGTGTTACGCTCTTGTACCGCGCAGAACCTTTGTTTTCGTTTTTGAACCTTGTTGTAAACATTTTTACACAGTGACTTTCCCAGGTATTTCCACAAACGGGTTTACCCGTCTTCGTACCAGATCTAGTACAATTGGTGAGTGACATTAAAAAAAAATGCGAAAGTGTTGTGCGAATTTTTTTAGCCGCGCGCTTTTTGCTGTCACGACTATTGTTTCAAGTGACACGCTCTAGTAATAAGGCTTACAGTTACTTTGTTGTTACATATTTGTATGTTTTCACACAAAATAATTATCACCCTAAACGTGTGTCGCGTTATGACAGTACGGACAGTTTTGGAAAAAATCAGTTGTTAAAGTCTAAATTTAAATTTTGCGTCTAAACTTTAAAAACTTTTATTAAATTTCACAGGCAAAATTTTTCAAAATCTAATTTTTTTTAATGCTTTTTGTGAATGCATCATCAATTTTAATTACAGTGATCCATGATGCAACAAAGAAGATTTAAATTTTAATAAATATCTCTTGTATGAAACACGATTTACCGTTACCGATCTAATGAGTAATATCTATCAAAAATGATTGAATCATCGCATCTTTCTTAGAATGAATCTTGATTTTTTAAAACAATTAATGTTATAAATAATAAGATGCGTTATATATTTATTTTTTTTATATTGCCCAACACTATGATGCAATTTTCATTGAAGTAGAAAAATACTTATTTCTGGGTATTTGCAATTTACTCGACGTACGTATGTAGCTTTAGAGTGTTTGTTTGTGTCGTGTTTTCGAGTGAGATGCCTTCCTGCTGGGCCTCGAAAACGCAGCACTGCGTATTACTCGAAATTTTGTAAACAAAGAAACCTTAGTTGCGCAATATTTCCCGCGATTTTATTATGTAACTAGTATATATACGTATCAGTTCTAACTGATTTATAACCGCGGTTTCCTATTGTAGGTCATACGACGACGCGCTGTTCTACTAGCCTAGATTTTAAATATACGAATCTAAAATATCTAGTATTTACCTTCGCTGTAGGCTATAAACGTATGTAATACTTTTTCTTGGCAGTTTGGCAGCTCTAATGTTGCAAAAATATGTAAGAATAAATTAAATTAGAAAAACAGTTGCCATAATATCACCCGAAATTCAAACTATCACAGTTGAAATTAACAGTAATGTCAAAATAATTCAATTTAAATTAATCCAGAACCTGCACTCCATCCTTAGGCGCATTGAAACTGCCGAAGTTGTCAGGGAGAGGATTTCCTTCACTTTTTTGGCATATATTGGTTTAAAATTATTGAAAGGATAGACCTAATAACTTAAAGGCAATGCTAGTTGAGTGGCATCTTCAAATTTCCACTTATCATTGTGTATTTCCGTTTTTAATTCGCGCAATTTGGTGAATCACAGCACCTCATCGGAAATACCACCGATCAGGCGTCAGTGTTCTTGCTCTAGTTTTATTCTAAATGTGTAACAATGGTAATTATCGTAACTAGCAACCTTTTAGAAGTGTTTCGAGCTATTGTTGCGGAACCGACACGATGTTGCGTAATATTGAAATTCAAGTACCAACGTGGTATATTTATTATCACAGGTAAATAAACCTAACCGCGTGGGAGGTGATCTGGAACACCATATACCTTTGTCCACGTGTCGTACACGGCAAAAATTCAATCAAATATTTCAGGGACTACTTCGTATTGATTGTCCGTTATGATATGACATAAGCGAGGCTTTGACACCATTTCCACTTTACGTTTAAATGTTTTTTTAGCTCGCGCTGCCAATGCCGTAATATCTATTACCCACTCGATTATTCACGCTTCTTTTTGTTGTATGTATTATCTATCTAGCCAGCTCAAACACAAATCTGACCTAGAAATCAACCTCCAAGACGGCAGTCATCGATGAAATAATTGTTTTTAGTATATTCAGTTGCTATTACCTCGCAAATAAGATAAATATTTTTCAAAATATGGAAATGTACGCTTTAGATATGTTAAGTGTTATGTTATTATTACCATTACCAATAAAATGATTATGCCACGCGATTTTCGGAAGGTGATTAAACGCGCTACGTTGTACTTGGATGGTCTCAGTATAATTTCCCATGAAACTTTAATACCTAAAGCGCTTGAATTTTCGATTATACACTTTTCACCGAAACGATAGCATTTAGCACTAGGTGGGCCGGATTCCTCGAAATCTATTTTTATTAAAAATCTAATGCGTATTATGAAACGTCCGGAAATAATAGAACAAAAAACTTTTAAAGATAAATAAGATACTCTAATACGTTGCCATGTTGGTCTTAAACAATTAAAATCTAAGAGATAAATGAATGTCATAAAAGTTAGTCCCTTTAGGGGTATTATGTATAAACGTGTGCTTAACGCTATGCCACGTGTCTAGAATCACGTTGTTTTCTTGTTAAAAAGTTGTTAATGAGATAATAGCTAAGCGAACAAATATCTATTAGAGAATCACGTTTATATGTATTTACCTCGAATTACTGGGTTTTTCTGTTACCGTAATATCATTCATCATAACGTAATAGAAACCCAAGAGGATTTTTTACGTTCAATGTTTTTACCGATTCATTAGTATTTTTTTTTCTAAGAGGGCGTTCTTTTCTACATTTAGGTCGAATATAAATGTACAAAGTCGTGGGTAGTCAGAAACATAATATCTGCAAATATCCTAACGGTTTTTTTATTATTCGGACTCAATTTTGCTCGGCTCCTAGCTGTACCTCAGGCCCGGTGCGATGTTTATTGACCCGAACAATTACATCACCACTATTTTTTAGCAATAATACGTAAAAAAGATGAACTGACATGTTCTAATGGCTACGTTTCTTTCTTTTCAGATGTGCTGAAGCAACATATAATGGTTGCCGAGTTTGTAGGACGTGGTCAAAGTGGATCCCCGGTGAACGGTGAAGTACCCCAATTGAATTCTGGACTGCCCAACGGACACGGACGAGAAATGCTATCTACCAGCAACTCTCCTGTACCGGACCATTACGGCATCAACTCCGTAAAACATAAAGAACTCTTTTCGCAACGCAAACAGAGGGAGTTCACTCCCGATAATAAGAAGGATGATAATTACTGGGATCGGCGACGAAGAAACAATGAAGCCGCCAAAAGATCCCGAGAAAAACGTAGATTTAATGACATGGTGTTGGAACAGAGAGTTGTAGAGTTAACCAAAGAGAACGCAATTCTGAAAGCACAGTTGGAAGCCATTAGAGAAGAGTTCGGAATCTGTGGTGAAAACGTGGTGTGCGTCGAAAAAGTTCTAGCCAATCTGCCTACAACCGAACAAGTTCTTAGCATTACTAAACGACAGAAGCTCGTTCATCCCTGCGCTACGCCACCTGCTTTCACCAGCCAAAGTCCCGTACCGACCCCTGTGATCCACCAACCTATGCCATCTCAGCCTTTATCTCACTCATCTCCTATGATACCCTTGGAACCAGCATTTCGAGAGCATCCCGACTATCACCCGTCTTACCCGATGCCCTATAGACATCCGTCACCCGGAGCTTTAAATCTATGTGCCAGAAGACCAAGAAGTTCTCCCTCGCCTTTTGAACTATCTAGCACTTCCGGAGATGAAGGTCCACCAACCCAGCCAGCACCGGCAGAGCCAAATAATAGTTTACCTCTAAAGCTTCGTCACAAATCACATTTGGGAGATAAAGATGCGGCTACAGCTTTGCTAGCCCTTCACAATATCAAACAGGAACCCGCCAGAGCGAGTCCTCCATGGGACGGAGAAGGTTCCTCAGACGAACGCGACTCTGGCATCTCCCTAGGAGCAGAATGGACCGCCTCACAGGCCGCGGCCACTCTGCAATCTCTCCAGAAAGGTTCCCAGAACACGCAGGAACCCAAAACCCATCCACTTCACTCCGAAATTGTCCGATTAACCACGGAAGTAGAACAACTAAAATCTTTGATGAAAGAAAAGGAGGCTCGCCGCCACTAGGCTCTGTGATCGCTCCTCCAGGGGCTATTTATTTTAGCTTTAGGTATTTATTTGTTAGATAGGAGACTCAAGTGACGGACTGTGCACAAATATCTTTGCGGGACGCTTAATGTTCTCTTTTGCCAGTGTATTTCCGTTTTCTATATTCAGTTATTGTTTATATTGTATAATTTAAAATAAAACTGTCACGTATTGTTTTTGTAGTTTTATACAAAAAAATCATTTGGCAGTTATGAAGCAATGTGTTTGTATTATTTCGTTTGTACTGCTTATTTCTACTTTGTTATGTCCGCGTATATATTATGTGTACTGTTGTATATCATCACATCTGATTTCACCCTGTTATCGATTATTATTATTATTATTATTATTGTAGGGAATTAACGTACCTTTACAACTAGATGATATAAGTATGTGTGATTTTTGTAACTATTTATCCTATAGATTATTTATGTATAAATTGTATGTATTTTTGTTACTTGCCAGCGTCCGCTGGCTACTTAACTTATCTCATTATTTCTATAAATTAAGACTTGTACCGCCGGACTATTACCTCCTTGATAATAATGTCTGCTTTAAAAAAATATCTTGTAAAACTAGTTCGGCTGTTAATATTCACCCATTATTAAAGAAAATATCAATATATTTTCGTATTACCGTTTAATGTATCCTACATAATTATATTTAAATAAATATTTGCATCGTTTTTCAAAAAATTTTGTTGTTTATTTATCCATAGGTTAGTCACTTATCCATATCAATAGCGCGTAATCACAAATAATTACTCAAATTAGTAATACCCATAGCATAACAATTCTTGGAACTAAGAGAAAAACACAAGGGAACGTGCAGAAACAATATTATTTAACTTTCGTAATTCGAAATAATGATATCCAATCAGTTGAATCAATAATTTAAATACCTACGCAATATCAAACCCTCTTCGGGATGAGCACGAGTACGCCAGCATAATATCAGAGAAAAACCAAGACAGAATAATATAGTCATTCTTGAAAAAGCTTTGTATTTCCATACACTTTTTACTTTTTTGGATGAATTTTACTCATGTGGAAATATTTCCATATATTTTATACGCAGTTTACATGCATACGCAGAAAATTTCTATATGCTTGCACAAATTAAATGTAGTTTTTACTCGATTCTAAATCTGGAATAATCTTTGTTAGCAAGCATTAATTATTCTTAAAATTTTAAGTAAGTATTAAAAAAGTCTGAAAATAGGTTGTCAGAACCCAAGAGCTATCATTTTTCTCCAGAAGAGCATCATTACGGTCAGGGCTAAAGTTGTAAGACAGCTTCCGAAAACGGTACTTTAAAATCTATATAACTTTTTACTGATACAAATAAGATGTGTCTTCCGAAGAAAAGAATTAACACTCTCAGTCAGAATTCTAAACATAAAAAGCAGTATAAAATTGATATGCAATGTAGTATGTAGAATGAAACACCGTTCAAGGTATCTGACTAGCTGAATCACTGGTGGTTTATTTGACAAAGACCTTTGCATGGGAGCTGACTCACCCAGTTTAATTTTTTTTTTGGAGACATCCAAACCACAAGTATTTTACGAAGTTTTCATCTTTTTCGCTTCCATTTACGTACATATATACATATAATTATTGCATTTAAAAAGCTCCCATTTCGCTTCTCCTGTATAGTTTGAGCAGGTTTTTCACTGCGGTTACTCCAGTCTGTTAACTTTCGAGTAAATACATGTTAAACTCGCATTATTAACAAAAGTTTTTCGAGAATAACAACATTGCAACAGAAAACCCAGAAATTAGAAACTGTTTTATTTTATTCAACCTTTTGTGTTTAGAAAAGTCAAATATTTGAGCCCTATCAAAGACACAGGAGTCAGGAGTTTCGTCATATTTTTCGAAAACATATCCTAGTCATCAAAATTGGCCTCCCACGAAGTTACATTCTAACGGCGCATTTATTTTTTGGGATCCGAAATATTCCGAAATACAAAATAATGGTTTGTTTCTCTCAAATCTAGAATTAAATATTGTGTAACATTGAGATGGTCATGGTCGCAACGCGTGTAGAATCAAGCGTGTGTCACCGTCTAAGCAGAGTTGCCGTCTCATTCCAAATAGCAGAAAAGTACCGGCATGTATTCGAATCTAGGTATTGTGGGTATTTGCGGTGTACAGCAAAAAGTTTTGCTACAATTTGATTGCCTCTCCCGTCCCTATATGCACAAAAAGGCGTTGACAATTCTTGTTGTACAGCTGTAAAAAGGCCTTTTTACCAACACTAAGAACTTTAAGCAACTATTTTCTACAAATTGTTGGTATCCCTAAATGAGGATGAAGTATACGAAGGACGCTAGTCTATCATATTATTTCTATTATGCTTCTTTGTCTTCACTGAGCCATTAATTATCTCTTCAACTAAGGCATCGTTTTCTTTAGCTGTCATGATCACTGGCCTTCTAAACCCGAATCGTCTTAAGGAACTGGTCTAAGGTCTAACACCTTCTATAAAAGGATTTTTTATATATACTTTATACCAGCAAGAAACTCGATGCTGGACATGATTGATTTAGTGGTACTCTCAGTACCGCAAATTATTAACAGGTTAGCAGAGGGAAACCAGATTTTGTTGCAGCATTACCGTACAAATCTAATCTTCCGCAGAATTTATTTTTATTCATTTCTTAAGCTGCGTACACTGGCACGTATATAGGGTGCGAAAAGTAGCACAAGTCAAAGCCCTTTCCTGTCACTAGGGAAAACGCAATTTATAACAATGACATTTTTATGCACGAATCAGAGTGTCATCCTATTTTGTAATTAAAATTTGGTTCGCCTGACAAGTTTAAGGACAAAGTTCCGCAACCAAGAATTTTTTATAGTCGATGCACCATTTGGAACAGTCCTAAAGGATATAATTTTCCAGCGACATGATTTATTCCAGCAATTTTCCAAAAAAAAATTAGTTCGATTTATGTATGTATATAGGTCATAGTATAGTATAATCATACGTGATTTGTATATGACAACATTAGGGCTGCTAAAAGCTGATTACAAAAAGAAATGTACCAAAAATAAGAAAGCCACAATCAGGCCCTTAGCTAGGGGGAGGGGCAGAGTGAGCAATCAAAACCTGGCTACGAGCCTGGCCCCAATACCAGGAAAAACACACACAAAAATACCATGATCGTCCTTTTCTTATTTACTGATAAAAGAAGCCCATTAGGCAACATAAGGGATATAATGACAATTTTTGAGCAATCTCAAAAATATTAGCGATTTTGACTAATTTTAGCATGTTTATTTATTTGACAATGATCTATCTACGATGTTACGCTAAAAACAAAGCACTTGTTTAGTTTATTAAGTAAATGTTACTGCGTATGTTTATAATAAGTTTATTTGCGTGTCATATGCATGTTGTTATATGATTTGTACACTTAAAATTTTAGGTCAATTTCGTAAAAATTGTCAACATAAATAAAAAAATAGACAAACACTATTTTCCGGTACCTACCGATATATAGATAAATATAATGTAATAATGAGGCATGTACAGTGTGATAAAAAAATTGGTAACTAATTCACCATCTAAACGTATCTTGATGGTATTTTCTTAGAGTTGAGTTATACGATTTTTTGTTTTCATGTGCTCATCCTGAGAATATCTGCTCACTGCTCCCCTGCTGTTTTTGCTCTGGCACAAACTAAAAACCAGTGTCTGAATACTTCAAATATAAACCCATGATTACTTCTTACACTATGATCACTATCGTTTGGGCTAATAAAAATTTAGAAAACCTTCTATATTGCTGAGAAAAATTAGCCTTAGAGCAAGCAAAGCAGCTCTGAGCAGATGCTGCAGATGTAAACGAAAACCCCTGACGGTTAACTTTTAACTATACAGCGTGTAAACTCAAGGAATCCACTCAGAACAATAAATTACGGATAGAGATAAAAATTCGCGAATTCTCCAGTATATGTACTCATCTGAACACCGATGTAATAAAAGTCCGGAAGTGCGGATTTTTAAACACCACGGTTGTTGCACTACTAAAAACATGTTCATAGAATGTGGAGATCGGCTTTCGTATTTGTCAGCATGCATGTTTTAAAGCGAAATAACAAATTAAGTATTTCAGCCAATAAAACAGATCCATGAACAGTATCTAATTAAAAATTTTTGCTACTGACAAAATTAGGGGTATTTTTGTTTGATATATCTGTCAGTAAAGAAATATTAACTGTTAGAACTGCAACTTATTGAAAATAATATTTTATTTGGTGTGTATTCCCAGAAAAGACTCGTGATATGGTTAAGGACTTTTCTAAATCACATTATGTAACAACATATCCGACCTTGCTTAAGCTTAAGTGGCGTTATTCCTTTCAAAAATGACTATTTTACACATTAAAAATCCTGTATATTTATTTTTATTGTTAATAAACTACCAGTTTTAGATAAATAAATATATTTTTATTAATTTAATAACATATTATTATAAAGTAGCATACCTACAGCGGATATTTTGAAACTTGGTGTATTACTCAAATGACTGTTGGGTAATACATTGTTTTAATTACAAATAGGGGATCCATGCAAAATTGTTAAAACGCATTTATTAATTTTATGAAAAATGTAAACTCTTGCATTAATTTTTACTAGGTCATCACTATACAGAAAATGTTCAAAGCAGCGTGTTCTATTTTGAACGTTTTCACAATAGTTCAGGTAAGTTTATCATTCAATCGATTTTATAATATTATTTAGAAATAAAACGCTCACAAAATTTTAACGTTAGGCAATATTAGGTATATTTATTTCTCACTATGAATTTGCTCCATTAATAAATTAGTTGTAATAGGAGGAATTTTAGTTATTTTACTTCACAGATTATATGCCGCTGCAAATGGATCTCTAAACGTCCACATCCCTTAAATATAATGAATGAGCCATTAAAAGTTATTTTTGTATCTACATACACACATAACAATTTTTTCTTATACCTGTACTACACTGACAGTATATTTTCTAACGTCCCCCCTTGGATCCGCGTTTGCCTGTGGTAACATTAAACGAACAACAAAATAAATTTAAGAATACGCGTTGTTGTTATTAAAAACTCTTCTAAAAATATACGTTTAAAATTTTTAGATCACTGACCTGATAGGTAGTCAAAATCAAGTTCCAGGTATCTGCGAACAGAACACGTAAGATTTT
This sequence comes from Philopedon plagiatum, assembly GCA_963971165.1. Classification (NCBI taxonomy): domain Eukaryota; kingdom Metazoa; phylum Arthropoda; class Insecta; order Coleoptera; family Curculionidae; genus Philopedon; species Philopedon plagiatum. Next base: position 1,341,717 of record OZ020198.1, read on the forward strand.
ATGTATAGGATAATAATAAGACACAACAACAAAAATATTGTTTATTTTAGCATTGAACTATCTAATTTGCTGTCATTTGCCTGTTTGATGGTTGACGATACAACAAATTGCAGAAGAAATTTTTTACAAGCGGTGAGGGCTAGTAACAACCAACCATATATTGCCTTACTTTCCTTATATGCAGATGCCTATTTTGCGGGCACCCAGTATAATGAATGTGTCGATATTATTGATGTAAGTTGTTCGTATGTCACGAACAAAACTCAATATTTTTGTAGAATTTTCTATACTCCACCACCATGGTCATTGTCAAAGCGGCATATAAGTTATGTCACGACCATTTTTGGCAACTACATATATACGAAATTTCTCAGCTAAAAATTCAGAATTTCTAAGTGAGGAATAGATCATGCACCTCATTAGTATATTTCTAGGGTGCAAGACAAACTTCAAATGGACAATGCGTGACTGGATATTGTGCTTTTGTAAGATGTATTAGAAGAATAAACTCTGATACATTGGTAAGTTGTCATTATATTTGATTTTTAGTATGCCTGAGATAATATTAAATCCGCACAATCAGTTATATTTTGATTTTTACATATTTGCAAGACTATTCTACTATTCATGTCGCATGGCTTCTCAGATTCCGTCTCGTGTCCATAGGCGTAACTATATAAGAGGGTGTTTGGGGAGGCCAGGCTCCCCAAACTAAAACTAGCCCCCCAAACTAAAACTAGCCCCCCAAAATTTTCAGACACTTTTCGATACTATACATTGTCGTTGGTCTACAATAACATACATATATGTCTAGTAATAGTAATTGTAATGTAGCAGTTTCATTGCATAATATAAAATTTAATAAAAGATACTACATATATAGATAAGCGGAAGTCGCATGTATAACTATAACCAATAACCCTATACCTACTTTAATGTCTTATAATAAATTACAGGGCTACAGGACCTTTTTATTGTGCCGTGTTAAAATATTACTTGGTTTTAAAGACAGTTGGAAAAAAATTATAGAAATATATTAAATACTTACCTAGTAGCTTCAGAAGTCAATGGTAGCTTCTGGTTTCTGTCTTTTTGGTCGTTACCTTTAAATGAGCGGTAAACCCAGTAGCATCGGAGTAGGCCCTCTAAAAAGCGAAATTTAGAGACATTTTATGTCCAGGATCCGATGTGTGCCGATTTTTAGTTTCTGTCTTTCTATTAGGGAAATATTATATCTTGATTCATTCTATCTTTCAAAAACAAATAATGCAAAATACCGATAATAACAATTTAAAAATGATTCATATACCTGTGAGCCAATAATACATTATATTACAGGCAATTTTATAAATATATGAAAATCATCCACGTGTCGAACAAAATTATTTTTTTTATAGTTCTACGAACTTTTAAGATAATGGCTATAAAATAATAAATTAGAACATATTGTCGGTGGACCATGTCTTAGATAGTTCAGAAATTTGCTAAATTATTTTATTACATAATTATTTCACAAAATTATATTACGTTCTTCTTTATTTGATAAGGCTGACATATTTAGTTATCGTACTTTATTTCCTAATCGTACAATAAAAACAATACCAAATCGTGATTCCCCTGAAATTTTAAAAATTAAATATCATAACATAACACTTGCTGCACCGTAATATTTGATATCTGTTTAATTAGTAATAGCAGAGACTATAAAGAATATAGACAGACACTCGAATACACCGAAAAGCCGGTATCCTTTGAGACATTTGGTGGGTTTACTGGTTTATGGTTTAAAAGTTTGTTTGTCCACCATTATATATATGGATGTAGATACATAGTATACATATTTATATAATGGTAGACAAACAAGTTTTTAAACAATAAACCCGTAAACCCACCAAATGTCTCAAGGGAGACCCGTTTTTCGTTGCACGGCAGTGTTCGTCTAGGTACCTATTATTAATTTAGTCTATGATAATAGTTACCTACGTATAGAGACATCTATATACTTTTTTATTGAAGTTTTAAGTACCTGCGTAGTTACACATTAAAAAAATTGAATACACAGTACGTTTATGTCTTTTACACCATATAGCTAAGATTCTAAGATATATGTACAAGGTTTTCAGCATGGATTTATTATAATAGATCCATGGTTTTCAGGCTTCAGGGTCTTAAGTGCCGAGGTAACTCGTTGCAAGTACAAAATACTTCTCTAAAGCCTTATTCATTCCTGGCTGGATGGCGAAAGCGCGGCTTATTATTTTTTAGCTACAATAATTTTTGTTCGTTTTCTATTCTTGAGCAGCGGATGCGGTATGATATAGTTTCAGATGTACGGTAGTTCTTTTAGTAGCTTAATAAACTAGTAAAGGAAAATTTAGCCTCCCCATTGTCTTTTTAACTGGTTCAAAAAGAGGAAGTTTTGTGGTATAACCTGTATTTATGTAAATTCGCGATTTTTTGGAAACTACTGGGCGGATCTGTATGACGTTTTCACTATCTAGTAAAACAGCCTTCCAAAAAGAATTTAGTAAGTATATATTAGTTGTTGCTCGAGGCTGCGGGAGCGCCAAACGAAAGATATTATAAACCACATGGGCACTCGTGGGTTTAAATTTGCTTAGGAGTGAAAAGTTTACATATAATTCTGAAGTGGTGGGATAAGAGGGTGCGAAATTTACACAGTTTCGTTGTAATATTAGTTTAATATAAGCAATAGTACGCATGTACGTAATAATAATAATCATTTTCTTTCTAGATAGCTCAGTGTTACTCCGAAGCCAGCGTTAACAATCCGGCTGAAACGCGAGGAGATCAAATAATCTTATACAAAAACATCACCTCGTGTGTCCTAGCCACTGCAAGATGTCCCTCTACAAATCCTATTACCGGACAGAGGCAGACCAGTTTTTTTACCAAAACAAATTTTGATAAATTTGGGAAACCACTGTACAGTGTGACACCACTCTACAATGCTTTACAAATTAACCAAGCCGGTGATTTAACAGTGATTGCATTTCCTGGCACTACAGCCCTTCAGAGGTACCTTTGCCCTTATGAGTTTAATTTAAAAGAAACGTCGTGGCTTAACTTTAATTGTTAAATAAGAAAATATGGCAAATAAAGATTACAGGACAACTTGTGGTGTCATTAAAATTTTGAAATTTGTAGTAAATATTCCTTTGTCTACTGCGACCTCTGGTAAAGAAGTTGGGAACTACTTGAACAAACATATAGTTTTCTGCTTGTCTCTCTATCGTACTTTTAAGGTGTGGATCAAAACTTGATCGAGTCATAATCATAATATCAGTGAGAGATTGGCACAGTTCATAAACTTCTTTCTATGGCACAGTTGTCAAAGTTGACGTTGCTAACAGCTGTTTACTGAACGAAGGGATACCTAAAACCCCTTCATATAAAATAAATTTCATAAAACTTTTAATAATGACAGATCCCAAAAAGCTTGTGAAAAATAGTCTTTTTAACCCAGCTGTTACTGGAAGTACTTTTGAAGAATTTTCGCAAAATGCTGTTTTATTACCAGCCATGGAAAAACCTCCTCTACCTGTGCTGAACATTACACCTGGTATGTTGTTTTTAATATCTCAAATGTAATTAACATGATAATGGAAGGTGGTAGGGGAATTCTTTCTCGACTGAGGAGGCACCACTACACATACCCTTCTAACCCCTCTCTTTTCTCTTTTTGTTTTCTTTCTTTTGTATGGGTTGTACTATTTGGAGTTTCTCTGTAATGTGCGTATCTGAATAACTAGTGAAATCTCTACGATGTTTCCAGCACTAGGTGTAACTGATAATTATTGTACAAGTTTGGATGGTGATATTCTTAGATATACCTACAGATTTCCTCCCTCTCACTACATGTTGCCCCAAGAAAGATTGTTTAAGTATTTTATTATGTGGGCCTATAAAATTGCAACTCTTGTCAGTTTAAATTTTATGTTATGTCATATTATTCTAGTCAGAACAAAGTCCTACGTGACGAAATCAATTCAAAAAAGGCGCAGAATTGAGGATCAAATGCCATTATAAATATATACTCAACAACTCTCCAACTTGATATATTTCCACTTAAAACCCTCTTGCTGCATTTTAAATGGCACTTCAAGAGCTTATTTCTGTGCTTTAAATTCATTATTTATGTGCCTTATATTGAAATGTTAGATTCAGTGGAACTAAGATGACCAAGTGCAACCATTTATTATTATTTTATTATAATATCACTGCAGCTTCTTTATACGATTATAATTTCCTATAAAGTCCAATACTATATTCATCTATTAAGTGTTGAAAACATCGACAATAAATATTTAAAACACGTCTTTTAAAACATACATTTCCTAGTTTACAAACTGAAGTTACAAGAAATATTTCTCGGTGTAGTTGACCAATTTTTTATATTTAAGTACTGATTTAAGTTTTTAAAAAAATAAATGACTATACTTAATTATTTTTTTGTTAAAATTACCTTCTCTGGCGTGTTGCTGCATTCTATCGTGGAATATAGGTTTATTTAAGTAATATTTATTGTTAACATTTCCAAAATAAAGTGGGGTTAGAATAATCACAGTATTTAGAGGTTAAAGCCATCTGACATTTGCGGCTTCGGTTCCGATAAACGAACATTTAGTCTAATACTTAAATGACCGATAGTCCGCGTGTACGACCCATCATTGCATAACTGGTTGCATATTTGCAGGCAGTTATTTAGAATTATTTTGAAAAGGGTTGCACAAGATATTACTGCACTTTGATAAATTTTTATTAAAAAAGCAGCAGTACAAGAATTCCTGAATTTCATTAAACATAAAAAAGTCTACTTTAACGGTAAACATCTATTTATTTCTAATAATGCTAACAAAGTTAAAGTACAACTCACTTATTATCAAAATTATGATCTACTAATTGTTGAATTGCTTGATTCGAGAGCTAGGGTAGACCAAATATGTAGCCGATTTTGTTCGTTAATAATGCTTCTAATTAATTGTCAGATACCTCCTCCTCTATATGTGGGTAACTCGTAGGATTCTTTCTTTTTCTTCCATCTTCTAACTGCAAAAAATATTACTACAGCAACCAAAATGATAAATAATATAATTCCCAAGACAAGTGCTGCTATTGCTCCTGGACTCCATGTATTGTCTAAAATAAACCATAAATTATAATGGAAACTAAATATCACTTAATATAATCAGAAAAACTATTATTTTAAAGTAATTATAGATAGCTGTCTAAATTATAATGTAAAATGTAGGTACTTACAGTACGCATTGACATCATAACTTCTTATATTGTTTGTTCTGTCAACAGCTGAGATTTGGAGCTTTGGGTTACAGCATGATTCACTATAATATCCAGTAACGGAGTCTTTTGTACCAGATGTGTACCCATAAGGAAAGTACAACCCCTTGGGTCTGGTATTTAATTGTAATAAACCTGAAATATATAGTATATCACTCTCCCACGAAATTTATAGGGTCTTAGCTAATTTTTATCTCACCTAAAAAGTAATATTTATCTTTATTTAAAGAAATATTGTATTATTTTTATCACCTGATTCTGTATCTCTAGCAGTAATCTCAATAGTCCAAGTGCCTTTAGCACATGAAGTAAAAATAACTGCAGCACAATCACTTTTAAACTTGTGATATAGTTCAGGCTTATTTTGGTCTGTAATCTGGGCACCCACATCCATCAATACTTTTTTTTGAACTACTAAAGAACCACTACTTGCGGAAAAAGTGATTTCATCTTGATAAGTACCATATTTTGTGTTCAGATAAAGGGTTACTATGGTACTTTCTTGTGGTTCCAAATATCGTCTAAAAGATGTTGGTCAAAAATTCAGTTTTTAACAAAATGCTGTTGTAAGAATTTAAATTACATATATAGAGTTCATACTTCGATAAAGTAAGTTATTTCTTACCGGTATATTGACAGACTTTGCAAAATATATTTTTGGTCACTACAAGAAAATGTAACGAGTTGCGCACTGCTTGCGTGGTTGGTTACTTCAAAATACACTTCTGCTCTTTTGCCTGAAGTCGCTATAAGTTCAGAGCCCAATCCAACCTCAACAGTTAAAAATTGTTGGGGATACATGTCACTACGCCCTAAACCAAAAATATAACCCAAGCGTTGAAAGACATTGCCTAAAAGTAAAAAGGTGAAATTTAGGGAGTATCTCTTAACAGAACTCGGTATATAGAAACAGCGTCTTTTAGTTTTTTACTCAGAAGTTTAAAATAGATTATAAAAAAGTTAAGATTTGTAAAAAATCTTAATTTTGCAAATAAGAAATGGAAATAAAATAAATTTGATAAATAGTTATAAACTCAAGAGCTGTGCTATTATACCTTTTACATCTTTCCCTCTAATTAGAGCATAGGCCGGTTGCGTGTGTTGCAGCCTATTAATTTCAACGTTAACTTCTTTATTTCCACTATCCGGCATGTTATCTATATTTTCTGTGACATACTTTAACCTGTTGTTGTTGAACTTGTAACTTATATTGCTCAATACGGTCTCACCATTGCTATCTAGCACACTGATATCGGTTATATGACTTATTTTGCCGGTAACGCCTAATTTCATCACATCCTTTGGAATTTCATATTCATTTTGCCCTTAAAAATTAGAACAAGAATTGCGTTTAAAAGTACAATTTTTTTAACTTTACGCTTACAAACATATAATATGTCATTTATTTATCATATTTTAAAAATGCGTTGTGTTTTTATAAGAATTTATTTTATAATACAATAAATACGAGTATTTTTGGACGAAAATTGGAAAGCTGCGTCAAATGTGTACAAAAATATAAATTTTTATAATTCATCAAAATTATTTGGCCAAAAATCTAGGTACCTTCAACTTCTTGCATCTTATTTAGGTAAGGTGTAAATCTTTATATTATATACGTCAAGGTTAAATTTAGAACGGTCAAAAAAGTTATATTTTGGAGTGCGCATTACAATTTGTAAACTTTGGTTTTGGTACGACCGTACGACCCGCTAAGTTTATAGGCGGGAAAGGCATTGTGGACATTACACATGTCTAGAAACAATATGTACCTAATTGCTTAAGAAAATGTTGCATCTAACGTTGATATGCAGTTCCGCATAATTTTTTGAATTTGGCACGAATATTGAAATTTTACAGCACTATGCCTGAATACTTATTTTTAGTCCATGGCCAGAAGGAAGTGGGTTAGTCCACGTGGATTTAGCATCCGTCGTTTCGTAACAAAATGTATGTCTTGTTATCCACAATTGAGATAATTACTAATTTAATAAACTTATTGTAAACAGCCCGCAGTAACAAATATTTAGATATGTTTTTATAACACAGAAAGAATCATAATACAAGTGCCGAAGGTCGACTGTTTTTTCCTCAGTTCGTGAGTTTACATCACTGTTATAGTGACGCATCTAAGGTTTAGTAGGACTGTACGAAGTCTAATATATTAATTGATTTAAATTGAATATAGAAATCACCTTGCGATAGCTCTTGGTTCTAAGTCATAAGTTTACCTGAAAATAGGTAAGTTCTGGTTTGTACTGCTTGTAATTTATTTATGCTTTAAAATGTTCAAGTATCAGGTATCTACATATATATTTTTTAATTTCTTTCTTGCGATTCAAACTTAATTTACCTTATAATTTTCAGTTATAATCATTTAGTACATGTAGATATATAACTTAAAAGAATCATACCTTTTTCTGAAAGATCAATTGCTGCCTGTGCTATAATATCGGTGAATGCAAAGACACTGACATTATATAAATTTACTGCATTTTCCAACTTCAACTGCCAAATTCCAATATTGAATCTGCTTGAAGTTGAGAAATTAAGGTGCAACTCAAAGAATCCACTTTGGTTTTCAAAAAACGAACCTTGGGAGTATTTAATATCATTTCCTTTGGCATTTTTGGAAAAGAAAAATCTGTATCCTAAAATTTTCACAGTTATACATGGTAAATTTAACATCAATATTTTATACTATTTTACCGCCAGGGGATATTAAAATTCCTCCTGTAGTTTTGGAAGGGCCTATAATAATATGAATTCCAGCTATATCATGGTCGATTGGAAATGCTAGGTCACTAACGTTCCTTAAGTTTTTCCGTGTAAAAATTACCGATACGTTTCGGTCAGGTGATATACTGTATGAATCCTGACGGTAAAGCTCATACTTTTGTTCTGAGTTTGTATTTAGAGTTTTTCCGCCAGAAAAATCTACTATTGTTTTTATCAAGTCGTTCACTTTAGATTCTTTAGCATTTACATAGTAAACCTAAAATATATGTATTAGTTTCTGATTACTGTAAGCTATAAAAATACTTACAGAAATATTTTTGCTTACGATGTTATTTAAGGTAATTTTTTCCAACTGATTATCCAAATTAACTGAGCTCGTAAAGAGTACTATAGAGGCATTTTCGGGTAATGTTTGAGATGTACTAAGCAATGCAAATAGTACTAAGGATTTATTTGAACTGTCTTCATATTCTTGATTGCTTTGCGAAGCTAGAGATTCAAGTGTTCTATAAAACTGATTGATATTGTTGTAACTTTTTTCCCATACTGACGAGACACCTGTAAAAACACATTTTTGATTACTTTTCTGTTATTAAAGGTAATTGAAAAATTCGTACCTGATGAATTAAAGGTTACAAGCCAAAAATTGTTATAGTTTATATCACTAAAAACAGATCGACAAAAACTCAAAGCATTTTTAAAATTTCGCGGATTATCTTCTATTAAAAGAGCAATGTTTTTAGCTGGTATGTCGACATTTTTAAAATACTGTTCACTGTTAACTTCATAATCACTTAAAATATTTTCGTTGCTTGTACATTGATATAACAAAACTGTCGATAAAAGTATATGAAAATTAAACATTTTTTCTTGTGTCTTTTATAAAGTTTTTGTTAATACTAGCATAACTTTGAACAATGAAGGCTTTTTGTAGCAAAAGATGACAAATTGATGGGCTAGGTCGGATGTTTGTAAAGAAAAACACCCAAAACTGATAAACATTATGAATTTTACTGTGATTATATAGACACGCAGAAAAAAATGCAACAAAAACAATGAGTTTCTAATAATGCAAAAAGATTGAGTATATAGATTCTTTTAGAATTTAGTTCAGAAAAAAATTACTTTAATGACTACCTCAGTATCAAAATATTGTTGACATTTTTTTTTTCTTTCAGAAGGAATTTTACTGAGCCCTGTTTCGAATCAACAAGAGACAGTTCCTGCCATCTTACACCCAGTAGAACCTCTAAATACCCAGTCTTCAACTGGGAATTATTTTCAGCAACCTCAAGAGTTTACTTTGAACGCCCTTCAAGAAACTCAATCGGGCTCGAACCTCACGTCAGTATTGTCATCATTTTCAAATTACCTAAAAATTGGGAGTGGCAGTAGTCAGCAACCGCAATCAAGTACGCAAGTTGAACCTGTGGTACCAGCTCCCGCAGGTTTAGGCAGTTTCGTTACTCAGGATACGAGTACCACACCACCAGTACCGCTTTTTAGTCCTACCGTAGCGATCGTGCAACCAGAAATTGTTAATCCTCCACCAGTTACCCAAGGTAGTTGAAAAGAAAGTTTTAAAGTTATTAGTAATGAATTAATGTTTTTAGGGCATGTAAATTCTTATCGGCGCCCAGGCTTAAAACGACCAGTTTATGCCCAAATTCCTGGTTTAACTGCTAATACAAATCCGGCTCCCATTATTTCCCAGGAAACACATCAATTTGCCACTCTTCAACAACCACCCACTATTTTCCAACCTCAAATATCTCCTCAACCTTCAATTTCTCCTGCTAGTTCCACTTCATCAATTCAAGAAGCTACTTTTGCTCTCAATAGTCAGTTTAAGCCTATTAATCCACAACCACCCTCTGTTCCATCTGTTAAACCTAACATTCCTTTACCTCAGCATTTCCCGGGAGGTCTGCAAGGACCTTTAGGGCCAGTTATGGACGCTATTCCTGTAAGTGAGGTTTTATCAACTCAGAGTGATGGGACAAGTAATTCTGGATTGTCTACAAACAATGTTAGTATTCGTTCTCAGTGTAATGTAATGTAATGCAGAGAGGAAATTAATTTTACCAAATCTTTTTATTTTTACAATTAGTACATAACATATGCTAAAGAGTTTAGCAAGAGCTATAAATTGTTACCTATATAGATTCCACTGTAGTGTAGTACCATAGTATTCTAAAGTATTTTCTAGGTACACATGAACAAGACGTATAGACCAGTTTACCATCATTGGTTTCACAAAAAAGAATCGGCCGGAAAAGCGAAATGGACTCCATTTTCTATGGTTGATTCGCTCTCTTTGGAGCATGCTTTCACATCAAGTAAATATATTACGTCCTGTAAAACAGTTTTATTTACTTTGATTTATTTTAGATGATTTGGACCCAGACAAAGTAGTACCTACTGATGGGGGCCGTTACGATGTAAATATTTTACGCAGACAGCGAGCACCAGTTTACTGGAAGGGCGTAATATCGGAAGTTCGTCGTTGTTCTTGGTTCTATAAGAATAACGGTGATGCTCGCTTTGTACCGTATGAAGAAAATGTTGCAACTAAACTAGAAGAAGAATTTAAAACAGCATTTGAATCAAATCAGTGGCACAAGAAGGTCGAATTAACTAATGGGGAAACAGTCGTATTTCATGGTCCTGACGTATTGGTTCTTTTTCCACCTGCTCAGGCTAATGACGCTTTGACAAATTCACCAGTAATATTTAACTTTGAATTGCTGCTTTGTTAGTATTTTTCGGTGCGCAACATTTTAAAAATATTGTTTTTTTTTTTAGAATCAGGTAAGACCACGAGTAGTAAAAAGAGGAATGGACGAATTTGATATTGATGAAGGAGAATCTGCTCATGTAGACCACATAATGTTTCTGGTTCATGGAATTGGCTCCGTTTGTGATCTCAAATTTAGAACTGTTGAAGAAGTTGGTAAGGTATTTACCACCAAACGAAGTTTTAAATGTAATACAGTTTTTATTTCAGTTGATGAATTCCGTGGTGTTGCACTACAACTGATCCAGTCTCATTACAAATCATCCTGTGAGCGCGGAATTGTCAATAGGGTCGAGGTCCTGCCTATAAGTTGGCACGGAAAGCTTCACTCAGAGGAGACTGGAGTCGATGAACAATTAAAAAAGATTACTCTGGAAAGTATTCCTAAACTTAGAGAGTTTACAAATAATACTATCTTGGATGTATTGTTTTACACAAGTCCGTTTTACTGCCAAACGATAATCTCTACAGTGGGCGATGAATTAAATAGGGTCTACAATTTATTTAAAGAAAGAAACCCTTCCTTTATAGGTGGGGTGTCTGTGGGAGGACACAGTTTGGGATCCCTAATTCTTTTTGACTTGCTGTCACATCAGCATGCTGAAGATGAGAAACAAGCTGACAGCAGGGACGATTTGGCTAAAGGAGGTACTGGTTGATAATTATATTTTATATATGTGTATTTAGAAACTCTTAACGGTGACCTATGTTGTAGAATTTCAATCTGGTGGAAACAACTCTCCACCCAATCAAAGAAAAGTGTGCAGAAGAATTAGTTACATGATGGGAAATGTTGGAGCAGGCCAGTTAAAAATTTCTTACCCCCATCTCAGTTTTAATCCAACTGCCTGTTTTGCATTAGGGAGCCCGATAGGTAAGGCATTGTGATCATAAGAAATTATGAAATAAATAATAATAAGCACTTCATTTTAAGGAATGTTTGTCACTGTTAGAGGACTTGACAAATTGGGTGAAAACTTCTCTTTGCCAACTTGTCCAGCTTTCTTTAACATCTTCCATCCCTACGATCCTGTGGCATACAGAATGGAGGCTTTAATCAACCCAGAACTTGCTAAGTTGAAACCAGTTTTAATACCACACCACAAAGGGCGGAAAAGGATGCATTTAGGTATAGCTTCCTTTTCATAGATGGATGATATAATTTTCTGACGCTATGGTGTAGTTTTTAATTATTCTTAAAATAACAAATTTGTTACAGAACTGAAGGAGACGATGGCAAGGGTGGGCGCAGATCTTAAACAAAAAGTTTTTGAATCCATGAAAAGTACTTGGAACTCCTTTTACCAACTGGCAATGTTTCACAGACAAGATCAACCTGCTTTGGAAGCCGAGGTCAGCAAATCCCTTCAAAAACAGTTGGAATCCACTCCTGAAGAAGATGAACATTGTGATCAAGATCCTGTACAGGAACAGACTGACATTCCGTTAGGGCAGCTAAATAGGGGACGAAGAATTGATTATGTTCTACAAGAAGGACCTTTAGAGTTCTTTAATGAATATATTTTTGCATTGACAAGTCATGTGTGTTATTGGGAATCCGAGGACAGCATTTTGATGATTTTAAAAGAAATTTACTCCTCCATGAATATTCATCCCGACAGTAAAATTCCCCAGCAGACGATGACCATAGAAAGACCGTCATCATCTCCAAAAAATATTAGACCTATAGGTTCAACGTACCCAGTGACCCAAAATGCTGATCTGCGGGCACCTCCAATGACAGGATTTATTAGAAAAACATAGCACATGCTTTTTGAGTGGGTATGTCGTCCGCTAGCTGACAGATATGCTCCATATTTGTTGACTTATCCAGACTATACCATGAAAAAAAGATGACTTTTAGGACAAATTTAAGCCTTTAAAATTGTGCTGTGATTTAAATATTGTGTTTAAAGTGTATAGACTATATATTTTACTCTTTGATAATGGTCAGATGTTTCGTTGATCTGTTTATTTCTTATTTTTGTACCTGTAAAATAATTTTATAAAATATTTGACAGTTATAAATTTTAATGCTGGTTACAACTGCCTACTGTAATTATTATTATTATTAATATATAGAGCTGATAAAGCACGTCATCTGAATTTTAATTAACTCGAAAAAAAAGTATTACATAAAATTAAAACATATGCTTTACATAAAAAAGTTGCAGCAGCAATCCGGTTTTGGACGGTTTTTTACGTTGGACTTACGTACCTACCTACGTGCCGAGCTATCAGCGTACATACCACAAACGTACCGATCTGCCAACGAAGAGAGCTACGACTTACCAACGTACCGGCCGACCAACAGCCGGCATACGAATGGGCCGGCCCACTAATGCCTAAGAATACCAATCTATAGACCCACCAGCGGCAGCGACCAGAATACAGATACAAGAATGCCGCCTCCTTCAAGTGTTCCTAAAATCCCTGACTGCTGGTGCTCTAGAAATTATTTAGTCTGCTTATTCAATCACGTGCAAAATTCTTAAACAAGGCACCATTTGAAAATACATAGTTGTTGGCTTTAAATTCTTTTCCAAATAAAAGAAGGCCTTTTCTATTGGCTGCTTTGTTCTAATCAGTTGCCAAATTTTTAACAAAAAAGTTGGTTATTAACTCCAAATATTTTTCCAGAACCAACCACGGTTTTTTATTTAAAAAGAGGTTCAAATGGTTCCGAAGCCCCGGCAGCCTAGTGGAAGAGGATTGAACTACGTTCAGAGACCTGGGTTTGACTCCCAGCTGGGGCAACCTTTTTGAATTTTTAATGTGAAACTAAAAAAGGAGGCTTTATATCTAGAAAAATGTTAGAGGTAGTTCCTAACTCCATAAGTATATATTTAGAATCTTATAAGAATTTATCAGTATTTCAAAGATAACATTCCGGCACTAATAACTTTTCATAATGGTGTTCTACATAAAGTCCGATTCAGATTTGAAAGAAAATATATAAATTAAAAATTTTGGTGAGAATATGGCGATGTAAATTAAAAATATTACTTTCGCTTGAAAAGTCCAGGATAAAAATTTCTTGACAAAAATTTAATAGAGCTGTGGAGTAACTTTCTTAACATGCGGTATAAAGGGTGGATTCAGATGTACAAATCGCCCAAAATCGATAGGGATGCGCAGTAAATTTCAGACGATGCGACTTGACGGGCAGTTTCAGAAGCACTGAACTGCGCAAAGAACCTTAAAAATAAGCTTTCAAATCGAAAAAATTGATAAAGTTGTGCAGTAGATTTATAGGCAACTTAAGGCGGAAACACATTATTCTGACGTGTAATGTTGTGTGGTGATGCGGCATGCTGCGAACGGTCGTAAACATATTTTTCTGGTGCATAATGACGAAAATAGGCATTTGGGTTTTGAAGATTTTATCCTCCCATGGCTCATGCCTCATATTTGGATTTCGGTAATGCCGTGACCATGGGCCCACCCAGGATTTTGTCTTAACGGTTCAATTCGGAGGATTTCTTCAGTTACTAGTGCACTTTTTTTAATTTTTGTGAGTCTAGGATGTTCGTCTGGGGGGCTGTAGCCCCCCCCCCCCCCGGCCGCGCCACTGGCCGTGACTTTATGTTAAATAAACATTTATGATTTCTCACGTTTTCAGTGAGCAAAATTATGTCCATTTTAAAAGCGAAGCGCTGGTACTTGCGGCCGAAAACGTTCTGACGCTTGTGTCATTGCCATTGCCGCATTTTATCATGACACAACACGTCAGAAGGCGTTGCATTAGATTAATGTGCCCGCCGCTTATTTAAATACACGAGAAATTAGCTGTATGATTTATGTAAACTAGTGTAGTATCACAACACAACACAATACGTCAGAACAATGTGTTCCCGGCTTGCTTGGGTTACCTACTTGACTTGCTTGCTGTACCCCTAAAAAATTGTTGGCGTAGTTTCCGGACTGGATTGCGAATGTGCCGTTTATTCAATGTTAAAATGACCGATCATCATCAGCGTGTAGACGATACTTCACTTTAGCGTCGCATTCGCCATCAAGGCATGAATCAATAAAACTTCTGTAGAACTAAATAATAATAAACATTCCCATCCCCATCCTAGAATAATAATCGCAATCCGAATACAGGCTGCATGGCTTAATACGCCACTGATTACAAAGTTACAATACACTCTATTACGTTTTTTATTTGTGTTTTATAGATATATGAGGTCGGGATAGTTACTCCCTATACACTTCCTGAAATGAAACACCACAAACAACATCTAAGAGTTGTATTAGGATTATATGTCTTGTGTTTTACAAGTAGTTTTTAATTTTTCACAGTCTGAACTCTATACAATAATCCAAAGTAAACTTTGTGAAGGCACATTTATGCGATAGTGTGAATGAGAACATTATCTACAAACTGCTTCCAGTAACAGAATTTAGAGAATGTTCAAAATACTTCTTAACAGTGCAAGTTACTCTATGTTTATTTCTTATTAACAAAAAATTAGTATGGCATTTAGTAAGTGAACTTGCTGCACATAATGATGTACCTTTTTAGTACCTGCACAACGCATATGGACAAAATTAATGCTTACCGGGGATTTCCTTACTTTCTAAAAATATAATTCTGCAAATTGCATTTCTCGCCATCTCGTCAAGAACAGACATAAAAATAAATACAGTTCCGTTTTTCTTTAGCACTAAAATTCTAGAATTATTATGCCTATTACATTGGGGAGATAAGCAAATTAACAGTGACATATTTTTACATTAGACAAATTTATGATGCATTAATTTTGTCCACATGTGCAATTCGCCTTAAAACCTATTGAAAAAATCACAATAAAATTAATTAAAACCCTGATTAAAGTGCTGTTTCCCTTTTGTTTCTACATAAAATCACACAAACTTTTTGCGTAGCGGCAAAACCTCACTGACTATATTTGAACAAACAAATTAAAAATTAATTATGGCATTTTTACATTGATAAATCAATAAACCAATAAATAAATGGGATTTACACCTAGATCTAAAACATTACAAGTATCATAAACAGTAACAAATTAAATATTGTACAATATACTGCCAAAAACGAAATCATTTACCGACGTATGCTGCAAGCTGCTTATTTTATCCTATTTATCAGCATAGAATTATCGGCAAACCTTCTGGAACCTTAAAAACCAGCCATGTGTTAAACATACCTAGGAACCAGAAGCTGTACCCTTTATTTTGGAGCTGCTTTAGTCTAAAACGAATACGAAACTCCACAGTAAGTTAGGGCAAACAATACATAAACATGAAATATCTTTTATGGTACACAGCCTTTTGTCCAATAGAAACGACTAGAATGGAACTTTATGGCTACTATTTAGTGTCTCTGACGAACTTATTTTTTTTTAAATGTCTATTTACACGATTCATACACTACAACCCTCCGTCACTTCGTCCGTTGACTGTTGGCTCCACCGACACTGGTGATTATTATTACTACTATTGTCACTATGTAAACTTTGCTCTAATTCTAATAGTTGTCCCATGAAGTTTAGGTTCGGTGATATGATCGGCCGCGCCTCTTTTACTTTTTTGTAAGCTTCTACCATTGACATTTGTTTGTATTTCATGATGTAGGCTATCGCAATTGTCGCACTTCTCGATACTCCCGCTTGACAATGGACTAGGACTCTTAAGCCGGTTTTCCTTGCCTGCTCTGTAACAAAGAAAACAATCATACTGCTGCACTATTTAACCACCTATCTTTACAAAACAATAATTAACTCATTGGTACAATATACTTTTTTTAATCAACTACTAATTTTTACGAAAACCACCATTTTCTAAATAAAAATGTTAAGAGGGATTATTTAAAAAAGAACACGATTTATTAACCGTATAATATGACGGTATGGTACATATATGCCTTTGCTTAGGTACTAAAGCCGCCTGTAATTAAACAAAATATTGTTGGGTTAAACGATACAATGACTTTTATTGTTTCTAAGCGCAGATCCAGGGTATGTCATGGGGTCACGACCCCCCCCCCCCCCCCCCCAAAAAAAACATCAATAACACAACTTAAAATTGAAAATATAAAAAAGTTTAAAATATATTACTGTTCCCCGAATGACCCCCCCCCCCTCCACAAAATAAAGTTCTGGATCCGCTACTGATTGTTTGGTCAATTTAAATTCAAGCAGTTGGTCCCCAATAAACATTTACCAATATTATTATATAAAACACCATATGTATGTATCACTACTTGGCGCAATACAGACATGCGTCCGACGCAGAAGCTCTGTATAAGGCTACTTATTTTTACAGGAGTGTAAACAGTGGGGAAAATTATCTTAACACTAGAAAAAAAATTATCCCACAATAGCGCTAAAAGGATAAGAACCAACTGTTTATATTTCAGGTAATTTTCAAAAATATTAGGGGTAAGAATTTTTTTTAAATTAGTATTATAGTCGGCAAGGGAGCAATAATCTTTCTATAGCATCCCAACCCATCGACCGCCAATCCAATATTATCAATTTTCTGGCTGAATAAACAAGAAAAACATCCCAGTGCCTCTATAACTGACTTGAAATCAGGTAACGCTACTGATTATGGATAGCTCTCCGAGTTCAAACATTTCAAATCTAAAAATACCCAGTCTAATTGGGGTTGACTTGGCCCCGGTGTTGTAAAATTTCTGACCCAGATGAGCAGGCAACAGGCAACTAGGAGGGAAGTATGACTCATACCCAAACTAAATCTGTATTCTCACAAGTTTATTTTAATGCTACACAGGACCGTAGCGAGATATTTTTAAACTTACAATTATTAAAAGAGTTGTAAACTTTTTAATTTTACCGTTTTCAAAACAAAGACAAAAATACAGGCAGAGGCTTTTTTGTAACAGCAGTGTTACTCTTGTTTAAAAACAATATTCTTGGAAATATTCTAATAACGTACATTTTAAATATATTTAATCCAGTCCTATTAATAACAAAACCGGGAACTAAAAAAAGTTACTAATAAAAAACAAAATGCTTAAGTAACAAGGTCGCTAAACAAGGTAGTACCTACATACTTTCATAAATTAGTACAAACTATTTGCAATAAAAATAAATAGTTGGCATGTAAAAGGGCGAGGCCACAGAACACAAAAGAAAACAAGTACCAATCATTGGGCAACTATCAAATCTAAAATAGAATACAGGTTGATAGTACTACGAAAATTGTTGGTATTCTAGTTTTAAAAACAATAGTGTTGTAACTCTTTGTTACATAACTGATACAAGTGACTCATGTTTGATAGGTAGTTTGTTTATATTTTGCAATAGCCTTCTTTGCTTTGGGTGCATAATTTTTACTTTATATTGTTGGAAACAATACGGTTAAAATATAACTTTAATGTTATAAAACTCCTATTTAATTAGCTTTCTGAACTGCAATTTAGGAATTTAAGTCTTTGGACCCAGGTAAAAAGCGAAAAACAGTAATTGTTAATATTAGTTCGTATTAATATTGTTTTGATTTTTCCATTCTATCGATTTTCTTAATCTCGGGTAATAATATTTGACTCAGAAAATTTCGGAATTCTAGAACCCTGTAAAGCTGTAACACAAAAAGCAATTTTGTATTAATTTACCCAGAAGGAATAACATAAACACCACATGCGAAAAATATAAACAATAAAACACTAATATTTAGGCGCCATTTTTTAGAAATCAATTTACATCATCCGGTTCCTACGAATTCCTTATACGTAATGTCCAAAGGAAATCCCGGCATTTTTTCCAAACTAGCAACCCACATTTTTCCTTTGAAAAACCACAATTAAAATATATCTTAGTAATTAGGCAAATCTCCAGGCTATTTTTCCTATAAGTTTGTTGAAATCGGTATAATTATAGTATTACTGATAAATATATGACTAACCGACATACTGTGTTAATATTATTATCTCTGTTGAAATAGGAACATATGGCTGCTGCCCGGTATGACATGACTCACCCTGTAGAAACTACCTAAATAAAAAAAACGGGTCTATTGTAAACACAGCTCAATCTGGCCCTTTTTCATTCTATAAGAGCCCTTCGCTGCGTTTGATTCAGAGTAGGATTACTCACACTTTATTCATAATAGCAAGGTGTAACGAACGCACGATGTTAGCGTATTAATATAAAACCCTCTGAAAGGTTTAAAAACAACAACACAACATCGAAGTCTTGGAAAATAAAGCAATAGTAGTACAAGAAAACTGTTACCATGGGTAAGTTTAATGGTAAGAAAAATAAAACAGATCTTCTACAACTTCTACCGCTTAAAACTCATCCTACTTTTGAATTTTCACATATTCTTTTCCGATTATTCAAATAAGACCAAACCTGAGCCAAAGGAGCCAAAAAAAAATACCCCTTGAAACTACTCGTACGAAGATGTGGGTCATCGTCATGATTTGAATTTTGTTGTTCTTATGAATGGGCAGCCAGGCCAAGCCAAGCAGGTTGTCAAATGGCCTTGTGCTTTGAGTCACTTATTACTCATCACTGTATCATTGTTCAACGGCCGTTGAACGCTATCGTTGCACTCGACTAGATCTGTGAGTCACCATTTCGGTTTGGGGTGAACCAGTCCACCGTCTATTTTGTTAGGGGTGTTAATGGCAATTCACTTTCTTCCTTCCGCAGATTAACGGACGTTGTTGGCACTGGTTTCATTGAGTTTTAATCGCATTTCCTATCTCGTTAAATTCTAACTTGTTCACATGGTTTTCGCATCATCTGCATCTTAGAATAAATATAATTTTTGCGAAATGTTTTTATTTCAAGAATTGCTTAAAAGTATTAATTATGTTACGAGATAGGTAGATACCTGAGCATACCTAACGCGGGTGAAATGAAAATAAAACCGAAAAAAAAAAGAAAATAAAGGAAGGCAATTTGTCATTTAATTTTTAAAAAATGGCAAAAGTTTGTGTCATTTTTGGAAGGCGACAATAGGGACCCATTTAAAGTAAATAACAAATAGACGTTTTAGTCATAAAGTGATAAAGTTAAACGGTGATGGGACAAAATACACAAGGCGATGACTCAAAACCGATAAATAACCGAATGCAGTGGGTCCTTATTTAGTTAGTGGGGTAGCGCAAACTATTAGATGATAAGGCACCCCTGGTGACTAATGCGTGCATTACATGTTACATGATCAAACAAATCGTTTTGAGATAAAGAGTATTTCACTGACAATGTTATAATTTAGTGTACCAATATATGTGAACGTAAGAAAAATAACGATACGACACATAAAACGCAAATATCATATTAAATATCAAAAATTGTCAGACAGATTTAACTTATATTTTCCTACATAAATTTGTGCCACTGTGTAGAGAGCCTGTTACCTCGGTATTTCGCTTTCTCTTCACCAAGTCTATCGTACTTTCTTGTTAGTTAAAGCTAGCTGAATACCAAACAAAGTAAACTATTCTTTGCATTTTATCAGTCAAATAAAATGAAGTAATACAATCTCGTGACTCAAGCGCATGTACTAAAGTTGTCGTGTAAATATAAAAAATAAATCTTTAAAAAAAAAGAAATTAAAATTAATCTATAAGTATCTTAAAACTCATCGTTATGGATGTTCTTAGAGAATTCTATAATTAACCTTGGGTACCAAATCATCTAGTTTGCTTTTGATAAGATTTAGGAAGCATCCTATGAATTTCCTGACGTTTATAGTTCTAGAATTGTTGGAAATTTTTTCTAATAGACATAAGCACGCCACAAAATTTTCTAATGAAAATAAAAAATATCAATTACTGGTTGACCTTAGATGTTTTTCACGTGAAAACATAAATTTCGTAAAACAAAACCAATGTATTTTAGTTGCTGTTATTACATTCAAGTGGCGACATAAAACGGGTTTTTAGTGACCAGCATAATTTTTACGACGACTTTAGGTCTGGCTCTGGTACAAAATTATCTGTCGTGGTTTCAACTTCCTCATCGTTCGAAAAATGAAACACAAACAGGAAGCAGTGGAGTATTTCCTGACTGATATACGCAACCTCACACAAATAATGAATGGTTTTCTCACGCGGCATTTCACAATTTTTTATTTTCGACCAGTATATTCGATATTCTTGGAAATTTAATAAAATTACGGATAACCACAACTTATAATTTATAATGCACATTGCTTTTTATCTTACTGTTCTTATTTCGATAACAAACTAATGATCATAATATTAAACGTACATGAAACATTGTTTGTGACAGTAGTAGTATTAGTTTCATACACTATAACACCAATAATTAGGTAACTAGAGGTTGATAATATTTAATGGCACGAATCTTTAGAAGCCATACTTGTTATTAAAACTCAAACAATCATGAGATATTTAACTTGTGACGTTAATAAAATAGATACATAACTTGCAATAAACAATATATTGGATTTTTGCATACCCGCTAGAGTTTTGAAGAACCTGTTTTAAATTTCCATTCCCGATAATTTTTACTATATTTTGTCATTGTATATGCATTTAAAAACGAAAACCGCAAATGTTTATAGTACCTATGTTATGAAGAAGTAATTTGAAGATTGAGCAAGTAGGAAGTATGATAGACTAGGGCATCGCTTTGTTCACTTTTTATACTGAGGCATGTAAAATGTAAAATATGGTCCTGGGAATTTCGAGACTCCTCTCGAGACGGCTTAAGTATTCTAAACAACGTAAAATAATTAAATCTTCTTTAAAACTCAATCTCTTTCTTATGGTAATAAAGAAAACTCATCACTTGGCAATATCAAAATGGAAATAAAAACGAAATAGAAAAAATAATTATAAACAATAGTCTCGAAATTTCCCGGAAATTCTTAAACTCACATAAAGTCCCAAAATCCAGTTTCGGGACTGTAATCGAGACCTGATGCCCTAGTATGTACCAAAATTATTTTTACATACTTGAAATAGGCAAAATAATAAAAAAATTTGGATCATATATTGTATATGTATAATTTTTTTCTTACCGATAAATTCAAAGGCTTCTTCAAAATACTGTTTAAGATTTTGATGGCCCGAATCCGTAGCCGGTATTTGCTTGTATGTGATACCGCATTCTTCGTGGTACCCGGGCAGTTGTGACGTCACGTTTAACACGCAGGTGGTACCCAGTCCTTGCAGACAAGAAAGGTCGGCTGCATCCTGCAAAAAACACATGCGATTTATAGCCATAGGCCTAAACTGCACGCCGAGTACCATTTGTGGTACTGACGGACGGTAGAGGAAGTTAAATTATGTTTTAAAGTCTACCAAATAAGGATAATTAAATGTTTAAAGCAATAGTTTATTTAATTCCTCCATTAGAAACGACAATATGAAATACCTAGTTATTTTTAGTTTTCATATTATTAGGAAAAACATTGAATGAAGAATTTGATTTTTAGTACCCGTTAACTTACCTTGCTATTACCGAGGTACAAAAAGGGCAAAACTTTAGACGCTGGGTAAGAATCTACATCGGCTAGAGCTGGGCAAGAGGCGGAAGTAGAAATACCACGTGATGACAGACCTGCAGCGAGAGTGTCTTCACATAGCTCTTTGTGTTTTCTGTGAAATTCCCGATGGCCTCCTGGAACAACGACATTTATTTATTTATTTTGCATGATTACATAATCCGGATTATTTGGAAATTGACTTTTTGATATAATACAGGCCTCAAAATATAGAAAAATGTTAATGTTAAGAAATCGTCTTTCTACTTAAATCAGTGTCCCCAGCTGAATGAATAAAAAATATTCTACATTAATAATTCAAAAGGTATGGCATACGGAAGGTACTGTAGTTTTCCACTTAAGCGACTCTCAGCAACACAAATTAAATAATGTTTTTGGTGGTTTTAGTCATGCTGGTTTAATCCATTTTAAATAGTGCAAATAACAGTAAAAATACATTTTAGCATTGTATTTTGTAAATAATAATGCTATCTAATTTACTTTTTGAAAGAAATATTTCACAAAAATCATTTGATAAGAATCGCGTACACTTTCTTGACAATATGCTTTGTTATGCCATCAAACAGAATTAAGAACATTTTAAAATTGTACTAAATGTGATTAACTTTAAAGGTATAAAGATTTACTATCTACATATCTTGACCAAACAAATTTTTGATCCCGTGGGTTTATTTTCACCCCTGTTTATAAATAGAAATTGCCAAAAACGCAGTCTTGAATGGCTATGGAAACCAGAGGTGTACAATATGAATCATGCCCTAAATAGGGGTAAATTTGAATGGTTTATATGAGTCATTCTAAAGATGAGGGGTCGCTCATCACAGTTTTGACAACCAAACAAAGCTTGTATTACGTCATATATACTCTTCTAAACCAGACAGATCAGTGTTAACTTTCAATACTTATGCTACAAGAGTACCTATGTACTGATAGTAATAATTAGAATCGGCACATTAAAAAACGTGAGTAAACTTTAATCTATGAGCTGTTGAGTCATCGAAATATCTGCATATATTTTGATAATAAGATATCTTTTTTTACAGAACTGCTTAATATTGAATCAAAAACAAAAAGTACACGCTGTCGTCATGTACCTAACGAAAATTAACATGATATTTTATTCATTCTTACTTTAAATACAATCGCTTAAATTGGCAAAAGTGAATTTAAATTTTATTCAGAATTATTCCATTATTACATATTTTTATTCCCAGGCGGAAATTTTTGGGATATAAAAATTTTAACAGTAATGTAATGGTCAAAATTTTAATAATCACCCAAAAAGGCTACGTTGGTGCCTTACCGATATGTTAACATTTTTTATAATTCAAACAGCTCTATTTACATTATCTAAACCATTTCTAAAGAAGAAAACATTTTTTGTTCTGTCGCAATTTTTTAAATTATTAAAGCCCTTTACGCTCTTCACTAAGGTACGAGAAACCTTTTGAATAGTTTTGAATGATGTAAAGTTTTATTAATGTTATGAGAAAAATATTTTAACTGATTAATAACGGAGACCCAAATTTCCCAACTGATTTAATTAAGCAATTAACACTCCAAAATATGTTTTAGACTCCCGCGACATGTGTCACGACCAAAACAATGAATGACTCAGGCTATTACGCTAAAACAAAAAACAGCAACGGTACTACAGTATCTCCTTTATTATTATACGAGGTAATTCTTTTTCGAGTCATCAAAACGGTATACCCAATAGGCGAGGCCTTTTTGTCAGATTAAAAGACATTGTATCGTAATCTCAAAATTACCAGATCGCTTCAATTTTTAAAACAAAGAAGCATTTGTACATATAAAAAAACCTAATGATTTTTGTGCATTACATGTAACAAGTTAAATTTAAATAAAAACTTACTTAGTTTAAGGTCGATAAAACTAGGCACTGATGGGCGAATTATAGCAGTCTTAACACTCATAATTGTAAAGAAAACAAGCAGTAAACTCAAACTAACCAAGCAATCCCTTATGAAGCCTCTTTAAAGCCTCTTGGGCAACACTACTGGATCCAACGATCTGGACAAATAAAATAAACATAAAGTGATTCATTCGACCTAATTGATATTCTGTAAACTCTTTGACAAACCATAGGGTTAGCTTTACCCTGTATAATGCGTAAGTGGGGGGATGATTCATCTTAACAAGCGATTATTTAGATAATTGAGGGGCTAATTAAGTAACAAATCTGATATTATAGGTTTTAAGAAGACCAAGTTACAGTTGAAATGTATTATATCGAGACACGTGACTTGAGGAAATAGACGAAGAGTTTGAGATGGGTTTGAGAATAGAGCTAAGCTTCAGTTTCTTACTGGCGCTGAAACCAATAAGCTTTAACAATACGTGGTCGGCCAATTGATTACCTACGATTTACATAAATAGTGTCGTGTGGGTTTTTAGTCACGTGTCTTATGGAATTTGTACAATTCTGGCTTAGTAAGCAAAAATAGAATCGTACAGCTTAAAAACAAAGTTTTGTTAGGAAAGAATTGCTCCAGCTCTAAATCAGACGCTTATGGTCATAAATTGAAGGCATAGTGGTGACCTGTCAGCCAAGTGCGAGACGAATGTTTACTTTTGGAGACCTATTATAGGTTCAAGTGGAAATGAAGTTTAGTTCTCTATGAAAGCTCTTTTATGTAACATATTTATTCTTTGAATATACTTTTATTTTAAAAGTATTGGCTTTTATTGGTCATACCTGACAGTTTATATAAACTTTAGGAAAACTTGAGAAAAATCCAAGGTCATTTCTTGCCTATTTTATTCAGGCGCGGATCCAGAACTTCGTTTGGGGGGGGGGGGGTGTTGTGGTGTCATTCAGGGAACAGTCATATATTTTTAACTTTTTTATATTTCTATTTTAATAGTTATATGTATTATTCATGATTTTGCGGGATCGGATCGGAGGATCCGAGCTTGATTTCATTTCACTCCCTTTGGACTGTCCTTACGTAAAATAAAAATTAGATGACGATTCTAGTCGTTCCCTGTTGTTCTTAAATCCCTAAAATTTGTATTCCTTGAAAGAGGCATCATCCTGAGACAGATCACTCAAATGCAATGGCCTGGTATCCTGATAAAAGAGTTTTACAACAATATGCGTACGTAAAAAATTCTTGCCAGATTTTCAGTTTTGAAATTTGTATTCAGTAAAATAACACGCCCTTAACTGAGCCAGGTCATTCCGAAACTATGACTTTTCCAGGTAAAAAAATTCGAAGTAAAACAATACCTATGCTTAACATGTAGTGGGTAAATTCTTTTCCATATTTTCAGTTTTTGGGAGTTACTTATCTTTTCATTATTTTCTTTGATATGTGTCATTCTAGATAATGTTAAAAACTATTTTCGAAAATATTTACAAAATTATAAGATAAGTACCTACAGTTTTTGCCAATTTCCCTAAACGATTGATTCTCAAATTAATAATTTAAAATATTTTGTGATCAAAAAATAAAACAATACAAAGTTAAAAAAATGCTATATTCGTATATAAGTTATTATATAACAACCTTATAGCAACTAACCCCAGATCCGACAAAAGAAGATATAGTAGGGACATTTTTCAGGCCCGCTGTTTCTTGAGGTCCTTGCAAGGGCCACAATATTAAATTGTCCAGTGTTTCAAAAATTTTCATATGTGTGTCTAAAATTTTGGTAATACTTAAGTTGACTTGTCTTTTAATATTAAGTAATATTATAGGAGCAATAATTTCAATCAGTACCTAAAGCAAAAAAAGTTGAATGAACTAAAAAATTGCGTATGTTTGTTGTTAAAATTTTGGTACGTGTCAAATTTCTAAACATCTTCAAAAAACTGCTTATGCTACTTTTTTAAAAAATAAACTTACTCGGAGGTATCGGTAGAAACCTTAAGACAGGGTAGGAGTTAGGCCTTTTAATCCTCATTTTTGTAGGTTAATCCAAAAAAGGGCACTTTCACTCACTAAAACTATAAACGAGTCTATAAAAAAAATAGGAAAACGAATTAGAAAACTATCATAATCTACCGTCCCGTTTGCAAATAGTATACAGAATAAATAATTTAAAAACACGCTGGATTAACACGGTCACTATAAAGGGTGGAGGGGAGAGGTGATTCATTCACAGGGTCCGCTAATGTTTATGTTCTGCGTCATATTATTTCTCCTCGTCTGAAGGACGCCAAATTCAATCCGATTCTCAAACCCAATGTGATGTCAAGGCAGCGATGCCGCTGCAGGAATTTTCCTCAGAAAGCACGAAATATCGGTATTATTATGATAAACTATTTTTTATTAATTTTAGCAATGCAACATTTAATAATTATATTAAGTCACTCTCTATTCTCTATAAGAAATGCACCTCTAGAAAATGTCCAAATCTTTTTAGAAGTAACGCCTATTTGGCGGTACACTATCACTGGGTCCAAAGAGACCTAACAAGATAACACTTCAAAGAAATAAGTACCCAAACTGCAAGAAATATTTTGTAAACATAGCTGAAAGGTTTTTTCCTATCTGAAATCACCAGACAAACAAAAGGGCAATTTGAAAAAAATCAACTTTCGAAGCGTCCAAAATTATGGCAAATAATCTAATTTAACCAAACTGATTTTGGACAGCCCTCCAAATTTTTGGAGGCTTAGAATCTTTTAAGATCAAATAACGGAGTATTTTTCTGTATTTTTTTCTATAATATCTAGTTCTGTGTTGACAATGTCTTTTACTAGGTAGTTGGAATGTTGGAGCATTAACTTCCTTGAAATGTTTTTCAGGGAGCATTTGATTGACATGCATAGCAAGTTTTCTGACATCATGAGACCTATACCTCATTCTAAGAAATAAAATAATATGCTGTAGACTTTGCCTATATTATCTATGTAGGTAACAATCCCATAATAAAAAATAAATGTTTCCAACGATTTGTTTATTAAGTACAAAAATTGTGGTACGAATATTACTTCTGACAACATTGCACATTTCAATGTTTATCTATAAAAAAATAATCATATTGATATGATAACTTGATTGTAACATTTAGAAAAATTATGATTCATTTCAGTTAAGGTAGATAATAAGCAATTAGGTAATTTATCATTTTTGAGGTGTCAAAGCCTTTGTGGAAACACGGAGGGAATTATTTGAACACTCCACTTACAACCAAAATCATTCATTTTTGGTTGGTTTAATAATAAAATAATGGAAATTTCCCAGAAGAATAAATCAATAACATCTTGACAACGCCATATTGACAACTCATGACTAATTTACCCTGCTGTCAAAAGGAGCATGACTCAGTTAGTACCTGAAGGCAGGTATGCAGGATCTCCGTAAGGCAAATATAACAGGAAATTTTATTATTATAAACAGTTACGAGAAAAATGATCTCAAGACATAAAATTGCGAATATAAGAAAAATAACATAACAATAAAATTAACAGATTCTACAATGGCAGGATTTTAAAGTATTACAGTGTACAGAGCATATTTTTATACACTTGATTCCGGACAGTAATTTAACTCTTCAGAATTTCTAAACAGTTTCCACAAAAAAATTAATCCCCGTTCATATTTTATCATGCCAGACATCTTTCATTGACTCAAACCAAATTAAACTACATATAATATTAAATGACATCATTAAACAAAATTATTCACAACAGCGTTGTATTTACAAAACAAAGAATCTGCCATTGTTCGCAATTTTTTCCAATTAGGTAATTTCTTCTCTGAATATCACGTTATTCACGTAAATTTCTTTAACCGCAACATGTCACTTTTTGTTGCCAATGTAGAAATTAATCATACAGCCCTAGCATTTGGTTATTATTAGGTACTATCAGGTGGTTTAATGTATGTAAAAACCCGTTGAACGGAAAATATACATGTATGTATGTATATAATTAAACTCGTTATCAAAAGGTAAAAGGCCTTTTATCAACAAAACTTTAAACTTGGTCGTAGGGAACTACCACTATAATGGCGTACGTCGCGAAGACTTCCTAACAACTGTTTTTTTCCTAACTCGTAAACTCAGTGGCGGCCTTACATATCTCGGGGCCCTACGCTTACTATTTTAGGAGGCCCCTGGCGCCCTGAAAAATTAAATTTCAAAGGACGAGGGCTCTCCTATAATGAAAGCTTCTTCCCACCCCATAAGCATTTAAGTTGGAAAATTAGAAGCACGAGTTTATTGTTGGGACCCTGTACCGAAGAAACATCGGCAGGTCACGAAAAATTTGCAGAAATATTGAAAAAAGGTCGACAATTTTATTCCGGGAATTTTTTCTCTGAAGTGGAGATTTTTATCTTCCAATGGCTGGAAATTTGTTTCTACACTCCATCCACCAACTATTATTTATAGTGTTTTCGGCACTTCTAAACCCATAACTACAGGGTGTCCGAAAAGTCTTAGTATGGCCAAATACCTTTGCTATTAGTAAATATAGAGACACCAAATTCTATGTGTGTCTTATTGACTCTACTTTTTTACGTAATTTAACTTTTTCAATCCTCTTAAGGGGTAACGCTAGGGAGTTGAGGTGCAAAATTTTAAATTGAACCCTATGCCGTGTGGTACCTCATTTTAAAGGCCTTCAGAAAGAAACATTTTACTGAAAACTCGAGGTCCGTATCTTAATTCATTTTAAAAATCGTGAAAAAAATTAAAAATTTAAATATCTTTATTTCTCTTATTACTTATTACCTTAAAAGTTGTTCAAAATGACCACCATGAACTTCTTGGCAGTAAGAAAGTCCATTTTGAAACTCACTTCTCGCATTTTTGACAATGGCAGGTGTTACTTCTTGACAAAGTTCTAAAATTGACTTTATTACTGGCAAGAAGTTCATAGTGCTAATTTTGAACAATTTAAAGTAATAAGAGAAATAAAGGTACTTAATTTTTTTCCATTTTTAATAATTCTTATAGGCTTGTCATTTAAAAAAAATTAAGATAAGGATTAAGATTAAGGATAAGGGTTATTTTTTATTTTAAGATTGTTCTTTGGAGGGGGCAATATAGACAAAAAATCTATAAAAATACACACAAAATAGCCTTTAATTAGGTCTCCAAAACACAAAATTTTCTCGCAGCTTACGGGTATTGACTTGTAAATGAAAGAAGGTAACATGTCGCGGCGCTTGGCATAGCATTTGTTATTTTCAGAATGTTCTTTGGTGGGTAAATCTGTCTGTAACATAGTAAAACTAAAAAAATCATATAACAAGATGCTTGGTACAAGGACGTAGATATGGGGGTAGAGGGGGTAATTACCCCCCAGAACGGTACAAAAAGCAAATGGTTGATCCCAAATAAAACAATTTGTAATTTTTAATTTGAAATTTTTTTGGTGCTCCCCCCAGAAAAAAAATTATCTACGTCCTTGGCTTGGTTACGAAGCGCCAATCCAGTGCAAAAATCTTATTTTGGAGTGCGGTAAAAACTGTCTATTTTTTTTATACAACTGTTAGTTCGTCAAAGGTTTTAAAATCCCAACGTTTACAAAATAGCATTTTCCAAGCTGGGGCTAGAACTTATATATTTAATGTTATTTTAAAAATCAGAATATTTTTCCTATAGGAGGGACCTTGGAATAAAATTAAAAATAGACGCTTACACGTAAAAACGATTGTTTTTGCTTAGAATAGGTTTATTTTTTTGAAAAAAATGAACATGAATATGCTAAGGTGTTTGATAGTAATATATTTAAAGGTAAATGGCTTACTTTAAACAAAAAAAAGCGGAAAATCGTTATTTGGTACCACGTGAAGCAGTGAGTCACCGTCAATAAATTGGAGACAATGCCTAACCTATTTAGATATCGATTTTAAAGAGTAATGTTACAACATTTAAGAGTCCCAACATTTATAGTAGTTAGTCACTTTTATTTCTTTAATTTAATTTCAGAATCAATTTAAATCAAATTAAGAATACTATTAGAGGTATAATCGATATAGTAAATACAAATAATAAAAGGTAGATACGTTGAAAAAACATTTTATAATTTTGATAAAAAAAATAGAGCTAAATGTTGGCTGAAGATGATTAAGATGATAAAAAGGCATCTAAGAGGAGGATATGAACGAATGCGAGCTGTTTATCGGTATTTAAGGCCTGGCAATCTTTTAAGTTGCGTTAAAATTTGTTTGTCTACAAGTGCATTAGCAAAAGACAATTTGAATTGCTATAGTTAATTACCAAGTTGTCGTGCGTCTTAACAGTACGTCAGACTTTAGTCGAATTATTATTAACAACTAAAATAAACACAACATAAGCAAATTCTTAAATTTGTTGTTTGATTTTGTGTATTACCACAGTTTAAAGAATATATTATTCTGTAAACTTTGGTATTACTCACAATGTATCTCTGTTTACTATCCAAATAAGACGTTTTTTATACGCAATTAAATCAAATGATTTAAATTTTTATGACTGAAACTCAGTCATTGCGAACAATACAAATAGATGAATAATTTGTAATGTGTGAGTCGGATGTAGCGCTAGACCAGCCCTTTTACTCCATAAAACGAGATAGAGGCCCACAGACAATCGCCTATTCCATAATACTTTTTCAATTCCTCTCTATAAGCCTAATTTTAATATACAAATTATTGCAAATTGCAAGACTTTTCGGAAAAGTTTTTTCTTCAAAATAACTATTTTTTAATTCAAGAGTACATTAAACTATCTAAGTTAATAATTTATTTATGACATAAGAGAGTAAGATTTCATGTCTATTTTAAAGTCTGACATATATCGTTTATCCAAAAACAATTATAATACAATATTTTTCCAAAGTTTATAATAAATCAGTTGCTTTAAAAAACAAAGTACGTGCCAGATAACAAGATATCTATAAAATATTAGTAAAATATGAGGAAGAAATAATTGTAAGTTGTAAGCAAAACGTCTAAAACTGCTACAAGAAAAAAAATAATCCTAGACTAATTCACCAGTCTGAAAATCGGGCATTTAAAAATAATGAAATTCATATTTTGAAGAGATTATTTTTTTAACAAAAGCATTTCAAAAACATTAGGTGCAAGTATATTTGAAATACAGTACAGACTCTTTAATCCGAACTAATTAAGACACGGGCTTAAAGAGATAAGTTCGGATTACCGATATTTTCGGATTACTGGATAGTAAATACATACATACATATGCATTAGGTTTTATGTGTTTTTATGTCTCCTTATTTTTCTTAACATCCGTAATAGTAGATTTTCCAATAGTAGATTTTCCGACGTTATAAATTTTAGATAACTTGGATACCGGTTCACCTCCATCTAATTTCTAATTTATTTAGAATCTCTACTTTTTGCAAAAGGGTTAATGTATGATGCTTCTTTTCTGCGACATGTTTGCACGGTAATAATATTCCAACTAAAAAAGATCTAATCAAGAAAGGATTTCCCCGAAACTGCCGAGGAATTATCCATAGAAAGTGGGTGACGTGTTGTTTGTAGCTGTAGTTTTTATTGTGTCCGCTGACTCTATAATCCGAACGATATTCGTTAAACCGAACTTTGTTCGAATTATAGAGTCTTGTTCGGATCATCGATTTGGGCTTCGTTAGTTCGGATTACTGGATGTTCGGATTAAGGTGAGTTCGGATTAAAGAGTCTATACTGTATTGCAATATTACTTAAACATATACAGCGAGTTCCACGGATTTCTTGCCCTATGGAAAAAATCTAAAAAGACCCATAGTATAAAGGGTAGCGACAAAAACGTAAAATATACCCAAGAATAAAGTACCCTTATTTAGCAAGATATAAAGAAAAGTTATTTTAAAGAATTAATTGGACTCAATAGTGAGATTTTGCAAGCAGAAATTCCAGACACGCTCACCATAAACGCTAAACTTGAGAGGGGTGTTTTAATCAGCGTTTTTGCTACATTTACTAATTAACTTTCTAAACCGATTACAAATAGGAAAGGCTTTTAACATTTCTGCAATCTTTTGGGATTTTATAAATCGCATGCTTCACATTTATCACTTTATATTTTGGCGTTTAGGGGTTAGCGTGTCTGGAATTTCTGCTTGCAAAATCTCCCTCTTTTTTCTCTCTAAAGTAAAAGTTAATAAACAGTAATTAGAAATCTTTCACACAGGTAAACATGCTAAGAATGACTTTGACATAGGCATTGACATTATTTGCAGTATAGTTCTATATTAATTCAGTTTTTCAATTTATCATTTTCCTTAATCAATTTCCTTAAATGCCCCCAAAACTAACCACGGAACAAAAAAAAATTGAAATTGTTTTAATTATTGGAGACAGCTACAAAAGTTTTAGGGAAGCCGCTGAGATTTTCCATGAAATGCATCCCGAAATATCTGTATCCCATTAAACTGCTGGACAAATAATGGCAATATTTAAAAGTACTGGAAGTGTGGAAAACCGCTTCAATAAAAAAAATCAAGTTCAGGCCGAAGATGATGAGGATATTCACCTACAAATTATCCAAGCCGTTGTTGAAAATCCCGAGACTTCGTTGAGAAATTTGGCAAAAGTACTTCCTGGAAACGATAGATATTCTGTTTGTAAATCCACTGCTGGAAGATTCTTAAAGCAAATCATTTTCATCCATACAAACCCACCTTTGTCCACACGTTGAAATCTGGAGACTTTAATATTCGGTTTGATTTTTCGGCTTGGGTATCAAGGTACGCATGAAGATGATTCGTCTTTTTGCAAAAAAATCATATCTTCTGATGAAGCGAGGTTTACATCAAATGGAGTAGTTAGCTCCCAAAATTGTCGGTGGAGTACAGCTAATCCGGGATTTGTTATCCAATGTGTGGTGCGGTATTTTAGATAACCTACTGATAGGCCCATTTTTTTTCCGAGGCAACGTCGGATATTTACCTTCAATTTTTGAGAAATTAACTGTTTGGCTTTGTTAATGGCGTTCCACTTAACATTAGAAATAATTTATGTTATCAGCATGATGGTGGCATCTTGCTAAATAAGAGTACTACAGTTTTTGTCGCTACCCTGTATAGGTACCATGGATTTTTATAGATTTTTTCCATAGGGATTCTTAGTTTATTAATATGCAGAACCATTTACAATTTTTTAAACCACCTTTTGACACTAAATTTTTTCAAGAAAACATGTTTTTAGAAAGAACAGTTTTTAAACGCCGTTTCGAAAAAGACTTCGAATATTCATATCAAAAAACCACACTTTTTTGAAAGTAATTTACTACAGAGTAACATTGCAAGTACAAGGAAACGTAAATCTGACCAAACACAAAAAAGGTTCGTTTAGGTTAATTTGGAATCTTTTTGTCATTTTTTCCTTGATATTCCATTCATTCATTCATTTATTCATAATTTAAACTTAGAAAAATTATGTTTTCTAAAAAATATGTTTCCGGGAAATTTATTTTTAAAAGGTTCTTTTTTAAAAACAAATATATTTTCGAAGAAGCTGTTTCTCGAAAAAATTTACTTAATTTAACATCAAAAAAGATATTTGTGGAAAAAAGAAACAGCTAAAAAGTTGGTTATCTTAGCTTACACGCGACAGGAGAAATTGTTTGATTAATATGGACGTGTAAATATTGTAGCATTTTTTTTATTTATGCCTTCTGCTTATTTGGGGGATATACGAGTACTTACGAAAGTACAATTTGTCTATAACCAATTTTTCAATTTTTGTTAAATCACTTTTCAAAAATACATTTTTGCAGGAAACATCTTTTTCGAAATTAAATTTTTTCGGATAGTATTAAGCAAACCTGATCAAACCCAAAAAAGGTTCGTTTGGGTTTGTCCAGAATCCTACGTCTTTTTTTCATTAACATTTTCCAAGCTACTAGAGTTCATAAGTAATTTAATTTTCTAAATATTGTTTTCAAAAAATATATTTTCGAAAAATGTACCTGTTTTAAAAATTATTTGTTCGGAGACATAAGACATATTTGAAAAAATGTACTTTCCAAAGGCTCTAGGGGGGGGGGGGGGGCGTCTCCCACAAAATCCGCCACTTACAGAACTTTTCTACACCAAAGTGATTTTTTTCAACTTTCAGTAAAAATTTCTCCCAAGGCCTCCCTGGCAAGAACTCCGTGTATAAATACATTATTAAATAGGGCTTTAGGTTATTTAAATGTAGGTACGTCAGCAATTGAAAATAATTTTATTCAGGGTCCTTATCACTACTGCATTACATTTTTGTTATGAATAAAGTTCATATTTCTAACAACAGGTT
Organism: Philopedon plagiatum; assembly: GCA_963971165.1. NCBI lineage: Eukaryota > Metazoa > Arthropoda > Insecta > Coleoptera > Curculionidae > Philopedon > Philopedon plagiatum. The sequence continues at coordinate 1,376,280 of OZ020198.1, forward strand.
GTTTTTCGCTTTTTATACTAAAAGATTCGCGTCTGACGTATATCGTGATTATGACTTTAGAAAATTATTATTTTTGCTGATAAAATAACGTTAAATATTGTGATATCAGCAAAAACATTTACCTTTTATGCTATTTATAAAAATGACAAAGCTAGTAGTTCCGTTAATTTGGTGCAAAACCTGACTATATAGTACTATACATATAAAAATTGTTTTTCAAAATGCAAGAAAATTAAATGAAGGGATTCGCAAATACTTTTCCATTAAAAAATTTAAAATTTCCGTAAACACTTCTTGGAACGTGTTAAGATGTTGTGACAAAATTCAAACTGTATTTTAATGGATTCGGAATTTTTTTTTACAGTAAAAGTACCTTTTGCGTTGACTCATTCACACGTTCCCTATTTTTAACTTTTCCTGAATAAAAAACGAACCAAAAAAATATCTATAAAAGTGGAGGTCCTGCCAAAAAATTTACAAAAACTGTCTCCGGCTGTATCTATATTAAGTCGCATTTACAATGTATTAGTCACGTCAAAATCGTAAACAAAAAATTTAGAGGCAACCTTCTTGGAAGCCGTCCAAAAGTCGCTCGTGGATAAATTTTAATATTCTTTATTTAGACATTTTACTAAAGATTTTCAAGGAAACGAATCTCCTCCCAGATGCATTAACATCTGGAACAAAAGTTTAGTCTTACACATTATAGGGCCACGTTTCTCAAAGTGCACTGGGCACTATAAAAAAATTTCAAAATAATTACCTCATTATACTATTGCCTTTTGTGTATTCTCATCTTTACACCGATTTTAAAGTGTATTCTGTTAAATGTGGTGTAATGTCCTTATTAATATGTTAACCCGTCAAGTTAAATTTAGTCTGTATTAGAATCTTTCTCGTAACCGTCTGTACATTCCTGACTCTCGATTTTAATTTGTAAATTGTATGTCTCATAAATGGTTTTAACCTGTTCTTAAACTTAAGTATACTTGTACTTGGTATATTATGCAGCCTTTTGTGACGTTGCTTGGTGATAAAACTATCATTTGGTTGGCAATAAACTTATTATTATTATTATTATTATTATTATTATTATTATTATTATACTACGCTGTTTTCCCAAGAACTTTTAGCGAAATTCTAAAAATTGACTTCTCATCATATTTTGCATAACTACTACTTAGTCGATGTCTATTGCAAAATTAGGAAGAAATGTTTGAGACGCGTTAATATATGATTTACTGATTTATTATGATTCACTCTGCTGAAAAATAGCTTCTCTATGGTATAATTTGGTTTATATGAATTAGTTAGAAGTCTCATTGCATCAAAAAGTCACTTCTCTTTAAAACATTTATTAACATACATATAAGTTTACAAGTCATTTGCTGTACGTTCTATGTTTACATATATACCTAAGTACAAGCACATAATACATTTGATTCGAAATTTTCGTAAGCTTCTTGCAGAGCATCCCTACCCACGAATTTTCCAGTGAACGGTCGTTCCGATAATCCAAAATACAAATTATAGGCGTACTTACCACCACACAAGTTATGTATAACAAAAAAAAATGATGAAGAAAGAGAGCGATATTTTGTGCTTGATCCGAGGCTTGATCCTAACGTTCTTAAAAACCTTCAGCTTAAAGATATTTTCCCATTTCTCTAGACAGAAATGTTTAATTAAAAAAACAATAATAAAATAAATGACACTGCCTGTCTGTCGTTTTTTTGGTAACACATAAAATGCATGGGTAATGATGCAATGACGTCAGACGTGTCTTCCAAACAAATGATGAATCACAAATGAGGGTGATTTGCATTTATAGGCTAGTTTTTTACCAGCACAAAGCTCTATCAGAAACTTAAGCAGCGTTTGGGTTTGTATTAAAAAGTTTTAAATTAAGAGTTGATTAAAAGTTTTATTTTCGCAAGTTAAAATCAAAATCCTACCCTTAAAAAGTATAAAAATATAGTTCTAAAAAAGATCCTTTAAAATTTTTGCATTACATTATTACGTATTATGATAACTTATGCAACTTTATTAAATATTTTTATTCTCAATTTTGAAAAATCGGTCAAGTGCAAGCTATACTTGCACATGTAGTGTTCTGTGTTATCAGCCCCCCACCGAAGTGATTCCATAAGTGTTCCGTTTCACGGCACACTAAAAAAAAGAATATCCATGTTTATCATTCGCAAAAACCACCCCACTGAATCAAATTATGGAATTATTTCCTGGTATAAATCACGAATTCCTTGAAATTTGCATAGCCATATGAGCAATGATTGTAGCAAGAAATACGTTGTTATAATATAGTTTATACATACAACATATGATGTTTAAAATCCCCGGTAAATTATCTTCTGGTTAAAATAAATCACTCAAGGTAATGTGATACACATCAGTTAGTCATATTATATGACTCTATAATTGTACTAATTTCGAAAATGTATAATTGTTTAGGAATAAGTAAGTAAGTAAGAAAAAGTCTCCGGAGAAAAATACCCTGTTTTCCCAAAAATTTTCAAAGAAAACTTCACAAAAACATGAAAAACCGCGGCCTAACAATAAGGGAAAAATTACTCATGGTATGACGCTAAGCAAAAGCAAATTCTTTTGCATAATTGAAAGAATGAAATGCAATGCAATAATTGCAGTGACTCACTGCAAATCCTTTAATGATATTTTTATTTTTATAATCCATATTTAGTTTTCTTTAGCCGTATTTCTTTAGAAGTAGGTACTTATTAAGCAAACGTCACTAAATATGACTAAAGTTTTTAATTTTTTTTTAACTAATTGAACCCAATTCAAATTTAATAATTTATTAAAATACCTAAATGTATATATGCATTTTTCTCAATGCTGAAATTCAAATTAGACTTGACTACCTTTTAAGATGTAGTTAATGCTGAATCACTCATGTTTACTCGTTTCATTTGCCTAACTTTTTCAGGTTTTTGTTATATTCAGACAATTTTAGTATAATCATTCAGATAATTAAACTTTTAGCCTAATCACTCAAAAAAACGTTTTAATGTAAACAATTACATAATTATTATAGTCTTTATTCGCTTAAACTGCCCCGGATAAAGAAATTTGAGACTGCTTTAAGCTAACTTTTTCATATTTTAACAACTATTAATATAAATTGGTAATATAAATGTTGGACCTCCAGCAAATTAAAAATCTCAGGTGTCATTTCTAAATTTCACCGTGACTCACAAAAAAATCCAATTAACATCTTTTTAATAAGATTTTTAAAGACATAGTGCGAATTCACTTAAATATAAAAGACTGCAAAATAAACATTTTACGCTGATAAAGAGCCAAAAGTATTTTTAAAAATGATGCACTAGTCTATTAGCGATTTTTTATGCTAAATTACTTTTAATTTACCTATTCATTTAGAACATTTCGTTTAGAAAACCGACTGCCCGTTTCTCTACGCAGAATCTCAAAATTTTGTAAAAGCAAAAAAAAGAAAATTCATATTATCGATTGCCTGCTTTCAAAAGTAAAGCGTATTAGAGGTCTCGCGCAAAAAACAGGAAGAATTTTTGTGTCACTTTTTACAAGAAGGTCTGCTTGACTCAAAAAAGAGCTATACAAAGAATTTGTAGGTGTGTGTGTGGATAGTATTACATGGCACTGGTTTAAACCAACTGGCCAGCTTTGTTTTCTTTGCTATTAAAGAATGTAAAACCAGCAGCAGACTGATTTAATTGTAGTTAAGTTTTAATTCAGTAGCTGAGTACGAAACAGCCTTAATTTCTTTGCTGTCAATGTTTTTTGTAATAATAATTTTCATTGGTAAACAATGATAAATTGCTATAATTATAAAAACTAGAAATGTGTAGAAAGATGTAAATCCCTACTTGGGATTGGGACGCAGTTTTTTTCAAATATAAAAAAATTTTAAGTTACATAAATTGTCCATGCTATAAAAATAAAAAATTACTAGTTAGTTTGAAGTAATAGTTTTGCAATAAAATTGCTGACGTATCCGCGGTCACCAGAATGTCATCGCCGTATCACCAATAATTTGTAAACATTGTAGCTAAGATGATGTGATGCTAAATAAATATTAACATTTAAAACAAGGTTTATTTGCCTTCTTCAGGATAATATTCACAGTAAATACATTTAATAACCACCCGTTAGAACTTTACAGAGATTTGTCATACACCAATATCGATTTAATAAAAACAAAGATATTATTTTTCAAAATCCTTGGTTGATGCAGATTATTTTAAGAAAAAATCATACCTTCAGGTAATCTGAAAATAAATGTAGAGTGTTTTAAATAAGGGCCTTTAAAATTATTTCTAAAGAGGCGATACACTTTTAAAAATAAACATCGCCTACGCTACATTACAAACCCACACTAAAAGACGATTTTCAAAATATTTTTAGATACCTTTTTGAGAGCTGAAACGCAATTAAAAAATTTTCTAAAGTCTTTGTTTTTCTTTTTATTTAAAACTAACCATGGTTTAGATATTTGAAATAAACTTGTCACTTTTAGGGTGGCTATATCCAATTACTAGGAAGGTTGCTGAAGAGGCATCATCCAACAAAAACAAAATAGTCCTCAGAAATTTAAAACAGCGGAATATTTTAGCAATATTCTCGGTAAAAACATATCAATGTTTGAAAATGTAAGGTATAAACAAAAGGAAAATAACTTACCAAGTAACAAAGATGGTTCCTTTTGGTCTTCCACTAGCGATACTAGCACCAAAAGCAAAGGATGTCCAAGAGTGATCCGGTCTTTTTCAGTCGTAGAGTCATCGTAGATAATGACCTCCCTAAACGTTCGTTTCTTCAGAAGTTCTTTGCCCTCCCTGGTCGTCGCAAGGTCAGCAAGACTAGCTTTTCCTTGCTGCAGTCTTCTTCTGTTAAATCGGTCAGAACAATTCACGTTTATTGCTCCACTGATATGGTTCATGTTATAGCTCAAAAAGGGTCTACAGTCTATAAGAATAAAATTTCGTCCCACTCTAGGGTCCTCAAGTTTGTCTTTGAGGGCCTCAGGGTCCATTGTTTTGACGTTGTTGAGTACATGGATGCGCTGAACCGTCGCAGACTCCGCGCAAGGGCTGGTGGGGAGGCTTATACTGCTTTGAGGCTCCAGCTTGGATCTTTTAGTGGGATGCAATTGATTTAAGGGGCTTAAAGGGGTAGGTGGGCCGGGCTCACTAAAGCTTCTGTTAAGAGGCAACTTTAAGCCGTTTCGCGGGCGACTACTCTCGAGGCACACCGACATCTCGATGGTGACGTGAGACTGGCGTCACGGGCTAAATCGGGAGGAGCTGTGAAAAAAACGTTGATGTTAGTGCCAGCGACCACTCGCTTATCTGCATTATAATCAATTTTGACTTCTTACTAGCGTAAGAAGACGAAAAAACCATCTTGAAATACATAATTAAATTAATCTGGAAATTGTAATCTTTTGGAATTTAGAACAAACAAATTGCTCGCGTAATTGCCCGGCAAATCGATTTTAAATCTCAGAGAAACTTAAAAAATTTTGGTTTAAAATAAATTAATCAAGACAATTTTCGAATATTTTGAGGATTTCAATATTAGTAACTGTTAATAAACAAATTTAATAATAAAAAAACTTATTGGACAAGATTGAAATATTCCTAACGGTAAAACTTTTTCAAAACTTATTTTTTTACCCACTTTATAGTCCCAAAAATGTTGTTTTAAAATGATGAAACTACCTAATTAATAACAGAACAAACGAGCCAACTATAATCGACAATCGTTTAGAAATACATGTTAGACACATTATGAAATTATATAAGGATAATAAATTGTAAATCAAGGATTTGCCTAGGATTTACTACACTAAAAAAAAATTAACTTTGCCTTTAAAAAATATACCCACAGAATAAGTCTTTCTCAGTATACATATTGAACCTGATGCTTCACTACAAATATCTACTGTCTGGTCACAAAAATGATGTCAGCATAGTTTCACGGCGCGATTTAAACTAAATTTTAAGAGGGTGTATGAATTTACACCTTAAATCATTAATGGTGAAGCAAAATTAAATACTGACTAAGACATTGCGACATAAAGAAAACAAAATATATAAACTTTATGATTACGCATGCAGTTTCTTTGAAACGCTACGAAGTTAGCAACTTTTGTACTCCATTGTTAATGTTCAAGAAATTCCAAAGACGTTCACCCCCATTTGCAACCCACCTTTACAGGTTTTAGTGTTTAATTTTTCACAGAAAAAATATCTTAAAGCGAAGGGATGTTGTAGAAAAAATACACCGACAAAACGAGGGCCTAGCTAGTAGGTATGTATATCAATTAATAAGATTGTTATCATTATTATCACCCAGATATAAGATGTTTTATCATTTTATTGATGTCATTTTAATCACACTAAAAAACAGTTTTTTTACGTCACGTCATGGAGGCTACAGTAAAACACAAGCCAAACCTCTTATTTTCATTTAAAAGTTAAAATTATTATAAAATGCCTATTTCTCTCATATTATGTTTAAATATTGGATTGTATATTAGGCTACAAACATCTAAGAAACAACCCATATGAAATTAAATATGTAATTCAGAAAATTTAAGAGTGCGAAATTTTAAAAAAATTGTTTTGCAAGTAGCTACTTAAAAAGAATTACGTAGGATGACACAATAAGATATTTAATTAATTTATTCTGATTATTTCAGAAAGAAAAAGTTGTCATAAATATTAAACTAATTGATGGTTAAATAGGAGCACCTATAAGGTGACTACTGAACGCATTAGTAATGATTCTGTTTAATAGATATTGGGCAACTCCTTTTTGATGTCATGTAATTTTAAAAAGGACGCAGTTTATATGCTATTATTTAAATATTATAATTGTCATCAAATTAAATCTATAGAGTGTAATTATTGTCAAAATTTAGGTGTTAAATAAATAAACCCATTTGGTAGATGCTCGGTAATTCGGTATTAGTATTTTTAAAGTATAAATTGTAATTAGACCTAAATATCTGATATCGAGATACAGATAATCATAAGCAAACGACACAATAAAGAATAATAAAGGTACTTTACCTGTAAGCAACCTCAGTGTGAAACCAAAAAGCTCATGAATGTATGATCAATGATAATATAATATGGAAATTTGCATTTTAAAAAAAGGTGATATTGGTAGGTACATAAATACACAAAATTGAAAGCCTAGTCGGACAAACAAAAATGTTTCCACCAAAAATATAATATCAAATAGGTATTTATGACTAATCATTTATTCATTACCTATAATATTTTAACAAAAAGTTCAAATGTATTATCTATACATACTAAAAGGAACATTTTAAAAAAATTGTAAAAAGAACAAACCGAACAAACAGATTAAAGGAAAGGAACTTTTAGAAATTTGTATATTGGTGCATATAAGCTAATTTCTTTTACAAGCCTAACTTCTTATCACACAAAAAATATTCTTACCAAAATAAAACTGACCCTATTAGGTAACTACAGGGGTTTACAGTGCACGATCCGTAATATTTCTGTAAACATGTAAACATACACTAGCAAACGCTGTTAGTACACTACGCGAATTCTTTAAATAACTAGAGCATTGTATTTTAAAAAAGTAATTTAAAAATGTCTTTTCCGTAGCCCGTCAAATTGCAAAACGAGTCCGTATTTTTTTGATGGTTCATATTTACGAAAGAATCCTCATATGTATAGTATGCGGAGTGAGAAGTAAAATGAGTCATCCAAACAGAAACCATTCATTTCAGGCTGCAATGTGTACTTGTACGTCATTGGCCGATTGGAGAGCTTATTTTAAAGTTACCGCGCAAGTCCGGCAACATTGGGATGACTAATTCTTTCTATTGCCGACATTTTAGCAGTGTTGTCGTTGGTTTAAATTTTCCATTATTTCAAGAAATTCTCTGAGGCCCACATGTATTATATTCGCTAATCACGTGTTGTCTCTCGCCAATGGGTTAGTGGGGATAAGGTGCGTCCCTGTAAGTCAGCATGGATCAGGCTATTTTTTTTAGTTTTTCAGTTGTTTTTCTTTTTGATCGTCGCAAAGCGTCGAAATGTAAAGATTGAATTTAAGCTCCCATAGACTAAGGTTGCCCAAGGCTCTTTCAGAGCTTTGCGCCGCCCTAATATTCTTAAAATTTTTGTATGGTTCTAACTACACCAAAAATAGGCATTTCCTTTTCTCAATTACTGTGTATTCAGGACGGTTCGTTTTCTAAGGCACTTCAAAGCCCATGCTGTTGTGATGTTCAGTTGGTAGGTATAAGTTTTTCTGGAGTTTTCTTTTAAAACCAATAAAAAAAATGTTTACAGATCTTTGTCTCTAAAAGACAAAAACAGTACAAAATACTTTAGAAATAACAACTACATTACTACATTAAGTTTAGACAGCCTGACAACGTTGTATTTGTCTTTGTTTTAAAAAAAGAGCGATGATTCATAACTTCTTGCTTGATGATAGCGATGCACGATCCACTCCACTGAAAGTATCGACTTTTTTTGATACAGCAAAAATCGTTTTGTAAAAAATCGACTTAAAATTACGATACCTTTTCAATTCGGACTTTCTTTTGGTCCCCTTGTTAAAGATTTGGCAAGTGATTAGAAAACGCGGTCATTAAAATATTTCTAGAGTACCCAGCTGTCGGAGATTTTTAAAACCCTTAAAAGAGGCATGCCTCTGTCTAGAAGAAAACAACTTACTTCGTAAATATTGTTTTATTGGCGCATATTTAGCCCCCTTGTTAAAAATGTGGTAAGTGATTGGAAAACGCGGCCAATAAAATATTTTTAGATCACCCAGCTGTCGGAGATTTAAAAACCCTTAAATGAGGCATGCCTCTGTCTATAAGAAAACAACTTACTTTGTAACTATTTTTTATTGACACATATTTATCCCCTTGTTAAAAATTTGGCAAGTTATTAGAAAACGCGGCCAATAAAATATTTCTACAGCTTGGCAAGTGATTAGAAAATGCGGCCAATAAAATATTTCTAGAGCATCCAGCTGTCGACGATTTTAAAAACCCTTAAAGGAGACATGCATCTGTCCAGATAAAACCAACTTTTTTTTCCCCTTGGGCTCCGTCCGAGACCGGAAGCACTGCGGCCACTAGAGGCTTATTGTGCCTACCCAATAACTTTTGTTACACCCACTCTGTTATCCCAGTTTCCTGCACAAGCCTGTACAGGTCTACAAGGGAGTGGGTGATCAATTCATCCGGTTCTAACTTTGGTTGCCCGAATAGTTGGTGGCGCTTGCGATCTAGTGACTCGCAATTTATAGATTATGTGCTGAACTGTTTCCCTGTCCCTTCCGCATCGTCTGCAGCTAAGGTCTCCCTGGTACAGTTTCATTTTGTTGAGGAGGTCTTTTACAGCCATGTGTCCTGTTAGTACCCCTACGATTGTCCTCAACTGGATCCTGCTTAGATTTAGCAGGTGCCTGGTGAGTCTAGGATTGGGATTTCCTATCGCGGCCTTGCTGTAGTTCAGTCCCTGTACTCCGTTCCAGTGGACTTTGTGTTGGTGTTTGATCCATCTGTTTACCGCCTCTCGTGCCGTGCACTTCGGCACCCCGAGAGACGGTTCTGGGCCAATGTATGGTGTAGCCGATCCCTGTCTAGCAAGTTCGTCGGCTTTTTCGTTACCAGTGATGCCCCTGTGTCCCGGTACCCACATGAGCTTGACTGAGTTTCTGGCAGCAAGCGCGCCAAGATCGTTAATGCACTCCCATACCAGTCCTGAAGTGGCTCTGTGGCATGAGAGTGCCCTCAAAGCGGCTTGACTGTCTGAACAGATATAGATCCGCTTATTTGAATAAGCCCTCCTATTGTTTTCCAGCGCACATTGTAAGATGGCGTAGGTTTCTGCTTGGAATACCGTGGGGTACTTCCCCAAGGAAAAAGACATGTCCCTCCTTGGCCCGACCCCATGTACTCCTGCTCCAGTTCCCGCTTCGGTTTTTGATCCGTCGGTGTACCATATGATTGCCCCCGGAGGAAACTCTGGGTTTGTCGAAGTCCATTCCCTACGATCCGTTATTATTACCTCGTAGGGGATGTTGTATTGGAATTTTGGAGTCATGTAGTCCGATCTCATTTCTAAATCGGGCCCTCCAATCTTCTCTCTTATGAGTTCATGTCCCGCCCTTTTTCGTAATGAAGAGGGCAGAGGGTTTTGCAGTCGATAGAGACCCATCCTCGCCTCTCCCTGGATGACCAAGTGCAAGGGAGGAAGGTCTAGGAGATTCTCCATCGCTGAGGTGGGGGGTCGATCTCATCGCCCCCGTAATGCCCAGACAGGCTAGTCTTTGCAGACTGCTGAGCCTGAGCATTATGGATTTCTGCGTTGCCTTGGTCCCCCAGGCCAATGCTGCATATGTTATTGCGGGTTTCACCACTCTGGTGTACAGCCAGTGCACCATCTTTGGTGAGAGACCCCATGTTTTTCCATACGTTCGTCTGACCACCGCAAGGGTGATTTCCGCTTTTCGTATGGTTTTGTCCACATGCTTGTTCCAGGTAAGTTTTGAGTCCAGTGTTACCCCCAAGTATTTTACCTCTTCCTGCAGTGGAATTGTAATTCCTCGCAGGGTTAGAGGACCGAGCCCCTCCTTTTTCCTGCGGTTAGTGAACGGGACTGACAGTCTTGTGTGGGCTTACATTGAGCCCTTCCTGTCCTAACCATTTTTCCACTACGGCGAGGGCGCTCCTCATGCAGTCCCTCACGGTTGTGTTGAATTTTTTCTTGAGTCGTTATGACTGGCTGACTTAGTTCTCTCAGAAGCCCGTCCATTACCAGGTTCCAGAGGAGGGGGGAAAGAGCTCCCCCTGAGGGCATCCCCCGGCCACCCGGGCTGCCAAAGTTTCACCGAGCAGGTCTGTATAGATTACCCTGCTTTTGAGCATGCTTTCTACCCATCTGCAGCAGGTTTCATCCAGCCCGATGTCCCTGATTGCTCTGGTTATAGATGTGGAGGATGTGTTGTCAAACGCTCCTTCAATGTCCAGAAATGCTCCGAGAAGCACTTCTCCGTTACCTAATGCATTCTCCACTCTGCTAACTAGCTGGTGGAGTGCTGATTCGGTCGATCTTCCTGTTCTGAAATGGTCCGTCCCCCATTATTGCATCCCTTATATGCCTATCTAACAGTTTTTTCAGTGTTTTTACAATAAAGGACATTAGACTGATGGGTCTGAATGCCTTGGCGACCGAGTAGTTGGGACGCCCATGTTTTGGTATGAATACCACTTTGGTCAGTCGCCAGATCCTCGGTACCTATGTGACCTAGGGCCAGACTGGCCCTTAGTATGTGACAAAGCTTGCTGATAAGCAGGTCTGATCCCTGCTGTAGCATCGCTGGACAAACTCCGTCGGGACCCCGAGATTTGTAGGGTTTAAATGAGTTTATAGCCCATTTTATTTTTTCAGGGGATATCACTTTCTTAGCAGCCTGCCAGTTGTCCCTGTGAGCTCTGTTGGGAGCTTCATTAGGTCCTCCAAATCTCCAGGCTTCAGGTGATGCCTTTATGAAACCAACTTACTTGGTAAGAACTTTTTTATTGGCGCATATTTAGCCCCCTTGTTTATAATTTGGTTAGTGATTAGAAAATGCGGCCAATAAAATATCTCCAGGGCACCCAGCTGTCGGAGATTTTTAAAATACTTAAAGGAGGCATGCCTCTATCTAGAAGAAAACAACTTACTTTATAAGTATTTTTTTATTGGCGCATATTTAACCCCCTTGTTAAAAATTTGTTACGTGGTTAGAAAACGCGGCAAATAAAATATTTCCAGGGCACCCAGCTTTCGGAGATTTTAAAAATACTTAGAGGAGACATGCCTCTATCTAGAAGAAAACAACTTACTTTATAAGTATTTTTTTATTTGCGCATATTTAGCCCCCTTGTTAAAAATTTGTTACGTGATTAGAAAACGCGGCCAATAAATATTTCCAGGGACCCAGCTATCGGAGATTTTAAAAATACTTAAAGGAGGCATGCCGCAGGCCTCTATCTAGAAGAAATCAACTTACTTTATAAGTATTTTTTATTGACGCATATTTCGCCCCCTTGTTAAAAATTTGGCAAGTGATTAGAAAACGCGACCAATAAAATATTTCTAGGGCACCCAGCTATCGGAGATTTTAAAAACCCTTAAAGGAGACATGCTCCTATCTAGAAAAAAAACGACTTACTTTCTAAGTATTTTTCATTGGTATATATTCCTAAGGCACCCAGCAGTTTTTAAAAATACTTAGCTGCCTGCTGTTATTAGGAAAGGCCTTCATCTAACTATACAAAAATTAGATCTAATAAATAAAATAACTAATCAGAAGTACCTTTATTGGTGCACATTTATCCCCTTTATTTTAATTGTTTAGTGTCAGTGTCGTTAAATATTACATCCTGCCAATTTTCTAAGTTTTGATGGTACCTAGAAGCTAAAGTTTTGCTCAAAAATGCAACCAAGGGCACTTTAAAAATTTATATTAAAAACCTTCGTCATTCTGTCAAGTATTATGACTTCTGTGGTTAAAAATAATTTTTAAATTTTATATTAAATAACCTTCGCCATTATTGCATTCGGTATTCACCTCTCGGTAAAGAGAACTTCATTTCTATTAGATTACCTTAGCCTTTTTGTCAAGTAATTGGATTTTGGGTTAAGCTTACTGTTGTCGAATACGTTCTGTAGAACGTATTCGACAACAGTTAAACTTAATCCAAAATCCAATTACTTGATTCATTTCATTGTAATGAACAGATCCCACGATACACTCACAACAGAGCCAATTATTATGTTTTTTGATCATATTTAAGGTCGAATATTTATTTAAGCACTAGTCTTCCGCATTTCTGTTTGTTTTATATTAATTAAAATAAATTGTTTTTTAAATAGCATCAGGCTGGCTATCTGTCTCAAGAACAAGTGCCACATATGATCGGCGCCAAGAATTTCGAATCTATTTTATGTGCCGGTGCGACGAGTGCTGTTTATAAAAGAACGAAACAGCGAATTTGCGAAGCTGATTTTGGTATGACGTCACAGGACAGCAGCAGAATATGAATATTACTTTTTCTTATTACTACTTAATTATATTTGTGTTAATTTTAATTCTATGTTAATGTTCTTTGAAGTGATATGTAAACATTGTAGTATTAATGATTTTTAAAATAAACGCTTAAAAAACATGTTGTTTTATTACTCCTTTGGAATAAGACAGGAAAATTAAATATTGTCTGGTAACGTGACTCCTCGAGTTCCTGTGCTTCTAATAAAGTATGGCAAGTATCAGGAGCAGAAAATACCTCCTCGTCCTTCTGCCCTCCTAATGAAAATATCAAAAACCCGAAATTTTGATTTTATATCAGGACCACAGAAACGCGAGGAGGTATCTTCTGCTCCTGATTGGCACTGATGCCGAATTGTGCAAAACTCCCTAGATTTTAGGGAAATATCTCAAATGTGCGCGCCCCTAATAAAAATATCTTGAAAAATTAGGACTTTTGGAAAATCTGGCTCGCTTATCCGATGCAGAAAATACCTTCTCGCACATCTGTGAGCCTGATACAAAATTGTTGGTATTTTTATTAGGATACCAGGAATGCGAGGATGTATTTTTTGCGCTAATACGCGACATTGCCAAATTTTGTAAGATTTCGCATCTTTTAAGAATAATTTATTAGGAGCACAGAAACTTGAGGTTTTTACCTAAGAGTTAAGAAATATTGCACAATTCGGCAACATCTACTATTAAGAGCAGAAAATTCCTTGTCTTTCGGCTTTCCTAATCAAAATGTCAAAAAATCCAAACCTTTGCATCAGGATCACAGAAACGCGAGGAGGTACTTTCCCTCTTGATATGCGACGTTGAAAAATTTCTCACTTGTAAGAATATTTTAGTAGGAGCACATGAACTCTAGGTGTTTTTTCCCTAAAAACCAGGAAATCTTGCACAATTTGGCAACTTCTAGTATCAGAATTAGGAAATACCTCCTCGCCTTTCTGCTCTTCTAATGGAAATTTCAAGAATTCGAAATTTTTTATTTTCTCATGGTCACAAAAGTACACAGAAAGCGATGTTGCCAGATTGTGCAAAACTTCCTAGTTGTTAGGGAAAAATCTCCTCGAATTTCTGTGCTCCTAATAAAAATATCTCCTCGCGTTTCTGCGATCCTGATACAAAATTCAAAACTTCGAGTTTTTGATATTTTCATTAGAAGAGCAGGAACGTGAGTAGGTATTTTCAGCTACTGATAGGGGATTTTGCCAGATTGGGCAAAACTTCCCTTGTTGTGCTCCTAATAAAAATATCTTTAAAAAATTGGAAATGTTGCACGCAGCAACTTCGAGTTTTTGATACTGATTGTTTCTGTATGATTGATCTGATTGGAAAAACATTATTTCTATCCTAAGAGTTGAGAAAAGCAAGGGAAAATAAAACAAAATAATTAGCTTTAAATTTTTTTTAATAAAAAAATATTGTTAAACAATAAGTTACATTATTAATGTACAAATACATTTAATTGAAACTTAACTTTTATGAATAGCAGAAATTATTTGATTTTACATAGAAGTACTAACTAAAAAAATACGAACTTATGACTATTGGTGAGCTTCAGGACTTGTTCTCGATTCTACTCCTTTGCATTCTTTGTTCCATAAACTGCCTTGGCATAATCGGAATTTGAACCCAGACTCTCCACTCCACTCTATTTAAAATAAATATTAATTATTTTAAATAATATTACAATATATCACATACGAGTGGAGCACGACAGAAAATTTTTCTGGACTCATCAAAAGACACTGGAAAAATTCTTGTGACTGAAATTTGATTCTCAAGACATTGGCATCATTATAATCCAATTTTATTTGTTGTCCTGATGCAAGAAGACAAGGATTTAAACTTTTTTTTAGATAAGTGTAGTTTTTAATCGAAAAGCAACTAGCTTTCGTTTAATGCTTCTTTTGATGGGCTCGGAAAAATGTTTGGTACGTACGGGTACGGTAAGTATTTTATACTTTAGGCCGGCATTTGCTTATTTCTGTTAACTAACTACAAATATACCAAAGTTTGGTTTCTAAGTTACGCAGTTTAAGAGCTACTTGTATAAAGCTGTGGTGGATGGACAGATGCTGAATTGAAGTATACACACCGCTCCTCCGAGCCACGATCTATAGATATTCTATTAGAATATCTATGGATGGTGCCCGAGCGGTCTGTAACTCCCCCTGTTACATGTTCAGATGTTGACGACGTAGGGGGTAAAAAAAAAACATTGTATAAAAGAACACTATTTTACACTAGTACAAGGAAAGTAATCAACCATTTCAACCAATCAACCAATTTTACATGATCTGACTTTTTGTAAATAAGACATCACTGGAAAAAAACTCCCATCTCTCAATTTAACAGGTCCTTATCTTAAATTTTAAACATTATACTACTCTCCTGTAATTAACCTATTGGTGCTTATTACATACTAGCTCGCGCCCGCGACTTCGCGGTATAATAATTTTACTCCATTACAAACTTTGATCAAACCCCCATTTCACCCTCTTAGGGGTTGATTTATTAAAAACTGTAAAACACGAGTTTAAACATTTATTTTTTAGAGTAATTCTATGAAGTTTCGAGTTAATAGGACCATCTAATATTTCTTTTCTATATAAAGTGTGAACCAATGTTTCACCCGCTTAGGGGTTAAATTTTGAAAAACCCTTCTTTAGTGAATGCCTACGTTATATAAGAAAACTCTGTGCAAAATTTTAAGTTTCCAGACGCAGCGGTGTGGGTTGTGCGTTGATATGTCGGTCAATCAGTCAGTCAGTCAGTTTCTTCTTTTATATAAGAGATTTTCATTTAACTATTAATACAGACAGGTTTTACTGAAAATTAATTTTGGAATAAGCTTCCAAATAATCCTGGATTACATACATTGTAGATCGGAGAACTTACAAACAAAACTAAAAATAACTAAAAAAATATACAAACCTCTTTAGAAAGTGGTTTTCAGACAAGCTCAGCATCCCTATACTTTTTACCATTTACAGAGAATCTGGTATATTAGTCTCGTTGAGGTTTCTACACATCCAAAAAGGATCTAATGTCAACTGATGAGTTCCAAATGCAAGGCTCTGCTTACTGGCAATCTTCCGACATGTTTATGGTGAAATTCTTATTTTTAGCGTTATTTAAAGATGTACATTGTACATGTTTTGCTTCCATATTTGGTACATGAAGTAGACATCAAGGTTGGTTCAATCTCAATGTCATATTAAAAGTATTAAGTCTCATTTGTACACCATCCTTCAGGGCAAGGCATGGATGTCTTCTGCTGCTCTGGTTTAAGTGGTTTTGCATTTTTAGATGAATAAATTTCATGCCAACTTGTTCAAAGGACATTCCTATACACTTTTAGGATTCCTGTGTGTATCTAAGAACAAACAAAGGTCTTTTATAAAAACTAGCACTTTCTAAAACTGTCTTTAACGTGTTTATTGAAATAAATTTAACTAGCAAGGACATTATTTTGAGCAGCAACAAAAAACTTAGGTTATAAAACGAGAAAGTGAGGTTATGAAAAACGTCAAATATCACATAACCTCAATATTGTCGAGGTTTTTTATAATCTTATCCCAAATCCTGAAAGTACCATTTGTCGAATATTCAAAAATTTATACGTCCTCTGGTTCAGTATGACGTCACATTCTGGGAAAACTTCAAAGTGTTTTAAATAAATATTTGGTTAAAAATGAATCTCAAGTTTATACAATTTTAGACCAGCAATTATAGATATGGTTTCATAGCAAAATCTTGTGTTTGCGTTGAATTTTTTTCTAAAGTGCAGTAATTCTAATTTGCGAAGTAAAACATTAAGACATTAGATGGTACTAGTGCTGTAATGAGGAGAGTTTACATTTTTTTTATATATTTACTTGGTGAAAATATTTGATGTAGACTTAAACTTTGAAAAATATCGCCTATAAGGGAAAAACAGATGCATTTGTACATTTTTTATTTGTACATATTGAGGGCTATGGCCATCTTATAGCTACTCAGGGTTTAAATTTTTATGCTCATGATTTTGTTTATAACATATACACGGTGTCCAAGATAAGGAGGGCCAGTATGGGGACCCCGTTAATAGCTAGAAATATAAAATTGAGAACTAATAAAATGATGTTCCGAAATTTTTCAGATGATTGTTCATTTTTGAGTTATTTCGAAAAAACTAATTTTCGAATTTTAAATTAAATCTTTTTCTGGCGTTAATCTGAACGGTAGAGCTAAACTAATAAAACTTCTTTATAGCAACTCTTAATGAACTTAATGATTAAGTTATCAGTTTTTTTTATTCGACTGTTTCGTCTTTGGGCAGCGATCATCAACTTCATTTTTTTAAAACGGTCCTGATTTTTTGGTATCAAATTTTAAAAGCCCTTTTTATTCTGAATTCAGCAGTGCACAACACATATGGTTAAATTACATTTTGAGTCTTTTTTACCATTATTAAAAAATTTGTGTGATACGGACCTGTCTCCTAGAACATTTCATACATTGTTTCAGATTTTGTAATTTAATGAAAATAATAATGAAGCATACTCAATCTTTTTAATTTCGAATTTTAATAATTATGGCTAGTAAATAGGAAAAATAATCAATTAATTACTGTTAAAAAATATTCCAAGACCAGCGTATATCACATATTATGGTTTAATTAGGTTTTGACATACTTGTATTAATTTTAATCTTTTTAATAAAAAAATAGTCCAATATTTTTAATTACTGTAGCTATATTTCTAAATAAACTTTTTTAAATGCATTTGTTGTTTTTTTACTTGCTAAATATTAAAAAATCCCAAATTACTAAAAGTAGCGAAATGTGTCAACATTTAACAACAATTCCTTAACAATAGGAAAATATGCACAACCTGGCAATGTCGCGGATCAGAAGTAGATACAAAATTTGAGATTTGATATTTTCATTAGAGCAGAAGTGCGTGCAGATATTTTTGACTTCTTATAAGCGACGTTTGTGCAAGATCTCAGTTCTTAAAGAAATACCTTCTCGAACTTCTGTGCTCCTAATAGAAAATCCCTAAAAACGAAGAAATTTTGCACAATCTGGCAACGCCGCACATTGGGAGCAGAAAATACCTCCTCACGTTTCTCTGATCCGGATACAATATTCAAAATTTACAGTCGTTTCCAGGCGAATCGCCAGCGACTTCTGAACAAGCGCTTTGCCAGCGACACGCCGTTGATGCGTGTATCGTAGTGAGCGATACTCAGCAAAGATTCGAGGATTTTTCGCAAAACTATTAGGAGTAGTTTACCTCCTCGCACTTCTGCACTCCTGATACACAAATACAATTTTTCGTTTTATTTTTCACTGTAGGTGCTGAAAATTAAGATTTTTACCAAAATTTGGACAGCAAAGATTCGAGGATTTTTCGCAAAACTATCAGGAGTAGTTTACCTCCTCGCACTTCTGCACTCCTGATGCACAAATACAATTTTGCGTTTTATTTTTCACTGTAGGTGCTGAAAATTAAGATTTTTACCAAAATTTGGACAGCAAAGATTCGAGGATTTTTCGCAAAACTATCAGGAGTAGTTTACCTCCTCGCACTTCTGCACTCCTGATACAAAATTCCAATTTTGCGTTTTATTGTTCGCTGTAGGTGCACAAAATTCGAATTTTGACCAAAATTAGACAGCAAAAATTAAATTTTTCGTTCTACTTTTTACTTTGGGTGCAAAATATTAAGATTTTTACCAAAATTTTCGAAGCAAAAATCCGAGGAGTTTTCGCACAAATTATCAGGAGTAGTTTACCTCCTCGCATTTCTGCACTCCTGATACAAAAATCAAATTTTGCGTTTTATTGTTCACTGTATGTGCACAAAATTCGAATTTTGACCAAAATTAGACAGCAAAAATTAAATTTTTCGTTTTACTTTTTACTGTGGGTGCAAAATATTAAGATTTTCACCAACATTTGGGAAGTAAAAATTCGAGGAATTGCAAGTAGTAACTGGTGGCGTCATCTATTGGACAATTTTGGAAATAGAATTTTAAAAATTTATTATCAAAACGTCGGAGAGTTGCAGTAAACTGTAGTGACTAGTGCCATCTCTAGGTCAACTGCGAAACTAAATTTTCAAAGTTTTCTTATGGAAACGTCGGAAAGTAGCAGTAAGTAGTAACTGGCAGCGCCATCTGTTAGTCATATTCAGAACTATCGCAACAATTTGTTCCTAAGTTGGCTAACAGATGGCGCTAGTGCTAAGTAGACAGCAAAAATCAAATTTTTCTTTTTATTTTTTATTTTGGGTGCAAATATTTAGAATTTTACCAAAATTTTCCAAGCAAAAATTCGAGGAGTTTTCGCACAAATTATCAGGAGTAGTTTACCTCCTCGCACTTCTGCACTCCTGATACAAAACTAACATTTTGGAAATCAGAAACGCGGCGCAAGTCCCCGCGTTTCTGATTTCCAAAATGTTGGTCAAAATCTCAATTTTCTGCACCGAAAGTGAAAAATAAAACGAAAAATTGGATTTTTGTATCAGGAGTGCAGAAGTGCGAGGATGTAAACTACTCCTGACAGTTTTGCGAAAAATCCTCGAATCTGCTGTCCAAATTTTGATAAAAATCTTAATTTTCAGCACCTACAGTGAAAAATAAAACGCAAAATTGTATTTGTGCATCAGGAGTGCAGAAGGGCGAGGAGGTAAACTACTCCTGATAGTTTTGCGAAAAATCCTCGAGTCTTTGCTGTCCAAATTTTGGTAAAAATCTTAATTTTCAGCACCTACAGTGAAAAATAAAACGAAAAATTGTATTTGTGTATCAGGAGTGCAGAAGGGCGAGGAGGTAAACTACTCCTGATAGTTTTGCGAAAAATCCTCGAATCTTTGCTGTCCAAATTTTGGTAAAAATCTTAATTTTCAGCACCTACAGTGAAAAATAAAACGAAAAATTGTATTTGTGTATCAGGAGTGCAGAAGGGCGAGGAGGTAAACTACTCCTGATAGTTTTGCGAAAAATCCTCGAATCTTTGCTGAGTATCGCTCACTACGATACACGCATCAACGGCGTGTCGCTGGCAAAGCGCTTGTTCAGAAGTCGCTGGCGATTCGCCTGGAAACGACTGTAAATTTTGAATATTGTATCCGGATCACAGAAACGTGAGGAGGTATTTTCTGCTCCCAATGTGCGGCGTTGCCAGATTGTGCAAAATTTCTTCGTTTTTAGGGATTTTCTATTAGGAGCACAGAAGTTCGAGAAGGTATTTCTTTAAGAACTGAGATCTTGCACAAACGTCGCTTATAAGAAGTCAAAAATATCTGCACGCACTTCTGCTCTAATGAAAATATCAAATCTCAAATTTTGTATCTACTTCTGATCCGCGACATTGCCAGGTTGTGCATATTTTCCTATTGTTAAGGAATTGTTGTTAAATGTTGACACATTTCGCTACTTTTAGTAATTTGGGATTTTTTAATATTTGGCAAGTAAAAAAACAACAAATGCATTTAAAAAAGTTTATTTAGAAATATAGCTACAGTAATTAAAAATATTGGACTATTTTTTTATTAAAAAGATTAAAATTAATATAAGTATGTTAGACTTAAAATATAGATTCACCTCGTTAAATAAAAGTAAGTTTAGATCGGATTTGGTTGACTTGCCACACGTTAAGCTCTTCATATTCCCCAATGCACGTGTCAACCTGGTCCGGATTGTATCCTTTGCTAATATTTTGTCGTTGACGTTGTGTGGTCTGTATCCTTTATTTTCGAAGGTTTGGTTGGGTCCGGTTCCCGGGCAAGTCTGACCGGACTATATTTTAAATTCTAGTCCTTCAAAAATTCAATCAGTGTTTGTTTGGAACTGCATTCGTTGGGGATGTTACGATCTTTCTAAAAATATATGTGAATGATTAACGTGTCTAGTTTCTGGATCATGTCCTCACCCTGTTTACCAGGGTGTGGACACAAGCCCCACATGCTGAGTTCTCAAGTTTTGTGTGGTTTATGACCAGGGGCAATTGCATATTGAGATATGCAATAAAAATGCTGTCAACCGTTTAAACGCTCTAAAAACCGGGACCCTTATAAAATTAAACCTGTACAGCCTCTGAGTCAAAAACGATAGCTTTTACCCCTATTAACTTTAAATGCTCAACCGGAAATTTCGACAACTAGGGCTTTTAGTTCTTATGATATATCATTCTGCGACATTATGGATTTTTGAAATATAGGATAAGGATATCTCTAATTTTTAGGATATGGATGTTAGAAACCCCGTTCATGGGTTAGTATGCAGTAAAATTTGAAAAAAAAATTTGCGTAGCATCCCCTACAATTCAAACTTTTTGAATAAGAACACAAAAAAAATCAAACCGCATGTAGGAACCCTCTTGCAGAACATTTTATTTTAGGGCTTAAAAACGCGATTCATCCACCTTAACACAACTAAAACACAAATTTTGGATATTTTGAGGACATGCGCGGCTGAATTCCAAATTCCAATGTCTCGTGTCACCTCACCCTAACAAACCCTAATCTATGGTGTCACCCACAGCTATATCGTATGAACTTTTTTTCGGGTCATCGAAACGCACTAAATATAAGACAAATCAGAGCCCTTATTATTATTGTCGGGAACGTGAAGGTGGCGGAGCTCCTGTGGAGTGGCTCTAACAGAGAAAAGCCTATTTCTATGAGCTCTAAAATGATCTTGGTGGCGACATCTATCGGGCACTCGGCTTATTTTAAATGGGAGCATTATGTAGAAACTGAGACCGGTAAACAGTTTACTTTAGTTTTACAGGGACGGGAATAGGGACATCTAATTAAAAAATAGATTTATTTATTGTTGGACAGACTTGTTGCATTAGATAAATTACGGAAATTCTATAATCTGATTTTCCATTCAAAATTGCATCAACCTAAAAAATAATACTAACGTCATAAACAAACACGTCAGACACCGTCCCCTCCTCAAACGATAAATTCTCAGTGAGTTGTGAGTTGTCAGTTGTCAATAGTACGCCCGTTTTCTCAGTTTATTCCAAGTTTAATCCTAAGGAAAGGTGATTCTAGGTCATAATTAAGTTAATAAGAATGTTCAGTTGGTTGTCAAAGGATAACCATAAACAAGAGATCTACAACAATGTTGTGGAAGGTCTCAAGGATATTTATAAGCACAAATTGTTACCCTTAGAAGAGCATTATCAGTTCCATGATTTCCACAGCCCCAAATTAGAAGATTCGGACTTTGATGCCAAACCAATGATCCTTTTGGTTGGTCAGTATTCCACAGGTAAAACCACCTTCATTAAGTATTTACTCGAAAGAGACTTTCCTGGAATACGAATCGGGCCTGAGCCCACAACTGATCGTTTCATTGCTGTTATGCATGATGAGAAAGAAGGTATTATTCCCGGCAATGCTTTAGTAGTAGATCCTAAGAGACAATTTCGACCGCTTTCAAAGTTTGGTAATGCATTTCTAAACCGCCTTCAGTGTTCTCTTGTTAGTTCACCGGTTTTACAGAATATTTCAATAGTAGATACACCTGGTATTCTGTCTGGCGAAAAGCAAAGAGTAGATAGGGGTTATGACTTCACTGGAGTACTTGAATGGTTTGCAGAGAGAGTCGATAGAATAATATTACTTTTCGATGCACACAAACTTGATATTTCTGATGAATTCAGACGTTCAATTGAAGCTCTCAGAGGCCATGATGACAAAATACGAATTGTATTAAACAAAGCAGACATGGTGGATCATCAACAACTGATGCGAGTTTATGGTGCCCTTATGTGGTCCTTAGGAAAAGTACTACAGACTCCAGAAGTTGCAAGAGTCTACATTGGTTCTTTCTGGGATCAGCCTTTAAGATATGATGTAAACCGAAGACTATTTGAAGATGAGGAACAAGACTTATTTAGGGACTTGCAATCATTACCCAGAAATGCGGCATTAAGAAAACTAAATGACCTAATTAAAAGGGCAAGGCTTGCTAAAGTACACGCCTATATAATTGCTGAATTAAAAAAGGATATGCCCTCTGTTTTTGGGAAGGACTCTAAGAAAAAGGAACTTATAAAAAATCTGGGCCAAATTTATGAAAAACTGCAAAGAGAGCACCAAATATCCATGGGAGATTTTCCTGAAATTAAAAAAATGCAAGAAGTACTAGTAAATTCAGACTTTGCAAAATTTAACCCCCTTAAACCAAAGCTTTTGGATATTGTAGACAGAATGTTGGCAGATGATATCTCCAGACTTATGGCAATACTACCTTTAGAAGATACCCAGAACAATCATCAGGATGGTCATGTACAAGGAGGAGCATTTAACAATGTTGAAGATACTGCCTCGCCATTTGGTTACAAGAGAGGGGAAGGTATAGATGCAGGAGCTGGTGAGCATGATTGGATTGTCAACAGGGAAAAGCCAAGATATGACGAAATCTTTAATCAGCTTAATCCAGTAGATGGAAAAGTAGCTGGCATGGGTAAGTTTTTTTTTTATTTTAGGTGAAAATGTTCTAAAAAGACTAAAAGAAATAATATCATTGACAAATTTATAAATTTACACTTAAGGGAATAGCAGTTATTGTTTTCAACATTATGGAAGTTTTTTTAAAGTGGTACAAAGTAAATATTTTTCTCCTGGCCTTATTACAGTTATTACAACATACACAATTTTTATAAGAATTTAGAGATATCCTGGTATCCAAACAAAATACTTAAAGTGTCTGGACTATAAATTCTTTATTTAGTAATCGCCACCTTGCTTGCAACACAAATATTAAAAAATTAGGTACCTGTCATCACATCAATATTAGATTAATACTTAATACCATCAGACCTCGCATCAGACATACAACTAAGCAAATATTATATAATTAATAAATTGATAATACATTTTTATTTATTCATTTTATGACTTCAAATTTAGGTTAAAATCTAGTTTAGTTATAATTAATTAATTCTGCCTAATATTTGAGTAAATAAAAATATTAGATAAATATAAAATGTGCAAAGTTAGTAACAATTATAAGTCTGTTGAAATACATATAAAATATTAATAAAAATAATATTCAGGTGATTCAATATCATGATTTTTAAGTTAATCTATTTCACTAAATGCTGTTCAGAGTCCTTGAACTAAACCTAAGCTTTTATAAGTCTACTGTAAACATTTACTAGTAATAATAATCTACCTATCTGCTCTAATAACCATCCAATGAAAATGTCTGTAAGATCTTAATTATCTTTATTCAAATAAAACGCCTTTAATTAGACTAATTGAAGACAATTTATTTAATTTTTAAGTAAAGTTCGATTTAAGAGGTCATCTGGCAACGATTTAAAAAAATTTGTTTTAAATGAAAATGCAAGGAAACGCGGGCAACTATTTTAAAGATTGTCAATTAACAAGTAAACAGTAGACCTGTTATTTTTTTAAATGGCATTTAAAAAATGTTTAATCTTAATGATTTCTACTGGTGCAGAGCCAGCAAAATAGTAGTGAAATATTTATATTATATTTAAAAGCTCTACAAAAATACAATAATTAGTAATGTATTATATTTTTATGAGGTACTGTAGAACTGAACCCTTGTTGGTGCACTGCCCAGACAATGTTTTTTTAACATAAAAGTAGTGGCTATTATGTTTCAATATATATTGCCAAAAGATTTTTAAAAGTTTTTTTCAATATTTTTTATTATGATTATATAAATAGAAGATAATATGTTTAGCAATTATCATATTATCTTATCAAAACCATTATTTGTGTCACCCCTAATAAGTAAATAGAAAAAGCAAATAAAAAGTTTACAAGAAATAAGTGATAAATGACATAAAGTTTTAATAAAAGCATGACAATTATTAATGAATCACCTGCACATAGACATTCACAGCCTTATCAGCGCACCATGACGATTTTTTTAATCGCAAGTGTTTCTATTTCTTGCCATCAGAAAATATATTATCTACTAATATGTAAAGTATATTAAAAAAATTGCGTTAATGTGTCCCTTGCAGTATTTAGCTTCAGAAAATAAACCTTACTTTTATCATGCCAATACGGCGCTGTCTCTTATTGTTTCAATATACAATCGCCGTGCATAACCCCACCTTGAAAGGCAATTTTAGAGTCATTTTCTATTTCCTTTTTAGTCTGTTACATAATTTACATACAAAATTGCTAATTTTGGCTTATTGTTAAATGACATTAACTGTTCCGTTTTGTCTCTTTCAATCATTCATTATTTTGTTTGTTGAAATATGCATAATTAAAACATCTAAGTTAAATTAAAGCATAAAGATTTAATTACTTATTTGATTACCATAGATTTTTGTTCATTATTGTTATTGTACTTATTCCGGCCAGGACTATCATATTCAATGCCAAAAAAATAAGGAAAACATTTACTTCTGCACTTTACAGTGTCTTTATGCAATCTTTTTATGAATTGATGGAATATAGAATGATTTTTGTTGTGTTTCTATTACTTGCCAAAATAATTGTTAGGTAGTCTTGATTTTGTTAGGGTAAATTTTAAATCATCTGCTTCCTTGTTTTTTAGCCATGTTGAATGCACCACCGACATTAATAGGAATTTGGACCAAAAAAAAGAAATTCTGGTCCTTAAGACGATGTAAGCCACAGTAACGGATTTTTAATGTTGCATTTTCGTGGTGCTTACTGTAATATTTTGAGGGGTTTTTCAATAGCAGAGTTTTGTACAAAAACATAGCTATGCTATTTGTCCTGTTTGCTAAAAAATGTTCTTTTTTGTCCTAGTTCTAGATGGTTTTTGGGTTTTAAACAGTTTATTCTAGAAGTTTGACTGTCATTACTAAACCTCATGATGTCATGATTAGATTTGTTTTTAAAATTTATATTTATCTCTGAATCATTGGTAACTCATAAAATACTTAAGTTTGCTGCAACAGTACAAGTTTTAATGGCATATAGATAGCGACTGAATTTGCATCAGAGAATAATGTAAAAAAAAGTTTTATTTAAAAATGTTTAATCATAGCTGAAAATTTAAATACCAAGGAAGCAGACTAATTTGACTGTGGTGTATTTCAGTTTCTTGCTTTATACTGTTTGTCCATAAAAAGCTTTCTAGCCGAAAATTATTTTTATAGTATGCAGTAAATTCCATGACTTATGGTTTGTTTAATCTTTAGTATATATTAACTAGCTGTGTTAATTATATTTGTAATTAGAATTTTAAATATTATAAAATTAGTTTACCTATTAGGTCATCTGAATTGGCTGCATATACAAGATGACATAGTCCATACGAGTTTATGCTGCAATCTTCACATGTTCAAACAAGTTTTTTTATTCTAGCTGCAAAATCCGAAATGGTAAAATCCAAGCTGCCCAACACGGTCCTAAGCAAAGTCTGGAAGTTAGCTGATGTTGACAAAGATGGTATGCTAGACATTGACGAGTTTGCCCTTGCAATGCATTTAATTAACATCAAAATTGATGGCAATGACCTACCATCGGAACTACCTACCCATTTGGTACCCCCTTCAAAGCGTTGAGTCTTTGTTTTATTTCATGTAAAACACCCTATTTATTTTGTTCATCCGCAAGTGCTCTATTTATTAAGATCATGTCTTTTGTGCCTACGTACAAACCATTTTCCTAAGCTTGAATAGGAGAATTTTCTTATACCAAAAACTTTTTTTAGTCTTTTGCAATAATAGTTTAATAAAAATAGTTTAATTGTTTAACAGTTGTATATGTTAAGTTCACATTATTTTTTAATAGACAAAGCTTTATTTTAGTGTCGAGCCTAAAGTACCAAAGTACTACTTAACAACATTATCTAGAAAAATTAAAAATGTAATAAATGTTTTATTATTTTTTGAGTTTAAATTTTTTTAAGGTAATTCTAAATAACCAATGTGATAATACAGCGTGTACTATGTATATTTGTATTATAATAATGTAGATAAATATTTTTTTAAATGATTGTTTGAAATCAAACCAATTAAAACTTATGGTTAAATAATTCAAGTTTGTTTAACATATTTTGTATATTATTTCACTCTTTAAGTTTTTAGGCACTTGGAGGAAATGTTTTTAGAGATGATATTACACAATTCCATATGTATAAAGTAATATAATTTCTTGTCCACCATGTATACTGTTATTACAATTTTCTATAAAGTTTTCTTATTTAAATAAATTTGTCCATTTTTCAGTTGATATTTTGTTTGTTACATACCTATCCCACACAAAATATTCTCTACTCTTAACACCTCATCCAAACCTTTAATTAATATTTATATAATCTATTGCAACTTCAAGAAAGAAGCAAAATTTTGAAGAACTGGCTGATTTGGTCATTCAAATATTGAAGGGAAAAAGAAATAAAGTACAAAATTTATTCAATAAAAAAATTTATTGTTGTAAATTTATTTAAAAGTTAAAAACTAAAACTTTACTGTAAAATTTTGCTCTAAAAATTTCTTTGAAATAGTCTAACTTACAGAGTAAAAATTAATAAAAAATAAAGATATGCCATAAATTTAAAAATCAATGCAAGTTTTAATCTTCCAATATTGAGTGTGACTCCGAGTTTGCCCAGGTCGCCCTACAAGGCATGCTCATAATGAAGGCATTGTGTATTTTTGTGAGAGATACTGTTGTACATTAAATACCAAATTTGGCCTCGAAACGCTTCTTCCTAATATATCCCATACATGTTCAATGGATTCAAATCAGATAATTGGGGTGGTCATGCTAAAACCCGGTTCTGAAGATAAGTTTAGTAGAAAGACGCGCGTTGTACATTAACTGGCAACAGGCTGAAGAATAACAGATAATCCATTGTTTGTAAATACCGCTCAGAAAAAACAAGATCACTCTTTGTATATTAGACATGGTGTATCTCTGGGACTGCAACTAAGCATTCTGTGTTGCTAGGAGGTCTTCAAACTCCCATTCTTGATTTATCTGAACCAGTCCAAATCGATACTCATCAGCAAAAAAATGGGAGCCTATTGGGGGGCCAGTTCACTAGATCTAAAATATACCATTCTGTTTGTCATTTAACTTAATTATAAAAAAAAACTTTTATTTATGCATTACCGACGAAATCCTAATTTAATTTTTATTTTATTTATATTTACTAGTCCGTATTTCGACACTTTCAATACCTAATTGAGAGGTGTAAAAAACAAAAAACTTTCAAATATTTTGGGTATTTTATTATATTTTTGTTGTTATAAAGTATCTTTATAATTTTTGTTTAATTAATTATTTTTAGCTTTGAGCCAAACCTGTAGTGCTCAGTCAGGTTTTAGGTAAGCTAAAAATATACCAGTTTAGAATTTTATAGTGGTAAAGTCCCAAATAAATTGGGTGGACTTTACAGAGAATTTCACCACTAAAACACAGATCTTGCTTAAAAGATGTCCTAACAATTGCACTCTGAGGCATATGCAGAATTTATTCCAGAACCATTGTAAATTCTGTCAAAAATAAGCTACGTACTACAGGAACAATAACATTTAAAACAAAACAGAAACATTTAGTAACAAACACTTATTCTGTAAAAGTACCAAAACATTAACTATTAATACATTTTCTAAAATTCCTATTGTCTATCGATATAAAAACTATTTAATAGTAAAATGGCATGTTACTTTTGATGTCACTATCTACTTTGGTAGGTACTACTCTTGTCTTGTGTTCACGTTTTAGAAACTCCTGGTTAGTCAACCTCTTTAATGTCATGTTAACTGATAGTACTAATATTATTGTTCATAAAATCAGTTATTTTGATAGATGCCCTTTAAATGTAAAATTTCAATATACAAAGTTTTTGGTTCATTTGTTAATAAGGGTCCAGGGTTCTGAAGCACCCTGTCTAAAAAGTAAAACAGGAACATGAAGTAGGAAGTTTCTGAAACAGGAACAGTCTTTTTACTACTACTACTACAAAACTACAAATAGGTAATGACTAGATGGACATAAATATACCCTTTTTTGCAGGCCTTACTAAATATTTGCAAAAATACTCATTCCCTTGAATTTACTAAGATTTTGTGTGCATGTAGGTATGTGTGATTTTATCACCTGAAATTACTATACAGGGTGTTTTGCTAAAGACTTCAGCCACCGATTTTTTGGAAAGTAAATAAGGATAACATTCTTTAAAAAACGATTAGTGGATTGCATTACACATTTTTATCGACGTTCTTAAAATTTTTGTGGTCGTGACTCCTCACAGAAACTAGCAGAGGGCCAACACCCTGTATAGATAAGATTTACTATAACTGATATTAAACCTTTCATGTGAGTAGGTAATATTATTTTTCGCGAATTCATTATTTACACCTAGAGAATCTCAATTTGGCAACTGTGCTATTTATAAGAATGATTTGCGCTTGGCCTCTTATTTAATACTTGTATGCTCTGTGTACTTTTGTAGGTTTGTTGCAAAGAAGCCGACTGATCTTCCAAATTTCGCTTTAAACTTTGGATGGTGTTTAACAGAACTTGATGCCTAAGATTTTCTGAACTACCTATGTAGTTTTCAACGGATACATTTCCTGTTTCATTACCTAAGTTAAAAGCAACAGTTTTACCTGAAAAAAGTGGGTTAGTTAAAGTAAAATAAATAGGTGTTGAACAAATATTTACTTATTAAATTTTTTACATTGTATTATTCTTTCAATCTACGCTAATAAAATAAAAACAATCTTTGAATTATGTAGGAATTTTTGGTAAAAGCCAGAATCAAAGCAGATCCTATTTTAAATCGACTAATCAATGAAAAGAACCATTATAAAATATTGGAATCTTACCATGTCCCCTTCCTATGTTAGTGGTGTTTTTTCCAAAGTAGACTTTTCGTTTCACAGGTTCACTTTGGGGGCAGCTCTTTAGAAATTTTTTGTTCGATCTTTGAAAACCTTCTTCTTCAGAACTACTACTGCTGCCCACAGGAACTTCTGTCGCTCTTCTATGTCTAAAAAATAATATAATAATTAGTCCCAGAATGTGACCAACATTGGAAAAATATATATAGACTTTATTTATTCCAAAAAGTAGTCTTATTTTGTCCATAAATAGACTCACCTAGGACTAAGTATACTTATGGGATTCTGCTCTGCTTTATAGAGAATACTTTTGGGTTGAAGATTTTTTTTAGGAGTAACAGGTGATCCATAAGTAACTGCATGGTATTCGTTAACTGTTTTTTTCAACATCTTTACACCTGGATGATTAAGAGGTTCATGGTGTTTCTGATAAATGTCCTGATTTGACTGTTTCCCTTCCCGAAGGACAAGGGTCGATTTTTGTACATCATCAGTTATATTTCTTCTAATTGCAACTGGTGACTGTCCCTGTAATTCCTTTCTTACCAGGACAGGGGAATTGTTAATGATAAAGTTGGTAATATGATTTTTCTTAGGACTAAACCGGCTATTCTTAAAAACAGCCGCGGACGGAGGAACATTAGAATTTTGTATTATAGGTTCATCTGTAGGCTTACTTTTAAAGAGTACTTCAGGTTTGGCACATTCTGTAGATCGTAAGAGTTCAACTCTTTTATTTGTAGGTGTGGAAAGCCTTCGGGGGCTCAATCCATTTACGTTCATGGTGCGAATTATTTGCTCAGCTTGACCTATTAGCTCTCTGTATTTTAAGTCAGCTTCTCTGTCCCTTTTATCTAAGAGGACCGTTGTATCTCGTTGAAGACACACTGAGTTGGAACGCTGTTTTAGGCACTCTTGTTGAATTTTGTAATGGGGTTGTTTTAGGCTTGATTTACGGACGGAGATTGGTGTTGCACCTGCACTTTTCGAACCATCTTGGTGCAAGCTCCAATGTCTAAAAATTGAAAACAAAATTAATGTAGTCTTATTGAGGCCACAAGTTTAAGTTCTGACCTTGTCTTTTCAACTGAATGCTTATGAACCTTTTTACTAGTGCTTGACCTTCGTCTTCTATCACTGGACTCTTTTAATTTTCTTGTGGCACGTCTTCTCGAAGATCTCTTCCTCTGCATATCTGGTGGTATAAAATATAAACAATGTCCAGTGTTGTCTATTTTACTTTCTATTTCTATATAAGCACCTAAAATTAAAAAATATTAATCTTTCCCCATGTCCCCCAAGTTTGAGAAATGTTTTTTGTAAATATAAATCTGAGCAAATCTAAGCGGGCTTACCATTATCAATAAAATCTAGCTCTGCATCAGCATTATCATCTTCGTCACCACCATCTTGACCAGTATCAATGTCACTTTCACAGTCTGTAGGGTCGCCATCACTCAGTATATCCGTTTCTTTTTCGTAAACGTAGCTTTCGTCATACTTGCCCATCATTTCGTTTAAAGTATAGTCGTCTTCATCACTAAATGATCTATGAAAATGATGATCAAACGAATGATTTGGCCCTGCACTAAGTGAAGAGCACGAGGATGAAGAGAGGGATCTTCTGTGAGTAGCTGGGCTCAGATATCTATGTTGAATGCTATAACAAAGAAAACAATTGATGGTACTTTCATAGCTCTAATTCGTCATAAGACTTATTTAAGGCATGTGTTTGTGTTTAATACTCAAGTAAATTATAACTAGAATTCTTAACTTACGGACTATTTCTAAATTTATTAAAGCCAGTAGGAGTCATCGCGACTTCTTGCCGTACTGGTAATGGACTGGGTACGGCACTGGTTGTGCCTCCTGGAAGCCATGGATTCGTTCTAATCCGATTTCGTTGCCTTGGAGACACAAGGCCAGAGGCTGTATTTTCAGAGACATTTCCAAAAAATATTGTCGATGACGTTACAGTAGATGTCTTTTCTTCTAAACACTCCTTAATAAAAAAAATAATATTTTTGTGTACAGCTGAAGTCATATAATTTAATTATGTACATACTTATTTTAAATTTTCTACCATACCTTTACACTATCTTGAGATAAAACTGCAGGGTCGGGAGGCTGAGGGATTAAAAAGCATTTAACGGATTTTGACGAACACGGTACCTGGGTATTTATGTCGGGATTAAGCCGATTTTCTGCACGTTCTTCTGAAAAGATAAATAAATAAAAATAAATATAGAACAAAGCTATCAACTGCAAAACAGAGCTACAATAATAATAGAATTATAAATGCACTTAAAAAAAATCAATCAAAATATAATTTTGCTTATTAAAGTTTTTCAAACCTGCTGATTTTTTGTTAGAAGAATTTATTAGGTATTCTGGTGGTGCACCTGGGGAGGTACCGTCTGTGCTGTATCCAGTAGAATAAGCCGATTCTGGAGAGGATAAATTTGTTGCTGAATATCTAGACAATTCCACACTTTTCTCATCATGTGGTTTTATATATTTGATTTCCCCTTTAGTCCCCTAAAAAAAATAGGTTAAAGCGTACCGTAAATTCCTGTTTCAGAAACTAAAAAGTTACCTCTTTAGTTCCATATGTCTAAGTACCTAAATTAAGGTTTGCTCAAGTTTATTGATAAACATACATATTAACTAAAATTGCCTATATAAATTATAATACTTTTACATAGGTTGACCTAATATTAATTGTTTTACGGTTTTTAATTTAGTTCAGCAGTGTAGGGTTAGTAGACTATACAAATGTTTCTGTAAAATTATTACTGTTGTACATATGGTAGAGAAAAAAGTATTTTTGGCTGCTGTGATGTCATGACTAATTTGTTTTAATTTTCTTTTGCATTTTATCCGACCCAAACTAGAATTGGAAAAACCTTTTTAGATATGTACGTGATATAATGTCCATATTTCTATATTTAAACAAGAGTTGCTGGTTTTCCTAGTTATTAAGATATTGCGACGTTTGCTACCGTTCTAAACACCCTTAACCATTCTTCCTAAATTCAAAACTTTGAAAGTGATTTTACATACGAGGGACTTTGGGTCCGGTAGGTACGGTTTTCAAAACAAGAGTTTCTGAGACAAGAAACTTGTTTCAAAGTTGCTTTACTTACCTTTGTTTCACTATCCAATAAACAGGTATTTTTCCAGGTAACTGTGTGATTGTTAGTGGTAGGCCTGTTGCTAATCAATGTAGCGTTCTTTGCTTGCTTGTCTTTTCGATGTTGTTTCTTCTTAGGTCTGACAGCATCCATCCAAGCACGTAGCTTATTTCCGAACATTTTGGGGTAGGCTTTAAGAGGCTGTACAAACACAAAATAAAAAATAGAGGAATAGGTCTTTAAAAACCCAGTAACACGGCAAATCGTAATGCTATAACGCTACAATATCTACCATAGTGGGCTCTATTTTACTTAATATGTGATTTATAGAGTTCTTTAAACGGTACTTACATGAGTCTAAGCTTCTTGCTTAACTATATTTTTGAAAATGTTGTTCCACATATTTTTCGGCATTTTTCCAGTAAGCCCACAATTTTTGAGGCATATTTTAACCGCAGGCGTGCACCAGTTTTCTAAAATATTTTGTAAAACGTACAGCCATCGCGACGCAACGGCGCGTCCGACACAGCGCGTTACATCATTGACGTTTCTACATGCCAATGCAAGAACGGCGTCGCGTCGCACGCGTCGCGTCGTCGCTATATCCCAAGGGTTCTGCCCTTAGAGCGCTTGTAGACGTCCGTTTTTTCACCGGACCCTGGACCGTATTTTTTACCGGACTTGCGGTGTTGTTTAGGTTGTATTGAAAGTGTGTACTGTACATGCACCCTATATCGGTGCCGAGACTATACAAGGATAAACATTTTTTGTCGGCCCGTGGTCCGGTGAAAAAAATGGACGTCCACAAGCGCTCTTAGTATTCAACAAAACCCTGATAAATCATGCCTGGGGTATCGGTATAAGGGGTTCTATACCTCTTACTCTAGTGCACTTAGTCTTACTAAAGCTAAATTTTGTGGGATTGTATAGTTTTCGTAGCTCTTTTTAACCTACTAAAAGTCCCGATTTATCCGAGTGGCCAAAACGGCTTTAAACTCTGAAAATTCAGCAATTTCTCGTACTTTCTTAAATATCTCAAAAACTACAACGAAATCGAAAAACATGAAGGTAAGAAAATTAATGTAAGTACTTTAATTTTCTTACCTTCATGTTTTTCGAAAAAAACACACAAATTTTGTAGAAAGTAAATTTTCATAGGTTTATTTATAAAAAAGTTACAGCCCCTTTGAATCTCAAGAATACGTAATAGAAATTTCATCAAATTTTGCCATATAGATATAAACTTAGCTTTGCGTAATGGTACTCGAAGTAAGGTGTCCAAAAGCCGAATTTTGCAAAATTATATGAAGAATTAGGGGTTCACCATATAAAATTTTATAACGGCGCTGGCCTATCTGTTAGTAAAGTTGTTGTGTAGTATTTTTGTAATATAGCTATAGGGAGAATTTCGTAAATAAAACAAATAATAATAAAAATTAAATATTTGTTTATATGTAAATGATCATTATTAAAGTAAGGTTATAAAAAAAGTAATTGGTATGGTTATTTATTTATTGGAAGCCAAGTTCTAGTTCGTCAGACTCGTTATCCGAAATTTTTTCGTCGTTTGAATAAGATGATGTCCTCTGATTGTGGTGTTTCTTCACTATTTTAAAAAGGGAGCAAAAAAATTCTAAGCTGCACGCCAAAGTTCCATCACCCATTCTCTTAAAGCTTTTATCTATAAAAAATATACATAATCGTTTATCTAGCCAATAAACACATAATATAAAAAGGCTTTTTTGGGAGAGGGGAAAGATAAATATAAGGCAGCAGTGCTATTACTAACCCATGGGAACAGGAACCCCTTTAATGATCACACACTGCTTTGCTAGACTTCCTAAAAATCGCCTTAACAAGTCTTCCAAATTTTCGTGACTTATATTGTGTAACTTGGCCAAAAATTTGAGTAGATACTCTATTAAGTAGCATTCTTCCTGAAAATGTCAATTACTTAATGCAGATTGAGAATTTCTTGAAAAAAACGTTTCGGTATGTTATTGTCAGGTAAGTTACAAGTATGAAACTTAAAAATTAAATTCAACTGGATAAAATAGATTACGACTCGTTGTTTATGGACAAAGAAGCCACTAAAGAATATAAATCAACTAAAAAAAAAACACTCTAAATCGAGTCATGATCTTTTTTTCAGTTCATAAATTAAATTGAGTCATTTCTTACCAATTCAAATTTTTGAAAACACGCTTCTGGCTGTTTATACATTACAACGATATGTTCAAAGTGTTCTAACTTAATAACTGCCACTTTCAGACCTTCCAACCAATCAAACAGCAAATTGGCTAGAATATTCAAGTCCGTTTCCACCGAGAGTTTTATCCAACCAACTCGCGAAGTGTTTATTTCATCCTCATACCGGCGCACCTTTTTTCTGATTTCAGAATTTAATTTGTGATCAGCGAGTAAAGCTTTGACGACTTCTTGGACGTCACGAACAATTATTTCTTCTTGAACATAATCTTGAGCGAAATTCTTCTGTGTCTCCAACTCTTGAAAACAGCGGTTTTCTAGTAAAAGTTCTTCATTCATTTCATCTCCATCTAAGGTGCTTATTTCAGAAGAGGTATCTGTCGGGTCTCCGTTTTCGGAAGGATTGGGGCTAGAAGGTGTTGGAGATTCCAGTGCGTTCAGAAAAATTGCTGGAAAAATATAAAATTCTTTTTATTTCTCCCTGTTTTATGAAAGGACATACCTCTACTTACTTTCTGAATTGGCACTAGCTATATATGATATGTTGTAGGTACTTTCATGTCTTGTTATCCCACTATGTATTTTTTCAGTAAAAAAGTCTTTCGTGAACGGCATACTGGTATCCTGATACTCATCGATGGCATTACAAGCACACAGTTTTAAAATTCTCTCACAAATTACATAGACGATTTTCGGAAGATATTTAAAATTTCTTTCTTCGTAGCCATGAAGCAAGACTTTTTGTCTTTTTAGATATTTTTGCAAAATAAATTCGTTCATATGTTTGTCTTTTGATATGTTGTCTCTAAAAAATATCCATTACTAATATCAGACAAAACTTTGTTTCTAGTTACTTACTTTAGATAATAAGTGATGTTCTGAGGAAGAATAAATTGAGCAAAATGTCTGACGCATAAAATTTGACCTCTCGTTTGAACGGATCCTGGACGTTTAAATCTCACAAATCGTATAGCCTCATTACCGGACACTCTCAAGGAAAAAACCAAATAGCAAGCAATTAGAACTCCGGTTCTTCCTAAACCTAAAATAATAAATAAACCTAAAAAAACCAGCATACATATTATATGGGATGAATTTCCTTGTATTACCTGCATGGCAATGGATAGCTACTCGTCCTTCTGTCAATGCAAATGCTATGACTTTGACCATATTTAATAAACCCTCCAACGTTGCGTCGCCATAATCTTTCCATGCAAAGTTATAGTAGTATACTGAAAACAGGGATAAATTTAAAATAAGCCAAATGACGTAGAAAATAGAACACTTAGTCAAAATATTAACGAGCCTTTTTCTGGATCTTTATTTGATTAGAATTAAGCAGTCAATAAAATATTGCTAGGGCAGTGATTTTAAGAACACTTAACGGTGGCCTGCTTCTAATTAGAAAAAAAAATTTAAGCTAACGGCTAATTTTAGGAGTATTTTTTATTGATGCATATTTACCTCCTTTGGCATTATTTACCTCAAGACGACCAGGTGAATATTGGCTGATGAACATAATCAAAATCAGTCAATATCAGAAAATAATTTGGCGCCCCCAAATCATTTTGCCCCCTCCGCCTCCAAAGGCACGCCACTGGTTAAAATTTATTTATTCTTGTGATCAAATCTTGAGACTTTATTTCAAAAGACTACTTTTTTTCAGTCTTTTTGAAATATACCTGAATTTTGTATAACAACATTTAATTTGGGTTGTAGTGTTTTATAGTTTTTTAATTGAAAATTGTAATTTTGCGTATTTTTAGATCATATTACCTCTATCCTTAATTATGTGTTGTTTTCTTATTACCTTAACGACAATATAAAATCGATGTTCTATTTCTAATAGGAACTTGTACACCAATATATTAATAAGGTATTAGAACATTTTTAAATCCATCTCTCAAAATTATTGTTGCATGAAATAATTATCGATTCCTGTGTTAGTCAAAAATAATTTGGAATAAAACCATTTAGCCTATTAATAATCGATAAAGTAAAAATAAACTTACTATTGTGTTCCATAAAAACATTAGGATCATAGGAAAATCCTGAATTTTCTAATGGCTGTCCACAACTGGAATGTTCTCTTGGGCATTGTAGATTTATTATGGACTTAATTCCTAAACTAAAAATAAAGTATTAATATATTCAAATAAACACGGTAAAACTACCTAATTGCTAGAAAGCACATGGTTAAAAATTATAGTTTTGCACTCCTAAAGAGGCGTTATACAATAAGAAGTAAATAAAATAATGCTAGAACTGCTACTCATCTTCAGGCCATATGCCCTCTAAGCATTAAAATATATATAGCATAATTTTCATAAATAAAACAAATTCTGCTGTAGAATTAAGCTTTCAAGAAGGCAAGATGCTTTTTTATTGTGTAGAATACATATGGATATTAAAATAAAAAGTTAATTACCTTTCAAACTGCTGAATGACATTTTTTTGAATTATGACCATAGTGCTTGGTCTTGCCATTGCTAATATGTCATCAGTAATCCTAAAAAATATGTACTGCATTGATCTGATCACTTATTAGTATATAAGTTTGTAAAAAAAAATTTGCTACCCACAAGTTTTAAATTTCAAGAATAATGTTTAGAAATTGGTTACTGGTTAAATTTTTTTTTATTTTGCATTAATTAAATTATTTATGTTTTTGGTCAATGTCATATTATCGGTCAAAGTCACCCAACTTTGTGGTACCTGTTGAACTATGTAGGGCAGAAGTTTGTAAAACTTTTAGGAATTCTTACCAGTGAGAATAAATTCCTTGTATAGCCAGAGCATCCGGTTTCCAATTTTCGGGATTTTCATATTTGCAATTAACTCCTCCGCAAAAAACGCTGCACTGTATACCGTGAGGTGTTAGTCTCCTAATGTGATCGGACAATTTGTTATAATTTGCCTGAACAGTTTCCCCATTACCTTTTAAGTCTGGTAAATTCATATTGGAAGAAAGCATACGTGTCGTTACACATTGGAAAAGTTTACCTTCATCGCTACTGAAAATAATTCAAACTACCAAAAAAAGACGCATTCCAGTCAGAAATTTTATAAACGATCCTAGCGCATGCCTCTATTTGTTCGATATTATTCTTACCTACGTACCGGGTGACAAAATTTTGTCTCAATCTATTGCGAAAAATGGAAAGTTTTGAAACTTCATAGATTTTGCTATAAACAGAATTATTTATTTATGGTGGGGTTTGGCCATCTCAAAAATAAAAAGAGATAAAAGGGTTTTTCATCAGGAGGTATCATAAAGAAATCTTGCTTTACATGGGCATATACTCAAAAAGCTTGCTAAACTCGTTTGCTTTCTTTATGTATTCATCCTTATCTTCCCCACGTCAATATTATAGGAGAGGCTAATTTTTACAAATTTTATCTAAGAAAAAAATATCGTGAGTTAGAAAATTAGGATACGTCTAGTAAAAATGTTGATATTTGTTTTGGTGAATATATTATTCATTCTTGATTAAATTCAATATAAATAAAAAAAGTTAATAAAATTTTAAATTCTTCATATAATTTTGCTCCATCCTGTATTAAGGTCATGTAAAACGTAAAACTAATTCTTGTCCCAATGCACCCGGTAAATTGTATAATAGATATACAGTAGCCATGACAAATAAACATTACGTCATCCAGGTCGGGGGTTGTTTTCTTTACAAAATAAAAATAATTTGCGCATTGCGTCGCTCGGTTTATATAACAACCCTAACTAATAATGTGATTTACAAACGCATATCGTTGCAATCGTTAAATTAATTTATTCTGATTAGATTAATAATATACCTCTAAAAATAAAAAGGCGAATCACAAATGATATGTATAAAACACGACGTAAAATATAAATCTAGAAATGTTGGGATTGGGGCAATTTTTTAATCGAGATGATAAAAAGATATTAGATATTATATTAAGGAAGGCAGCGCAGCATGGTGAACATATCAGATATACTAAACTACTTATTCTTATTATTTAACCTCCTCGGCAATATTTTATACAGAAGAAATAAAACTATAACTTTTTTATTTTTTTATTGTTTCTTGCAATGCATATAATAAAACAATTTAATATCTACTTTATAAATATCACTAATCACAAATAATATTATTGCATTAAATCTAATAATACTAATATTTAAAAAAAAAAACTGAAGAGTGGTGCCAAACAAATAGGTAAATTTGAATAGGGAGAACAACAAGAAATTTTAAAGCTCTAAGAAAACTTGGGGAGAGAAATTTCATTTAAAACCTACATTTATACCTTTTTTTAAGTGAGCAGAATATAAAGAGATGGACGATTAACTGATTTTAAAAAAAAAATCATTATTATACAAATAATGTAGATTTAACTTTATAACTTCTCTCAAAGCTTTGGGTAAGATTTAATACTTAGCAGGTATTTCAACTGCAAGACTTATTTTACAAATAAATAAATAAATAATTTAATTCACTACCTTAAAGTTTAACTTAACGGGGACGGAGATTAAAATTAGGCATATATTTCAAAACTCCAAACATCTTGTTTCCGGGACAGTCCGTTCTCCCTACCTGACGATGGCCAATGAGGCTGTAATTGGAGTGAATGTTTTCTTGTTCCACACCACAAGCAATAAGACTTTCTAGAGACATTAGCTGAGCTGCAGACGGATTCTTTTCTAAAATAATATATCAATCTAAGATATCAATTAACGTTTTTTTGGCGTTATAATGGAAAACTATAAAAGAAACAGCAATATTATTTACCTTGAAAGTTTCCAACAAGACAAATTCCAATACTGCGAGAATTCCACCCCTTAGCATGAGCTCCAGCTAAACCCCAACCTCTTCCCTCATAGATCGTTCCTTCTCCACCTATCTTTAAGGGAAACATAATTAATATCTTGTGCTCAAAAGAAAAATAGAGTCTTTTATCTATTTTTTTGAATGTGAATAGAAATAAATTACTTATTTTTATTTTCAAATTACCACACACCCGGAACAATAAAATTTTATTACATTACTAATTGCTTAATTGTTCTGTGAAACAGTGTGAAATAATTTGAACAATTCGTTCTATCGGATATTTCAAATATTTTAATTTCGCGAGGGGAAGTTTCATGCACATTTTGACTTTATTTTAATATTTCTTTATACTTGTCTTACCATAAAATTGTACCCAATATCATCCCAACCGTTAGTAGTCATGTGGTGCTCTTGAATTGCCTGAATTCTGGCTTTACAACCAAGATGAGTGGTGCAGGCTTGCGTGTCAGAATGATGGACTATCACAAATGGTGCTGGATTTGAAGACAACACCATAGTACTATAAGCTGGTCGAGCTCCCCATATAGCTCGATTTATAATTTTGGGACATTCACTCTTCTGACCTATTTATAACAGTAAATAAACATTACAGGGACCCAAAATTCTTGTGTGCTTATAGCGTTTAGTCAGTCTATTTTTTTAGTAATACAACAATTTTGATTTCTTGATTCTTGACTGAATGGCGATTTTTTGAACAAAACTGATTTTCCTAGGTGATTTAAACCCAGGGTTTAAAAACTCAAGTCTTTTTCTTCGTATGGTGTAATTTTGTAAATGTTTAAACCGGAACACACTTCTTATGAGATGTTGTAAGACGTTAAATTAGATTTCTTGAAAACGTCATGCTTCTCTTAATAAGTCACTGCTAGTAACTGGCAATTAAAAAAAACACAAAATATTTTTGACTTACCCGAAACTAAAACGGGTACACACAATAACAAGAACACTTTTAGCTGAAACATCATGACAAAACTTAAGGTTGCCGCTCTCTGTGCACTTCTTTTATTTTAGTGTTTAATAGTAGTTCCCCTACTTACCGTAAAATCAAAGTGTTGTAAAGATAACCTTATGATTAATAAACATAAAGGCTAAATTTTTATCAAAATAAATAAGCAGAATATTTAATAAAATAACACAGGCGTCCTTAGGGGTAAAATTCAAGCATCACATTCACTAACTTCACTACGTTCATTTCATTTCATAAATTTGGACTATAATTTATAATAATAATAATTAGGAAATCAGATATATTTTTTTAATTTTCATGTAATAATAAAAGCCTCAAAAATATAGAACAGTAACTGTTTATTTCGGTTTGTTAACAGGTTTATAAATAAACTTAAGAAACTTTGAACATATATTCACTTACTACCGGTACATTTTGACTAATTTTTTAATACATATGGAATTAGTGACTTGACGCCTATGGAAACATTTTCTGAGAAATATATTTATAAGTTGTTCATTTTTGCTATGGCTATTTCGATATCAGCATCGTTTTATAGATAATTTTTACTATGATTAACAGGCAAGAATTACCTATTCCCAATAGCAATAAATTGAAATATATGTTGTCGAAAATAAAAGAATATAATAATTAAAAATAAATTAAAAAAGAAGAATCCCACTTTGATGGCTTGGCGGGGAATTCCAATATATCAGATGTAAATTTGGTTTGTATTCTTCTCATATCCAGCATCATTGGTGATGGTCCGGTACCCCAACACGCCAACCCGCATCACTCATCTTGTAGTAGACATATTGATTATCTCCAAGGATAAATCATTCTCTTAATCTTAGTGTTGGCCCACTACTCATGAGTAAAAACTCACTACCAATAATAAAAATAAAAAATGAAAAGTTTAACGTCAAATTGAAATACCCGGACCGATCGATATAAAATATTGTGAAATTTTCAGCACATTGCCCTCGTTTACAACAAAAAGTAGTGATATATTATGTAACTTATTTAGCGAGTTGATACATTTTAGAATGTCCAGTAATTGTTTATTTAATCAATGATTATTATTAATAGGATTTCTCCAAAATTATTGGCCTTCTTGGGAAGCATTTTCCTTAAAGGACCATACACTAAATTTTATAAACAAATTATGATTTATGAAATGTTTGAAGCAATCTGAAGCAAGTTGGTGGCTAATTATAAAGCACCTGCAAGTAATGTAGGTGCCTAGTAATATTGTTGCACAATACACTATTTTTTACATTTGAGAGCGAAAGTAAATAGCGTGTGTTTAATTCTTTTCATTCTGTAAGATTCTTAGGTTATTTCTCTACTTGAGTCGGTACTGTTCAGTACGAACACTGTTCTATAACTTATTATACGTAATATGCAGTTTGTTTTAAGTTTTTTTGTAATAACCGGTATTGCTACTATTACTGGAATTACAATAGTAAGTACATATAAAGATATTTGTATATCTGAAATATTTTTTTCTCAGTTTCTCAATTTTAATTCTTTTTTAGTTAAACAATTTTTGAAAAAGCTAATTTTTTACCTTTGTAGAATTATTTGAAAACGGCTAAAACTGTTAACATTTTTCACTCCGTTGTAGTTTAGACATAATTTTTGTAGTTTTTTTTTAATATCGTTATATAATCGACGATGATTTTTTCAGAATGCAGGCTACAGCGATTATTATACTTCAGGAAATAATGGGTACTCGGTAGCTGCACCTAAGAAAGTACAAAAGGAGGAGAAGCAGGATTTTTCAAAAATTCCTGGTATACCGGGTCAGGATTACCCTCTTTATCATAGAGTACCTGAAACTAGCTTTTCATGTCATAACGTTCCTGCTCTACCTGGAATGTATGCCAATGTAGAAACTGGATGTCAAGTAAGACTTTATTGACTTTGTTAAAAAATTTAGTATAAATAAAATATATAAATATAAATAGTTAATTTTTACTGTATCTTTCAGGCTTACCACGTATGCCACGATGGAAGAGAAGGCCACCAGGGTTCATCATTTTTGTGCACCAATGGTACAGTTTTTAATCAGAAAGAGTTTGCCTGTGATTGGTGGTACAACGTGGACTGTCATGCAGCACAAAGTTTTTACAGTTTAAATTCAGATCCAAAAAAGAATCCTTATTTTCAAAAACCAACGAAAAAAGAAGACCAACATAATCCTGATGTAGAACAATATATTAAAGTTCTCATTTAAACACACTTAGATTAAACAAATAATTTATTTGTATTATTTTGTTATAATAAATAATTAGTTATAAAAACATTATCTTTTATTTTCTTTTAAAAATAAATTCTCATTTTTATAAATTTACAGGATAAATGTTTTTTCGAATATTTATCTTTCCTCAATAGATTTCCCTTCCGAACTTATCGACCGTCCAGTAACCGCTAATATACCATTAAGTCGCCTTAGGAGTTCGTAGTACTGTCTAAAACAAGTAAGCAACAATTAACCTTGGCACTTATTTTTTTCAGTTATTTAATAATATACCTTTCATTAATAATAGGGGGGACGTCTGGCAACGAAAACCCTTCTCTGGGTCTCGAGAGGTGGTACCTAGTTCTGCTGGTCTTGGTTTGCCTGGGCATTATAATGGATGGAGTAGCTGAAACCATCGAATCATGTGTCTACAAAAAAAGATTTATTTATTTTTATTTTGTAGTATAAATTATTTTTAAAATACTATTTAGCTATCGGTTTATAGAAAATCTTACCTTTTTATTTCTGTTTTGTGCCGTCTGAATTTTTGGTAGACATTCATCAATTGACCTTTGTTCTAAAAAATATGATATTTCAATTATGCATGCATATGAAGTAATTTTAAAAATTTTTAGTTCACTTGAGTGTGATACTAAGAGTTCATGATTAACGAAAGACAAGAGAGAACTTAAATCTTATAACTTTATACAGTTTCATAGTAAATATTCTGAATATCTTTATATATGCTCACTCTGAACTTTTTCCTGTCTTTCTTGAAAATTTCTGTCATTTTCTATTTTTGGAAAATTGTATCGTTTTTCTTGAGCTTTTTTTCCTTGTTGACTGGTTTCGGAATAATTTTGATTAACATATTTATTAGGAAATTTTAATCTCATTTCCACATCTGGAGCCATTTGACCATAGCTATTCGTTCCGCTTACCGTCACAGACCAATCTCCTAAAAATCAATAAAAAAAAATCAAATCAAAAAGTTTCCAGATCCGAACAAAATTGTTGTCATTTATTTTACACAGCTACTGCGCGTTGTGTAGCTATGGGAAAATAATTACCTGGACTATTTTGCTGTTGTTCTTCGCATTTCATTTTGGC
Organism: Philopedon plagiatum; assembly: GCA_963971165.1. Classification (NCBI taxonomy): domain Eukaryota; kingdom Metazoa; phylum Arthropoda; class Insecta; order Coleoptera; family Curculionidae; genus Philopedon; species Philopedon plagiatum. Next base: position 1,420,690 of record OZ020198.1, read on the forward strand.
TTTCCTCATGTAATTTCCAAATTTTCTAATAGGTCTATGAAGTAATGTGGATTCACAAGTGGTGTTTTCGTCATTACTCGAAGATATAAACTGATCGTTGTTTGTTGATTGTTCTCGTTTTGAATCACTGTGACTTACATTACTTTTTGCAGAATTTTGATTTTCAACATTTGCACTAAGACGTGTAACTTCTTTGTTTGTATCCAAATATTGTTTGCCTAAATAAAACCATCTATGGATATGTCGTAACCTTACAGTTATACTACTATACATATGGTGCTGTGAACACGTTCTTTAACTGTGCGAGTATTACAATTTTTGAAAAGTTTTAGAAATGTTTATACCTTCGTCTGACGTGCTTTCCGGAGTCTCAGTTTCCTTGTGTACCGTATAGACGGTGACCCACCCTTTGGGGATGGAGGGGCCGTCTTTTTTCTCCGACTTTTTGTTTTTTACTTGTTGCGTACAATTTGCGTTTGAGTCCTTTAAAATGTCGTCATTGTTATTTTTTTCTTCAGGATGTCTTCGTAGAACAGACGTTTCTTCTGGAATAGCATCGAATTTTTGAATATATTTTCTGTCACTCACAGGTATCGTCTGTTCCGAAACATTTTTATTTTTATCACTTCCATAGTTAGAGTTATCAACGTCATGGTTAAGCGAGTCTATTAAGATATTTGCTATTAACTGATCTAATTTTTGGTCTGGAGCGTAATTGTCCATGTCCAAGTATGAAGGTTTGTCAAAATTAGTTCTTTTATTGCTGCTACTGCTAATTGGTATAGGTATTTTCGATTTTTGTCCTCTCTCGGAAGGAATTTCTATGCATTCCATAATTTCTAATATCTCAATTCGTTTGTGAGCATTTTCGTGGGTTGTTCGTCGGTAAAATTTTCTAGGCTCAATGGTAAATTCGTTTTTTTTATCTACCTGATGCACCAGATCAACTTTTTCTTCTCTTTGTTCCATAACCTTCGTCTGGCGAGAGGTTCTTTTTCCCGTACCACCTGTTTTTGTAGGGGTGACTTTTTTTTCTTTTGACGATTTCTTTAATAATTCTATACTAGGTAGGACAGGCTTGGTGCGTTTTTTTGGCAAATAATTTTTTACACTTAGGTTGTTCTTTATTTCGCTTACGCTATCAGTTATTTTTAAGGCACTTGCAGATTTAAATTGCCGACATTTTTCTTCTCTTTTCTGTTGCCTTTCGATAAGTCTTTCTCTTACTTTCGCGGGAAGCAATTCAGAAACGGCTTTTATTTCTTTATCTTTGGCGACCTCTATAGGAATATAAAACGTGGAAGACTTTTTTGGGGAAGAACATTTTTTTCCTTCAGGTAAAAGTTGAGAAATATCTGAGGAACTTCTGCGACTTTCAGTTAATACTCTAGGAGAGTTAAAATCCTCAAGACTATCTACAAAACTAGCAGTATCTGAATCTTCTTTTTCCTCCTCGCTAGTGTTAACTTCCATAGAAGAGGTTCTTGGTACCGCCGAAAATCTTGGGACGGCTGGTTGAACATTTTCTGTGGGTTTAGCATAAGGACTTCCAGTCCTTACCTTGCTAATAATAAATTGTTCAAAATTTGACCGATCTGATGACTGTCGTGAATCAGAATGTGTATCCAGGGAAACACCAGGTACTGTTTTGATCATTATTTCATTCTTATCATCACATGTCACCATAGCTGAACTAATGTTAATTTCGCCAGGTATCAGTTGGTTAACATCCTTCATGACCTCTTTGAAAATTACATCTAACGTAGACTGGCTAAGATTGACATTAGAAATCACATTTAAATTAGCTACATCACCAGTTTGGACCGCAGTTTCTTGTAAGGATGGTCTGGAAAGTCTACTGTCTGCTTCTGGTCTACTACGAATATCGTTGTAATTATTTTTAGAACTTTTTGAGGAGGAGCTTATGGCGTTTGTTAAATTCGATATACTATTTGTGTAGGCGGAATCCGAATTTGTATCAGAAAAATTTGTAAAACTCGAATACGAATATTTAGTGGTACTTTCTCTTGAAGGCGGTGTTTTTGTAAGAGATTTTAAAGAAGCATTTTCAATGATTGTCATTTTCCGTTTTGGAGAGTTTGATACTGTTTCATCATGGCAACTTTTTTTCATGGAAAATCTGTTGGGACTGGAACTTAATTTCCTGCGAGGCGAACTTGTTTCTCGCATACTTTTAGGCATATGTTCGGGGCTTGAATGGTTTGAATTTAGTGACTGCGTCGAGGACCCTTTTTTATAAGAATATTGCCACTCCTGAAAACTTCCTGACAGTAATTTTGGCTTATTATTATCCCCCCAAAGTCTTCGAAGAAGGGTGGACTTACGAATAAGGTTAGAGTCTTTTTTCTTGCTTAAATTTGGGTCGCTTAAACATGGCGTTTCATTACCCCAGTGGTAATACTTCGATTCTTGAGAATTAGAATTCTCTTGGGCCAAAAGGTGCCTTAAAAGATGGTAAAAATTAGTTGCTAATACTTCTCTACTCCTTATTAACAAAGCGAAAAAATAGAGGCGTATCTATTTATAAAATTCAAATATTTATATGAATTAATGTTATAAATGTCTGGTATTTTTAGATACAATTAAATAGAAAAAACATAATTCAGTTATTATGCATGTTTTTTTTTCAATATTAGGTACACAATAAATTCCTTTAGAACATGAACAGCATTAAACCATATTTTTTATTTTATATAAGTTGGTTGAGAAAAAGAAGACAAAACCGTACTACCAAATACGATAGAGGTATAACGAAATTAATAATAATAGAGACAAACTTACTTCCTCATAATTGTTTCCGGAACGCTAAGTCTTCTTCTCTGAGGATTCGGTAGACACGTTTCTTGTACTGATAACTTTTTAGAAATCATTTCTGCCTCAGCTTTGGAATCACAAAAACTAAAAATGGTAAATACTTGAATGATGTAAAAACTTAACTCTAGTAATCATGCAACTATGGTAATCAAGAGACCCTATATAGATATTGCTTCTAAAATTAGAATAAGTTTTGCAGTATATTGACTTAATTTATACGATTAAAGTAGCATATAAAGAAAACAAATATTATGTCTGTTATAGTTAGGCTTTAAGGTACCCACCGGTTTGGTAGGTTTTAATCATGCGAATATATGCTTAGCATTTAACATAATAAATCACCTTGTTTTATTTAAAAATAGTCCGGTTTACGTGATTTAAAAACTCTAAATATAGAAATTGTATAAATGTATCTTTAATCAGACTTACGTTATAGTTTCCGGCCCTTTCCAGACGTCTTGAATTGTAGACAAAATTTCTTCCAAGTTTAAAGATTTTCTTCTCTTAAAATTGCTGAACAAATCTAAACACAAAATAAGTCGTATATTAGGAAAGTACTTTCAATATCACTTTTAAAGAAAAACCCAATGAAAATGAAACATTTCACGATAAAATAAAAATGAACTTATAAGGGTCGATATTTTGCCTGGCGTGGCGATCCATACCTTTTACAGTGGTAGAGGTTCAAAGGTAATTAATATACATCATGTAAATAATAAAAGAAATTGAACCAGCTTTAAAAATCACCGAAAATAAATTTTCCAGTGCTTCTTTGAAATCTTTTCGATTTTTTTTTTCATTTTTCCCCCATTTATTTGCATCGAGTATAGGCATCTGCCATTAGAAAATATTTATTAGAGTACAGATATCTTAAAAGTGAAAAAAAATAAATGGTATGGTAAATTAAAGTATTATTATCTTCATATTATAATAAAGGTGATTAGGCTAAAAAATGAAAATTTACGTCAACGACACTGGTTGTTCTAAAAAGGTGAAAGTAGTTTTTCACAATTGTGAACGACACTTTTACTATAGTCGATCCTTGTTTGCCTAATGAATTTTAACGTTCTCTCTTTGGCTCTTACTGCCCAGTTAAGATTTTTCGCGTCTTGAAAATTGATTATTTTTTAAAGAACTTTTTTGCGTGGGGTAATATAGATGACCATTTGTGATATTAAATGAAATATATGTGTAAATAGTGATAATTATATATTTAAAACAAAAAAATATATATATTGTGGGTATACTTACCAGCAATAGTTAAAAGTAGATTGGTGTATGATTTTTTTCTATTAATACGACCCAATTGTAGGCCGGCGAATGAAGAAGTGGAAAAAGGCAATTCCTGGCGTCTAGACGGCGCCGAGCGACGCTTTTCACCCGATAAACCTCGAATGAAAAACGGTGGTGACAAACAAAAAACGCACAATGGCTCCCCACTATTCTGATCCTATATAATACAATACATCTATTTATTTTTAAAATAATTAAATATTGTCTACATGATTGTGATGGATTCATATATTTTAATTGGATATTTTGCCACTCCGCTGTTAAAAATATTATCATTTAAGGGGCATCTAATGCTAATATAATTTATTTATAATAATAAAATCCACTAATCACTGCATGGATGATATGAAATAAAAATATTGTAAATCTACATCTGTTCTTATTGAAAGCAAAACTATCAAAAAAATTATTTTTAATTTTTAAAGAGAATCGAAATATGCTGGAAACACGGAACATGGGACTTTATTTATATATTTATTTTATTTATGTAGAGATGGTGTCTGCAGGTCAAAGTGACTTCAAATGTCATTTGTTGTTTGCAATAAAAGCACGGCTCTGATAAAAGTTTGAAAAGCATAATGGTGGCAGTGGGGGGAAATTAGTACCTATCCTAAGAAAAAAAAACCTTCATCTATTTTAGATTATGAAATATTTAATTTGCATAAAACTAAAAAGTTCTACTTGCAGTTACAAGCTTTCGAAACATTCTATCATGTAAAAAAATCTAACAATACCTCGTAAGAATCGCCTTTTTTCATCTTCTTTTATAGAAACCAGCGGACTTTGAAAAAAATCGCCATAGTTTCGTCAAGAATCTGCGCTAATTATTTAAAATAGTTTTAAAATAGTATTATTATTATTATGAACTCTAAGTTTGCCAGTCAAAATAGCACTAATAGTATCATCCTGTGCGCGACCCAAATTTCAGTTATTTTCCTTGAAGTAAAATCAATATGTTGTTGCGAAACTATTTCTAAGATACTGTTTTTATAGTAGTAGATTCTTCGTTTAAGCTATGTTATTTATTAACAAAAGAAAAGGAAAAGGATATAGCAATTTTCGCCATCTTGTAGGTCTTCCAAAAATTTAATAATAAAAGTCATAATAGTTGTTTGGGTCGATATTTCCTTAAATAAAGTTAGTAATATGAACATAGATGCTATTTCGATCTTCCGTTAGTTCTTGAACTTGAAATATTAAAAGTTTTAATTCACTTCAGCACAGGGAGATACCTAACTGAGGGTTAAATGCACAAAAATGTTGAGATTCTAATCTATGACTCAAATCCTTATTACTTATAAAGAATTTGGCTTGGCTCTGCCAGTAAACATATATGTTTTCCACAATATATATTTGAATAAAACGAGATTGCTGTAAGTATTATGCTAAAGGTGTTCAATATTTCAAAATTGAGGCTTAGCTGCACAAAAATGTTTTGGTTTTGAGTCCATCTAGATTCAAGTCTGTGACTCAAATTTTTATACATATATAAAGGATTTGTCCTAGCTCTGCTAGTAAGAATGCTATGGATAATTATACATTTTTAAAAATGTTAAAAATTAAGACAAAGTTGCTCTACAAATTATGCTAAAGGTGTTTAATATAAATTTGTGGGCAATTAAAAGTAATTAACCGTGCATTAGAAATCGAGTCAATTATCAATTAAAAGAATTCATACAAATTATTAGTCAGATTTTCTATCGCAAATTTTCATTAACAAATTCAAAGGAAAATTTCTTTGTATCGTAACTTTAATCAACTGGGAAAAAATACGCGTGTAGGTGGTATAGACACAGCCTCCTTGACAGCTAGGAGTTAGGTTAGAATTATTCTAACCTCACTTAAAATCCCCTTCAGAGAACGTACAAAATACCAACAAATGCAAATTTTAATGGTGAAATAAGCTTTATTAAGAATTTTAAGCAAGAAATTAGAGTGAAGAACCTAGAATTTTGTCCGTTGTGTTTCAGTTTAGGCTTTGGATCATGATATCCCATTGAGAGCCATTTTTATTTACTAAGTACTTTTTGATTTTAGCCATGTCCAAATCAGAAGATGATTTTTGGAATTCCAGTAGTCCTTCTGGATTTAATTTTGACGATGACGATGTAAGTATTTTATTTTCGAGTTAAATTTACAAAGATTTTGATATAATAGCTTTTCTGATGTTTCAGTATCGACTATCTTGTGGTTACAGGCATTTTTAATTTCTTATAAAAAGATGTTAACTCGTATATAAAATACTTAGTAAAAAATACAAATAGATAGTTTCAATACATAAATATAGTATTTTGTTAATGACAGCCTTCTTGTGAGTTGTATATTTTAGGACTATATTGGCTCTTCATTAGACAATGCTGTGTTTCAATCATTAGCAGAAGAAAGCTCGGAGCTGCCAATTCATGCAGTTATCTCTAAAACTAGCTTAGATCTTGGTAAATTACAGACAATTACAACTTGAGAATGGCAAAAACAACCTATGTTTTATTTGTTTTTTTCCTTTTTAGTTCTTGATGACCTTAAATCGACACTACAAGTTGTAGTTCCATCGGTGGATGAAACAATTAAAAAAATGTTAAATGGACACAAATATAATTTGTATGAGTTTTTAAGATTTCAGGATAAAATAAAACTTTTAGAAAAAGCATTGGATACATCTGATGCCAATGTTATAGTTAAGGTAAAGATCAAGATACATTTTTGTTCCGTTTTTATATCATCAGGAGACATTTTTTTAAAAGATGCTAGAAAAAGAAAGAAAAACTGTCTGCCTTACTGGTAGACAAATTGTCACTTTGTACTTAATAAAACTGAATTTTAGGTCATAATTTATTTAAAAGAAACTCTTAAAATTAATATATTTTACCACCAATTATCAAAGAGAAAAAGTGCTGCCAAACATTATGCTCATTATCTGATAATGAAAAATTGTTATGAGGAAATGGCAGATCTTTATATGTAAGTGTATATGAATTGAAATTTTTATTATAATTATTATTTATTTTATTTATAAAACTATGTAGGTAAGCTTTCAGTAATTATTTGAAGCTCAAATTTACTTTTTAAATTATGATTTTCTTTTCTCTTTCTTCAGGGCTACTGGAAATACCTCTCAAATGGTAAGATCTGTATACTTTTTTTGTGTCTAGTAAGGGTTTTTGATACAATTTCCGTGTGTTAATAGAAACAGCTTTATTATTTAACTGGCCAAGGAGTAACAAATAAACAAGTGCTTCATAAGAAGCTTGAACAGTTTATTATTCAGCACTTGCAGAAAATGAACTCCAATGATGACAAATCAGAACTTTATGATAACCTTCAGTTGATTCGTAAGTTATCCCCAAATTATGTAGGTAATAAAATGGTCTAATATGTTTTTAAATGCTTTTTAACTTCAACATTCTTAAGTTTAAGTGTTAATTATACAATAAATTATTTTTAATACAGCACAAAAGTAGAGTTTCTTAGAATTTCAGATGGATAAAAAATGCAGTGCCGATTCTGTAGTAAAACAACTAGCAGAATTGTGCAAGATAGATGTAGCTTCTCAAAAAGGAATGGAAAGATTGCGGGATTTTAAAAAATGTTTTAAAATAGATGACTTTACTTTTGAATGGATCTTGTTAAATACTTTATGTTCCATGCAGTTATGGATCCATTTAAATGATATTTTTATTAAAAATGTAAGCACTAATAATTATTAAGATACTTAAAATTATACCATTTTCGTTTTGCTATACAAATAAATAAGTAATAGTAATTATTTACTTGCCTTAGAATTGGCTGACTAAGAAAAATGGTTTAAAAACATCACTAAGCCCTGAGGTGTTTTTAAATGGACTTAGTAGACATAATCCACCCAAAGAAATTTTAGAACAATACTTGAGTTGTATATCTGATACTGAAAAGGCATTTTCACTGGCTCAGAAGCTTCAGTGTCACTGCTTTGTAATTCAGTATTATTTGAATCAAAGGGACAGACTGGCCTTACTAAGCTACAGGGATAAAGTTTTACCCCAGACACCTGAATATTTTTTGATAGAAAGTTCATTACAATCTTCTGTAAGTACAATAAATAAAATTCCTACATTTAAGTTTATTTTACTTTAGTGCATTGTTATGTAAGTTTACAAAAATTAGATTTTTCAGCAGTCTCATTTATATGCTTCCCTTATTTTTAGGAGAAGAAATGGAAAAATTAATACCCTTAGTAACATCACCAGGTTGTTGTTTATTTTTGGACGATCTTACTCAAAAATAATATTTTCTTATTGTATATTTGAAATATAAAATAAAACACACTGTAAAATAAAACAATTTTTTTAATAAGAAATAATACTGATACATTTTAATACCTTTCATAACTCAAAAGAGTCGAATGGGCCCTATCAGGGCAACAAAGAATATTTAACCATTGAATAACTTTTTGAATTTTATAATCTAAGTAACGAACATGATTGCATTCATGACTGTTACTGGATAGAGATTTTAATCTATTGACTTCAGTTAAAATAAAACTTTCATCATAGAAGTTTTTATTTATTTTAATTTGACATAACTTTTCAAAATACCTACATATATAAAAAGAGGAAATTTCATTCCACTACAAAAACATAAATTTAAGAAATAGGCCAAGTAGTTCTCATTATCCCTTTGTGGCGGATTTTGAAATTTGAGAGTTGTATATACGGGACCTATGCCAAGGTCAGGAGTTTTAATAGTGAGCCTACTAGGAATGTTTTGATAAAGAAAAAAATATATTTTGTAATTTGCGAAAAAAAGTTTAAATTTTAAAAAATTAACTCGTTTAGGTATTTTATTTATTATTTTTTCTAAAGAAATTTTACATCATTTCGTCAGCTAAAATTTCAACTTTTTTTCGCAAATTACAAAATATTTTTTTTTTGTTTATCAAAACATTCCTAGTAGGTTTACTATTAAAACCCCTGAACTTGGCAAGGGTCCCGTAAGTAGCAACAGAGACATACAACTTTAAAATTTCAATATTCTCCCCTGATTATAAAAAAGTCGTTTAAATATTTTCTTAAGCGAAGTCGATAGATTTAACCCTTTTTGAAATTAACACACCCTATTAAATTCAGAATTCTTGTGATATTTACGTATTATTCTCTGAGAGGATTCCAGTACGTTTTTCCTAGTTATAAAATTTTTTCTAAATTCAAATTGATAAAATAAATTTAGTTATCCCAGACAGAACAGTTTTTAATTTATTTAATTATGCTGCAGCAGTATGCAGTTTCATTACATTTTATTTTACAATTTATCTATATTGCCTATGCAGTTTAATTACATTAAATAATAATTTATTGCTTCTTAGGAACTTATCTTTTAAAATTATAGTTGTTAACAGACATATTCAATTGATATTTACATAAATATGCGTTTTATAAAACACTGGATCACATGAGATTTACTGGTCGCTGTTAAATAACTATCTACTTAACAGGTTTAACAGAATAAAATCTAATCTTAACAGACGTACAATATTTTAGGAACCTTATGAATGAAAATAATTTAAGGACGGAGTGAAAAGGTAGACAATTTGTCGATACTACACATACATTACGGATCATAGTTAATGGTTGGTCGTTAAATAGGAAAAAGGTGACTTAAAGGCAAACCCACAATTATTAATTTCGAAATAAAAAATACTAATATTGCACGAAATTTTTGAAATGGAAATAGTAACGTTGCGTCGGCTTAGCTAAGGGGTATCCCGATCGGCCGACTCAGATCGTCCCGTTGAGGGCTGGTTTCTTTTCGGCGGAGGTTGTAGAGGAAAAAGTCGCCTTTCTGAAGGCCAGCAAGTAGGTCGCTCGATATCATCCAGGGCTGTCGACACTGGCGTTCCATTAATTGAGGGAACAAATTGTTCTGGCATCCAGTCGAAAGAAAAAGCTCCCCCTGACTGAGTACTGGGAGTAGCCGTGGGAGTGGGCGGAGTACTGCCTACATAGGGGCTCAGCTCTTGATGACAGAGATCCGGCACCTTTTGCACAGTGTCCGACCAAGGTGGGCTAGGATTCCACTGGTCGATAAGCTCGTGCGGATCTACCTTGAGGAGTGTTCTAGGCCTCTCGGAGAGGTGGGAAATGATGAGCAGACCGTCACCACCACCTCCAGCATCGGTTTCGGTCGTTTCGACATCGAGTTCCAGATTTTGAAGCTCCTTGGGCTTTCTTTTACCGTAACTATAATCGACAGGTTCCGAATCTATCCTTCTATGATGGCGATGGTGATGATGGTGCTGATTGTGATGGGCATGCGTAGCTGCAGCATGATGCGTAAGCTGGGATTGTAAAGTAACTGGCATTGCAGCCAAGTGAGGATAAGGTACTGCTTCATGAGAGCCACTAAATTCGGCTGTTCCATGCCCAATGTGCTCGGGATAGTATAAGAGTCTCGAAGGATGGCCGGTGTCGTAAGCTAGTCCATAGTGTAGCTTGTTTTGAACTGAGTAGTAATGATACAGCCAACCGTTGGTTCTCATTACAGCGGCCTCTGCTTCGGAGAGAACTTGGTTGGTGCACACTATTACTGGTTGTTGGTTGCTTTCAGAACTTTCTTTGACTTGTAAAACGCAGTGCATCCAGAGCCATTCCCCCGAGCGTCTTTGTATTTGTGCCAGGAGAATACAAGATCTTTCTTGTTCTGATTGAGTAACTAAAAAAAAGTGACCAAAATCAAAAATATGTTTTAGCGTATTAAAGTATAACGTTTTAGTATGCCGAAATGCGTATAAATTTTGCTATATTTAGATGAAAAGTAAATATCTTACTTAGTCTATGCTTGGTTTGGGCTTCACGGGTGCAGTCCCAATGCAACAGTCTGTACCAGGAAATGCCTTGAAGTTCCGAACGAGGAAAACCTAAATAAAACTCTCCACTGAAACAAGAAAAATTATTCATAATTTATCGATGTATTCGTCCAGCATTAACCGTAAAGATTGCACTACATGGGAATTTTTTTATTGCTATTTGAAATAGAATATACAGGAAATCAGTGGCGGATCCAGATATTGGGGGGGGGGGGGGGGTCGACTAAGTGAAAAATTAAAATTCAATAGGACTGTTTCACGTTTATATTAAAAATGAACATTGTTCGCTTGTGGTGAGCGGCCCCCCTCTGGATCCGCCACTGCAGGAAATACATAAAATATGTTAAATGCAGCTTTGACTGTTATTGCAATGTACCTAGTCCTGCCATAAGGTCGGTCCCTTGCATTAAGGTGGCGATATCTCCCGATGGCATAGGCGGATGACCATGTAATTACATGGCGCAGTAGGGCAACTATTTAGCTACCGAAAGCCATCAGATGAGATTTTTTGGTCATGTTGTAAGCATGGAGGGAGACGCCAAAGAAAATCGGATCGCCGTCATTGCGCTGCATAAGTGTGGTAAGTCACAAAGCAAGATTTTCAGTCTTCTAAAACCGCTGAAAATTTCCAAGAAATTTGTTTATCGGGCCATTAAGCGGTATGATGAACTGTCTTCTACCGATGATAGGCCAAGGAGCGGTCGTCCACGTAGTTCTAGGATACCAGAAAATATCTACATAGAAACTTGCGGCAATTAAAGTTATCGAAGCGAGGATACGCCGTAATCCGCACAGGAAACAACAAATTTTGTCCAGTCATAGTCGTCTGAACTTCAAGCAATCGCCCGAAAAATGTAAATTTTTTGAAAATGTTTAATCCATCCTTAAATTTAAAAAATCGTCGACACTCAGCCGGTCTACATAGAAACTTGCGGCTTCCACCACTGGATAGAGCATATTTTATACCGTAACATATATCAAACTTGTATGGACACATGATTTTTCACAGTCGTCTGAACTTCAAGCAATCGCCCGAAAAATGTCAATTTTTTGAAAATGTTTAATCCATCTTTATATTTAAAAAATCGCCGAGACTCAGCCGGTCTACATAGAAACTTGCGGCAATTAAAGTTATCGAAGCTAGGATACGCCGTAATCCGCACAGGAAACAACAAATTTTGTCCAGAGAAATGAAGATCCCTACAAGGACGATGTCTCGCATAATAACAAAAGACTTAAGACTTGGTGCTTACCGAAGAAGGACAGATCAAAGACTTACAGAAGCTCTACAAGGCATAAGGGCGACCTGATCACAACGCCTGTTGGAGAGGTATGCCAATCGCCAAAATTCCTTTTCAGTCGAAAAAATGTTTACGATTGAAGAAAAATATAATCGTCAAAATGACAGGATATACGCACACAGCTCTCAAGAAGCAGCTGAGAATATCCCTAGAGTCCAAAGAGGTTATCACCCAGCTACAGTAATGGTTTGGTGGGGGGGGGGGCATATGAAGGGACAACTCGACTGTACCTTTGTGAACTAAAGCCTTCAACTATCAAAACGACATCCTAGACAAGGTTGTGAAGCCACTCAGTCACACCTTGTTGACGGAAAACATTGGAATCACCCACAAGGCGAAAAGCACACAACGTTGGCTGGCAGCCAACTTATTATACCTAAGTTTATTAGTGCTGAAGACTGGCCTTCGGGGAGTCCCGATTTGAATCCGTTGATCTACCGGCTGTGGAGTGTGTTGGACGAGAAGGCTTGCTCTAAGCCAAACCAAAACGTCAAGTCATTGAAAGCAGGTTTGGTCAAAGCAGCAGGAACGATACCACTGACTGTAGCGCGTACCGCGATTAATTAGTAGCCAGACCGTTTGAGAAAATGTGTGAAGGCAAAAGGAGGACATTTTGAGTAGGTTTATGATTTTTGTATCCTTACATGCCTTATGTATTAAATAACTAATAATATAGAACCAAGTTTTTATTTCATTATTTTGTGGGCGCAATTTTGGTAGGGACAGAACTTATGGCAGGACTAGGTATACAATATCTGTCGATGACTCTTTTATTGTAAATGATTGAGGACATTCATAGAACAAAATCACATAAATTGCAGCTTGTCTTTTCTAACAAAAATACCACGGCACTGTTTGCTGTGGCTTTGGGGCGGCATGTGCTCTATGCGCCCGTTGCCGTACCCGTACGGCTTTGTTGGCTAGCATTATAAATCAGCGGTGCTCGTGAGGCCATGCCGGGCAGGTCCATGGGGTCACCGGGTCGCGGGATACCTGGTGACATCTGCCGCAGTAAATCACAAGACCCGCCTGCCACAGAGGTTGCAGTTCCGAAACACTCAAAAGTTATTATTGCTAGTTTTAATATTTAATAGACACATCATTTAAGAAATATTTCTTCCTGATTTGAAGACCCTGTTAACGCTGGCTTTTTCAAATATGAGTACGTGAATAAATTGCGATTCGGGTCGAGAAGAACGAGCACGAGTTGCTTGGTCTTTTCGGGTTCCGGTATGGCTTTAAAAAGCTGAAAGATAGCAGTACCCTGGTCCTGTAAGAGATTTTTGATTAAGATCCCCATTTTTAAGAAAATAATTGTAGATGCTTACTTATTATCTATGTGAATAAACCTCATATCCATGGAATGTATCGAAGTGAATACATTTGTAGCCCCTTGGACCACGCACTCCCTAGTCTCTGGCATCGCCACTGGCGTGCATGTTGCTAAAAACACTGGTTCATTTCTGCTACACAGCGGTAGAAATGACAAGTAACGCCCTTGTACTAAAACGACCTAAAACGGGAAAAAGTTCCTAATAGAAATTATTTATTACCACTGTAGTAAAATATAGAAAGTTCTTAAGCTTTGTTAGTACCGGTCTTAAAAAGCATTTTAAAATTCTTAGAGAAATGCCGGGGTTAGATAAATCCTCGAGGTTCTCTTTTATACGTATAGGAATATATATATATAGGTATATATGGTACCGCTGAACAATTTTCGAATCTGATCAACATAAAATTGAAAAAAAAATAAAAAATAATAACGATCCATCTCGTTTTTGCCTTTGTGATAGCGATGTGACTTCTGCCCTGCTTAAAGACTACCACCGTGCAATTTTAAGTTTCTAACTCTTGCGGAATTTTTCCTAGTAATCGACCTTTAAGTGCCTTCTGACTATACCTACTACCTAATGAACTCCTTAAACCGATAACACTCTTGCAACTTCTGTAAAGATGCTAAAAAGTGCAATCCATTTCTTCATTTATAGAGTTAAAATGAATTGTTTGTAGTACTCGTTAAAAGTACGCTCAATTTGGCTCACGGTGTAACCGCGGTACCAAAGTCTTGATGTGGGTGGAATCGGTACTGTTCTTTCTGCTACTCTCGCTTGCTCGTAGTACCACTGGCGCACCAAAGTGGGGGAGTAAGGTATGGCGGGGTGCGGGGTCGAACGACCTGCACACCCGCTGAGGTTACTGCATAGTGAAAGGTAAATCCGGATCGACTTGCGGACGCGAATATGTACATAGGCGTACCGGTTTAAAAATTCCATCATATATTGCAAAATGGAGAAGCTACTATAGGATGTTAACCGAGAACGTTGTTAAAAAGACACAACAACCTCGAAATTGCAGACCTACCAAAAAATGCAATATATGTCTATTTTTTTTAGCAGGAATACAAATGAGTAAATAATAACTAAAATATTAATTTTCCAAATTTGCACTTTTTTGGCAATTTTTTTCTCGATTTCCCACAGTTTTTAAAATATGGACTTGTCCGGTTTTTGCACCAAGGCAAGGTCTTCAATTATTTTCAATACCCCCTTATTAGGCTGGCAGCACAACAGGCATTTGCTAGCCGTCACGCGTCGGTTGATTTATTATTTTTTCGAACAGGGTATATATTTTTTTGCATTAAGAAACTAGAGAAATTTTAATATATTTATTTTGTACTAGCTTTCGTCCGCGGTATAACAATTTTACTCCATTATAAACTTTGAATCCCCATTTTACTCCCCTAGGGGTTGAGTAATTAAAAACTGTGAAACAAGTGTTTAAACATTTATTTTTTAGAGTACTTCTACGAAGTTTCGAGTTGATAGGACCATCTAATATTTTTTCCATACAAAATTTGAACCCTACCCTTAGTGCATGCCTATATTATATAAGAAGCCTCTCTGCAGAAGTTCAAGATTCTAGACCCAGCGGTGTGGGCTGTGCGTTGATTCCTCAGTCAATCATCTGTCGGTCAGTTTCTTCTTTAAGCTAATCAAAAGCACACACAAACTATTTTAGCGTACTGAACCTTAAGTGGTATATGGCACATAATATTTTCTACGCCTATGGTACCAGCGCGATAATCCCAAACATTCCAAAACGGGCTCTATCCCATTGTTTGGTCGAAAATAATTTTTGTCTTATCACTTTGGAACCTCCTCGGTTGGGTTATTAGTTATTACCAACTTTACTTTTAATAACAAACTTGAACTTATTGCTCTAAATTTAATTGTTTAATAAAATTAAATGGGTGCGCCATTTCCTTGTTAAGGGTGGGCCAATAATCATTTACGCAATATTTCACTGTATTTGATTTTATTGGAATTAGATTTTCTCTTACATACCAGCATAGAACCAAATATTGTATAAGCCGCGGAATATAGATCTTACTAGATACCTTTATTCAGAGAGATAGTTTACAAAAATTTATAGTTCCACTGGAATGTTCATAGACTTCTAGGTATATTATTTTTAGGGACTTGCCTTTTGATCTCCGAACCTCATTTGCCTTCTAGCATTTCTCGACACGTTCATTCTACACAAAAACATTCTATTTTCATCTTGGGCATTATTATTCGTTCCCGAATTTACTACTGGCCTTCCTAATTCACACTGGATCGCTTGGTGATCTTGTTTGTCTATTATATCGTATACACTGTCTCCATGGATAAGCAAATCCTCCTAAAAATTAAGGATTTTAAAAGACTGCTTAAATATAATGTGTAAATATGCGTTTTTTACCCAAATATGACCCTTGCGAGTACTATGATATAAATATACAAAAAAAATAGAACATGAAAGACACGGACAAAGTTTAATTTTCCTGAAGTAGACCAAAATTATTATATCCACTGTCAGGCTCCGATAAAACAGGTGTGTAAATAAAACAGTTTTAGAAGTAGCAGAAATTATTGCTCATAAACATATAATAACTGCCGCTCAATATCTACTATTCTTCGGCGGTGTCATATAGTTAGCATTTAACGAGTACTCACAAAGGTGGGTTGTGTACCCAACATATAAATCAACATAAAATGCACTGTCATTCTCTTTGATGACACGTAATCGTCTTTAGTCGGTACCAAAAAAACTAATTAAAAAAAATGCCACAATGCCAATGGTATTTCTAAAAGAAATTTATAGTTCAGTAAAACCTAATGTGCGGCTAAAAACTAAAGCTCACTCTTTAGCTTTTTAAGAGCTGAAAAAGCTAGCTCACCTTTATAACACTCACCATCGAATGACCCAGGTACTCTGCAGCATTATCGGATATGTACAATAGCTTCCCGTTTTGCGTCATCATCATTAGAAAACCGCTTAGGGCCTGAAATGAAGTTAAATCTTTTATTTTTCTACTAAATAAAATCACTGTATTTTAGACTGTTAATTGAAGTTTTAATAAATATGTTTTAAACTCCAAGACTACCGCTACTAGCTGCTATGTACTCTGTGAATAGTAAATCTGTAGTTATAGAATAATGACGAATTTTTACAAAAACTAAGCGCTTTTAGGGATATTTGGATATTTCAGGGCAAATTTGCATTTTCCATTATGCCATGGCTTCAACTAGTTTAAGTGAGCTGAAAAATATTCTACGGAACCTCGGTCAGCTTTAGAGCGAGATTGGTTCTCCAGATAGATGATCATTAAAGAATATATTACACGCTGAGAGCATTACGATACCGCAAAGCTCGAGCAAAGAAAAGTATCTCACCATGGGCGCGCAGTATATTAATTTTGGTTACATAATGATGTTGAACTAGGAACCTCTGTAATGTATACTCAAAGAAGTCTCCATACGCTACTCAAATCGTATTTGTAACAGCTTTAAAAATTGTAACAGATCATATCTAATCAAGATCTTAAAAAATCTGCTACCAGAATTACTCAGTAGCTCTTTAATCAGGGGCGGATTTAGAATTTCGTCGGGAGGGGGGTGGGGGGTGGGCAACGTCACCTCGAGCTACACAAAAGTATATATCAAAAAGAACGGGCAAGTTCGCGTGCGACAATTCTTTGTTGTTTAGGGTTCTAAGAAATGTACACTATTTCATAATGGACGAAATATCTACACCTGTTCTTGCGAAAACAGAACGGTTTGTTATCTTAACTTACCAAACTTCTGTCATTTTTTTTTATTTATAACTTGTGTCCATTTGGACTGATATATGAAAATTTTTCTTTTCGAAACATCTGTTTAAGGAAACATGTTTTTAGAAAGTACATTTTTTCAAACATTGTTTCGAAAAAAAATTCGAATATACATATATATATATATATATATATATATATATATATATATATATATATATATATATATATATATATATATATATATATATATGTATATTACTTACTACAGAGTAAACAAAGTAATTTACTACAGAGTACAAAGCAGACCCAAGGAAACGTAAACCTGACCGAATACAAAAACGGTTCATTTAGGTTAGTTTCGGATCTTTTTATCATTTTTTCATTAACATTTTCCAAGATACTAGAGTTCATAATTTAATTTTCTAAATACTGTTTTCGAAAAAATATATATTCGGAAAATGTACCATTTTTTTATAAATTACTTTTTGAATACATTTTTGAAAACATGTAATTTCGAAATAAGTGTTTTCGCGAAAATATTTCATAAATCCATTTCAAAAAAGCACCTTTGAAAAAGCTGTCAGGACATTTTTGAAAAAATGTACGTTCAAAATATCTGTGTTCGAGAAAATATCTTTGAAAAGTTTCGTTAATCCGTTTTCGAAAAAGCTGTTTTCGAAGAAATTTACTTTAAAAAAACTATTTGGTTATTTGTTTCCTCTAGAAGTCTGAACGATCCGGCGCGGCGCAAATTTTGATAAAATCGCAGTGAGATGTGTAGTATAAAGAATGTCTTCAGAAACAATCCAAGAGCAAGTAAATCAAAATGCCAAAAAAATGCTTGCACTTTTTATATAACATATTAGTATTGAAGTATATTCATATTTTTGTAGTATAATTAATTTCAAAGACCTTACATTGACGACAAATGTTTGTTTTTGTTTAGAATATTTTGTAGAATATGTAGAATGGTTAATGTTTATATTACAATATTTATTTTTATAAAATTTGCTATTGAAATCCTATTGTACAAGGCTTCATCCGCCACTGTCTTTAATAAGCACTGTAAACAAGTTAGTACCCAAACACTCCAATAGTGTTCTGCAGAGAGCAAGATCCCATGGAAAAAACTGCTTATCTGAGATCGAGAAAATTTAATTAGAGCTTTACAGGGATACCTTTCCAAGCCTCTATAAATCTGGTGGACACCATCAGTTCTCAGTAAAAATTTTGAGGATTGTTGAAAAGTGCTTTATAGCAAATTGCACTTGTTTTCGTCTGGCGATTTAAAATAAGGAATTTTTTCTTGCTATTTTTGCACGATGACCTACTCCATGCAAAAAAATCTTCTACGACGCAGATGAAATATAATGAAAATTGCATAGATTTTTTTCTTTAATAAATAAAATTGTTATAGAATTTTTGTTACGTTGGTACGCCTGTGTGTCACCGCTAAAAGTTTCTGCGCAATATTTTAAACGAGTTTTTCCATAGATAATGGTAAATTAAGATTTCTAATCAGTTTTTGGAATTTTATATTGTGTTTATTTTGTGCTTTATTGGTTCACGTTGTTATTTATAAACGTAAGAGATGCTCGCAAGTTTTTTTTCTTTCATTGCTCCAGGCGGTACGTTATTGAACTTCGAGCTTGTCTTAAATTACAACTTATGCACACCCTTTAAAAGATAATAATATTTTGCTCAAATACAGAATAGTTCTAAAGGTATTTGGTTTATGCAGTGGATAATTTTAAAAACCTCCATATTGGACAGCATTCTGCTTCAAAAATTTTGAAAAAACCTCTTACAGGCGTTGTTTAGGCGGTTCTAGACCTCTATTTGGGGGGGGGGGGGGGGGCTAAAGCCCCTGGCTAGGCCGCTTAGTTGGATTTGGGGGGCTAATTCGAGATTTGGGGACTTAGCCACCCCTAAGCCCCCACCTAAAACCGCCTGTGGGCGTTAGTGCTTAATAGGCCCTTCATTTTGGTTTCCGCCAGGACTTTCTCACTACTATTTTTATTTTTTAAGAATCTACATAATATGCATAGTGCTTCAATAAAATAAGATATATGTACTAGGTACATTAAATCACCACTGCAGTAATAAATTTCTTTTATTTTCACGTTAATAAATAGATATTAATTATTGTGCTATTATTAAAGTTGCATAGATATGAGGTGATCACTAAAAATAGTACATGACTAAAGGAACTTTCTCGATGTAGGATTTTTTAGTGGTAATAACAAAATTTTCAAATATCTTAATGTACCAATGCACCGAATTTGACTAAAGAGTTTTTAAAATTTCTATTTAATTAAGTAATTGATTTTTTTTTAAAGTGGTTGCTTTCGACTGTAATTCATTTTCTTATATGAAAAATAATCTTGAATACTGCAATATACATAACGGAAGCCCAAAAAGAAGACATCCTTAAAGTGTCTTGAATTATTACTCTTGAAAGGTAACATAGGTAAAATATACCTATAGGTGATGAAAAATAGAACTGTGGTAATCACGGCAGAACAAAAAGCTTTTATCATCGAAATCGAAGAAATGGTAGAAGGGTTGATGGCCAGTGGGTTTATTCAGCACGGGACTCCATTCAGGATTTTCAAACAGAATTTCCAAACATAGTCATGGATTTTAACCAGTTTCGCCAAGTTTTGATTAGATCTGTGACTTTATTTAGATAAACAGGAAGTGTGAATAGAGAGGAAGTCAGTTTGAGACCCAAAGTTCGCGCTGCACAAAAAGTAGAAGAATTGAGGCAAATTGTTAATGAACACCCACAAAACCCTATTCGGCTTTTGAGCCAGCAAGTAAATGTCTCCTACGGAACCTGCCATAAACGCTTATCATCTAAGCTCAGTCCAAGAATTGTTACCAAATGACAAGCCGCAGCGAATGCAATTTTTAGAGTGGTTTATAGGTTTTTTGCATAATAATGAAAACGTATTAAAAAAACCTTTTTTACTGATGAGGCATGGTTTTACCTCTCTGGCTATCTAAATTCTCAACAAATAAGAATGTGGAGTTTGGAAAAGCCAGATGTCTTTATAGAGAAGCTTCTGCATTCACAGAAAGTTGGCGTGTGGGTGGCCATATCAAAAAGAAGGTTAATTGGACCGATTATTTTTGAAGGGACTCTCAATTCGGCGCGATATCGTAATGAAATTTGAGAATATTTTGTAAACGCATTAGACGATGAAGAGATGCGACAAGGCTACTTCCAGCAGGATGACGCACCAATTCACATAACTCTTGATAATTTAAATTTTTCGGAAGAATTTTTCGAAGACCGAATCATTAGTCGTAATATGCCAGTTAGGTGTCCACCACGGTCCTGCAATCTCACGCCATGAGATTTTTTATGGCCACACATTAAAAACTCGATTTTCAAAACCCCTTGTGACAATTTAGAAGACCTATAGGCTAGAATTACAAATAAAGTTCAGAAGATTAACAACTCCCTCCAAGTGCTCACCAGTGTTTTTGATGCTGTAAAAAGAAGAATGAGAACATGTTTGGAAGTAGAAGGTGGACAAGTCTCTCGTTTAGTTTAAATTTAGAATTTTTAGGTTCTTTGTTCTATATGTTTTTTTTTTAATTCTGTATTATGCGATGGCAATGACAATAATGTAATTTTCTTAAAAATAAAAACTTCAGAACTTAACAGTTTTATTTTTCATCCATCTATACTTTTAGCTATGTTACCTTTCAAGAGTAATAATAATTTAAGACATGCATTATTGATTTCCCGGCATACATTGAGGACGTTTTTTTTATCTTAGGTTACATAGAGAAAAGGCTACCCACATTCAACGTTGTGAACGAAGCCGCTGATAACAGCCAGTTAGTGACTAAACTTTTATAGGCGTTCTTTTCGACACTGATGATGAATACCTAAAATAACACAAAAGCTTGTCGAAATTTTAAAACAAAAGAATGTTTCTCTGAAAGTTAAATCAAAATGGTTTTCTGTTGTGAATGCCTAATTCATGGCACATACCATAATATATCATAAGATTAGCGCTTCATTTGGCACCCCTGTTTTTTGTTATGATGATACATTAAGTCATACTTAATAAAATTATGATTAAGTAAAAAAATATGAGAGTTCTGGCGAAAATGATAAAAATCTAAATATTTTAAAATTACCATTCAAAAAAAAATAATCTGTTACCAGCAAAAAAATGCGCGGGATATAATGTGATAACCATCGATTTAAATCAAACTTTGACCTGCTTAAATTGACACCTATTTTAAATATTTTCACAGTGAAAAGATTAGGCAAACTATTGTAATACTCCGATAAGATCTTACAGCAAAGTAATCCTGCGCGTTGACATTTTTTTATTTAATCCATTTTAAATTCGAGTAACATTTTAAACACGTAACAAGTTTTAAGCATAATACACAATCTGGATTTATCTAACATCTGTGAGAAGATCCATTATTTGGTCTTTCTTGAGTCATTATTTATCATCTTGTAGATTCACAAGTGACTTAGAGTAATATGCGCTTCTTTTTTGTTAAATCATAAGCCATGTATTTGGTTTGTTCAATTTTAAATTGTTGGGATACTGTAGATATGTAAAGTAAAGTATCTCTTTATTCACTGACAATTTTAAAGGAGTACTTCTGTCGCCAATCCTAACAAATCTCTGCAAAAGCAAATCTTGATCTACACAATCAAATGCCCGACTAAGATCGCCAAAAACTCCGGCCGGACATTGTCCATTTTCCATGTGGGACACTTTGTACTATCAGATCTACGGCATCCATTGTTGACATCTTTGCTCTAAGCCCAAATTGATTTTCATTTATAATTTTATATTTTTTAAAAAACGATTCAAAATGATACAAAAAACAATATTCAAAAATTTTGGAAAAGGGTGACGTCAAGGTAACTGGCCTATAATTGCTTGTATTCCTTCTTTCTCCCTTTTTATGTATTAGAACAACTTTATTAATCTTGAGTTTTTCAGGGAAAGCACCATATTCAAAAGATTTATTTATTAAATAAGTTAGAGGTGTTATAATTATTACTGTCAAACATATTTTAATAAGAAAACTAGGAATATAATCAAAGCTAGTTGAATATTTTGATTTCAGTTTTTTGTTTATTATGTTTATTATGTAATTTCTTCTTCAATGAGTTTATTGAGAAAAAAAGAATGTTGATTAAAATAAGGGTCCTCTATGACTCGATTTGTTCTAGGAATATCCTTTACAACCTTCTTGGGTGCCTCGACAAAGAAATCGTTGAAATGTTGGATCATTATTTTATGGTCTTTAACTATCTAACCATTAATATTTAGTTCTATGTCTGTGTTTTTTGATGTGCTTCGTTTTTTGTTGTCTAGTTCATTTACAATACCCCAGACATGCCGAGCCATATTTTCGGATTTATCTACTTTATTCTGGTAATATTGGTTTTTTGTTTTTCTAACCAGACATGAATGTTTGGTTTTCTCTTTTTTATAATTATCGACAAGACTTGGATTGTGTCTTTGCATTTGATAAAGCGATTGCAAATTGTTACTGAATATTTTAACCTCATTTGTAACCCAAGTCCTGCCTTCCTGCACATAGAACCTTACAAGAGGAAAATATTTATAAAAATAAAAGAAAAATGCACCATGAAAATTATTAAATGTTATTTGAAAGTCAACTTCATTAAAAGTGTTACTCCAGGATTTCTGTTCCATTTCTTCACAAAATTTTCTTATGTTTGTCTCACTAAAATCCCTCTTAAAAAGCACACTTTGCTGGCGACCCCGACATAAATCTAACTTACACACAATTGTTCTATGGTCAGAATAATCCATTTTTTTGATTTTTAGTATGACATTGTAATTACAAAATATACGTGATCTAATTGATACTGATTTCTGGTTGGTTCATTTACATTATTAACCAAATCAAAACCGGACGTAACATTAATCATATCAAAATAAAACTTTTTATCTATATTGGGGTCTACATTAAAATCTCCAACAAGAGCTATATTCAAATAAGACCTAAAATATAGTCTAAAAGGTTAAAGGTTGTATAGATAGTCACAAAATTCATTAAAATCACCAAATCCTGGAGAACGATAGCAAAAAATTAGTACTTTCATACTGTTTATCCACCTTGTGTGTTATGCCACAAACAAAATATTGTCTACGCAGAATTCATCCAAACACAAATCGGTACAAACCTACACCAAATGTCATTACCTCCTCCTTTCCCCATTCTCGTACAGAAAGATGACGCCCTATAGAAACCTGAAAAGTGTACAAAGTCCACACCTTCATAAGTACACCAAGTTTCTGTTAAGCACACAAAGTCAGTATTTTTATTTGTCAAAAAATAAACTATTAATTTTGTCATCCGTTAAAATTTGGCAATTGTGCACTATTATGTTAAAATTTTCTTCTACATGGATCCATGACCATCTGAGATAGGCGTGGATATAAAAAAAGGGATAGCATCCCAAAAATTAGGGACCCATCGAGTAGGATATGTCATTATATTCCTTTATAGTAGCTTGGACAGGGATTTTAGAAACGAATCATAGTTTGATTCCAAGTTTTAAAAGAATCCAACGTTCTTGTACAACTTTACGAATGCCTGCAGGGAAACTATATTTTAAAGGAGTAGAAAAAAAAATATTTGTACCCTATTTTGATTTTGAATCACCTTGTATATTCTACGCGTCCATCTACAATATACATTTATTTATCCACAATTCGCTGATGGATGAAGAAGCATTTACTATCGTATCTATCAAAATTTCTGACAGCTATCAGAAGATTCCGTAACCAGTTTTTATTTCGTAGTCTACTGCCAAATAAACCGTATTCCTTTAGATGTAAAAACTTATTTTACATCGAAAGAAGGCCAAATCATATTGCAAGATTTTTTTAAAACAAACTTTAATAAATGTGCAAGGATTCTGTGATTTAAAAATTCTATAACAATAATCACATCTAAATTACTAAATAATGTAGCTTCAGAGCGGCGTTTGCACACAAAATAATTTGTTTTCAGTGATCTACGGTAACCCCTTTTCGAAAAACGTCAATTCAACTAAAAATATATTGAGGCGCACCATTTTTCAGGACATTCGCCTTGTAATAGTTTTTTTATAGCTATTCGATTTTTTAAAACCTTGAGCAACTTCCTGAAATGTTGACGTCTAATACTAAAGAAGTTAAAATTAAAAATAGTTGTTCAAAGTGGCAACAACGTATGGGCTACCAGTTCTTTCGATCTCGTACTAGTTCAGGGCTCTCCGTGGATCTATATTGGTGGCCGAGGGGAGAGGAGAGCGGTACGGTACGGCCGGGTCAGCGCGTGACCTCAAGCCCTGAGGTACGCCGGCTACTTTCCCACGAAGAGACGCCCGCAATATCTACCGCTCTTCATCAGGAACATAGCCTGTCATTAAATATCGCAACATGTGTACGCAGGCACAGCCTGGCCTAGATCGCCTACAGATTAAGGAACCCTAAATCACCGTCACCCTGTCAAAATGGGAGTATACACCTCCAGTCTATTTTGATTGAACTACATATTTACAGAAGGTCAAAAAATATTCTTACACTAGGAAGAACATTATTGTGTTCCAACTTTTTATTCCTGTAAATTAACTTAAGGCGCAAGGAACATTTTAATGTAAAATACCGATCCTCAACTGTTATATGTAGGTGCAAATATTATATAGTTTTTAGCCAAATAGGAAATGAAACTTAGTTAAGAAATTATATTTTTACTATTCTTATTAAAAAAAAATTATTATACTTAAAGTTAGTTCAAACTTAACCTTACTGGGACCATATTTGTGATTCTAGGGAAACAAACCCCAATTTTCAATAGACAATTATTTAAATCCTTCTTAATAATGTTAGCAAGTCGAAGAGATAAATAAATAATAAACCATATTTTTTTTAAATAGAACCAATTTGAAAATAATGACTTCCAAGTCTGTAGCTTAGAAACTAAGTGTTTAAAAACTAAAAGAAATGGTAAGCTTGGAAGAAATATGCCTCATTTCGTGAAAAATGTTTTATTCATACCGGTGAGCATTAAACCACAACACAGAATAAAAAAATTCGGTCAAGTGCAAGCTATAGAGCAACGCAAACCTCGACCGCCCGATCTCCGCCCATCTGCCGCGCTACCCGCCACCGACGGCACCAACGCCGTATCACATCGCGTATGCGCGGAGCTGAGTGGGGAGCGTTTCGACTGAGCCAAATTAAAAATCATGAAAAATGTGTAAGGACAAAAGTTGTTCCTTATATCGTGAGCAATATTTTTTGTCGAAAAACTTTTTCTATAAAACCAATGGTTCAGCAGTTATAAAGAAACAAACAATTAAATTGTTTATTACAATTGATCATGCTAGAATTTTTCAATCCTGATGATCTTGGTTCAATCTACACCTAATTCTCAATGTTTGATGATTTTTTCAGATTTTTCTCAGCGATCCTTTTGTTGATAAGGGTGAAGGACAGCAATTTTTAAGCGTTTTTCCCGAAAAATGATTAAAAAATACATAAAAAATAGATATAGATAGGTAAGGAAAACTATAATAACGAACAAAATTTGTTTTAGTCAACACTGTTTTATTTTAGCTATCATGCTCCTGAGGAAGTCATAAAACTATGACGAAATATACATATTGAGGATTAAGCAGAAAAAAAATTGCTTTTTATTTATACAGACTGCACACCCAAAATTAACAAAAACTTCATATATATTGTTGAATTCGTGCTTTAATAAGCTTTCATTTGATACTCTACACGATGCCCTTAAATTTTTTCCCCATTTCCCAATTTACCCCCTGAAATTAACACCCAGAATCGAAATTCAACTTTTTATGCTTCACGTCTAAATTGGTCTACCACACTCTATCTCTGTGCTAAATTTCAAATTTTTACGTCCAATAGTTTCAGAGAAAATCGCCTGTGACTGACACACGGACGTACACCGAAGCGATTCCATAAATGTAGCGTTTCACGGAACACTAAAAAAGAATTACTTTAATATTAATTTTCTTTTAGGTTATTTTTACAGGTTTAATCATTCTTAGGGTAATGTCAGGGAAAGGGTACCAATTTTCTTAAGTTTTTATTTAAGATATGTACGGCCATGATCATCATCTGCGTCCGTATGGAGCATCACATCGTGGGAATCTCCAGGTTATAGTTTCTTAAATGAAACAATTACGAATGTGCGTGTCTGTAACACATTATTGAACCGACTCGTATATTTGTTTTTATTTTTCTATAAGCATGTACTTTTCATGATTTTTTTTGATGATTCGCAAATTTTTTCACACGGCAAAATTGGGAAGTAACTGTGGCCCATTCCTAAAAAATTTCTTACCTTATATATTTTCTACTATCAGTGTAAACACTTGTAAAAGGTTAAACAACCAAAGGTAATATAATATTAGGCGTATTCTTAAAAAAGTATAATTCGTTGGTGGGAAACTCACCTTAGAGAATCCTATATTGGGCGTTGGTGCTTGATGCAATCCAACTTCGTGGCATTTGAATGCTGCAAAATAATAGAAATGCAATAAGGATAGTCAATAAAAATATTTTTAAAATTTATAAAATCTTTATTTTAACTTTCAGTTAAATAGTAACAATGTAACAGGCGGACGGGCTTTTATTTTGAACTGAAATGACTTCATTGACAAAACGGGACAACAGGACTGATAATAATAATTATATGAATAATGTTTGTCCCGTTGATTCTTAATGTTTAAAGTGTCATTAAAACCATTCTTTTAGATAACTTAATTTTCTTCACCAAAATAAGTTTTTAATGATATGCATAAAATTATTGTGGGTACGCGTGCGTTTACACCTATTACCAACGAACCATTAAACGATGTTTCTTTTAAGGCTATCATCGTCGAAACAAAACGGCTTTTTGTTAGGCCTAACGTGTAAATCAGAACTAAATTTCTACTGCCAAATAATAATTATTGTTAAAGCATGTGATAATTAAACGCAACACTAAGATGGTAATTTTTTTACCGCGCCAAACCAGTGCTTAATAATTTAGTTTCGCTCCAGTAGGTTTCCTTTATTTTTTAATATAATCAATTTTTAGTTCCACTAACGCTTTGACTTTTTATTTGTGACGAATTCAAAAATCGTGCGATATGGCAGAAAATTTATTAACATCGAGAATAAACGGAAATAATTTAATAGACACATACCTACATCAATAAACCGATATGTTTTTAGTTATACGTATTGCAGTTCAGGTATCCCAGACCTTAGCAAGGAAAAAAGATTAGATATGTAGAAATTTATTTCATATATGATATTTTTCAATAAAAAGATCTTTTAAGTCACGTATTATTGGTTGGCGCGATTCCGAAGTATTCGGAAAAATTACCCATTGTTTATTTAAATTGAACTTCAAATATTAAGTCAATCAAAGTCTGTTTGAAAGCTCCAGTGACAAAATTCTCCATTGATTGGACTGTCAATTAACTCTCCATCGACATGTATACGTGCCTCAAGACGTTTCTTATCTGATGCGTCCGTCACTGAAAACTTCAGAATGAAATGTTTATTGAATAGTGAATGATCTGTCTTTTCGACGACATTTATTTCAATATCAATTCTTATTTCACTTACATAAGTATAACACTTTTTTTATTTGTACGTTATCATATCTAAGATTATTTTAATTCCATTGCAGATTTTTCTTAATGGCTCTTACTTAAAAGCAAATCTGGTGACTTCAGTTTAAAAAATATTGCAAGAAAGCCTTTTAAAATACGCCTTTCTTTAAGCAGAATAGGCGGAAAGAGATGTTTCATAAGCTTTGAAAGGTTGTTTTATTATATATACATTTGCAATTTAAGTTTTTTAAAATTTAAGTTACCTTTTTTAAAGTATATTAAATCTTGTCGATGCTGATGTTCAATAAGAACTTTTAGAAATGCTATTATTATTTAAAAAAATTAAGAAAACAACATACCTTGCTGAAAGTAATTAGCTTTTCTTACATAAACGCAAACTAATGCCATCAGTTGAAGCTGAGAAAGCCTTTGTCGGGTAGAAGGTGGCAAAGGTAACAACTCTCGCAGATTAGCTATTTCTGCATTTATCAGGTCTCTTCTAAGTTTGCTGGCGCCTTTGGTGGATTTATTAGCATCAAACCTTAAAAAAATCACATTTTATCTTATAATATTACCGAGAAACCATAAGTTAAAAAACGTACCCAGAGAGCTTTGCGAGTAAATCAAGAAAACCACAAAAGAGTGAGTAATTAAAAGAGCAAGTAAAGAAGACGTAAACTCTTTGGCTTAAAGTAAAATAAAAAGAGCACGCCACGCTGTGGTTGCGGCACTTTTAGTTGTTTAATTTATAATCTACGGTAAATTTATAGGTCAATTAGAGCTTGCCAGCCTGAAAATACGTTGCAAGCATAGACAAAATATATTTAGACCATCACAACGTATTCGCGACACCAGCTGAATCCGTCCAATGTATGGGCGAAAAAGTGCGTTTGTACGCATTGGGCGCCAGTCAGATTTTTAAACGACGGTCCACTCGAAGCATGCGCACTCGGGACGTCTCGTAAAAGTGGTTGTTGAACTCAATGACGCAACGCGGCGATCAGAACCGGGCCGAAAAAATCTCAGTCATTTGTATGTTATGGTATTTTTGGTTGGGGTGGCGAATATAGCGAACCTCTGAAGCTTGTTATTTCGATACAAAAATAGTCTTTACAAAGTGTTACAGACAGACATTTCATATGTTTCGCCAATTATGTATCCAACTTTTAAATATAAGGAATTATTTCGTAGTCTATTTCTTACAAGTAGTGCATAAATACAAATAGTTTAATTCCAAATTTAAATTATGTCAATATGTGAAAGAATAGGAGGTAAAAAATATAATTTATCTTAAATGCACTCCGGTGTTGAAGTGAATACACACACGGAGAAGTAGAAATATTTGTCAGTGACGTATATTGAGTGTGGTCAAGGTGTCAGAAAGGCACTGATGGGGTGTGTGTGTATTAGGGGCATTGTATAAGGGGTAAGATGGTGTAAGAAGGTCATATATAGTGTCAATGCCTCCTTCCCCTATATTGCATAAGGGTGAGTGTGACCAAAAGGCATATTTGCGCTTTCGCCAAAGGGGCACTAAAAATACTAGTGGATTGGGGTAGAGGGGAGTATTTTAAAACGGATGGCGAAAGAAAAAAGCACTTTCGCCAAAGGATTGCTAAGATATCAGTGGATTAGAAGGGTGTGTCCAAAAGGCATATTTGCGCTTTCGTCAAAGGGGCACTAAAAATACTAGTGGATTAGGGTAGAGGGGAGTATTTTAAAAGGGATGGCGAAAGAAAAAAGCGCTTTCGCCAAAGGATCGCTAAGATATCGGTGGATTAGATTGACATGGGGCCGTAAGTAGTAGCGCTTTCAGCAAAGTATCAAGTGCACACACTGTAAATAGGTGTAAAAATATTTACATCTTACCCTAGAACTTGGTTTGTTCAATAATTATACAGGATGGGATGCCAATCCAATAAAATATACACATGTAATTTTTTTGATTTACAATTTTACTTCTTAAAACAGTTGCATATTTTATTTCTATTGTTTAGAATACTATGTTTATATTTTATTTCAACTTTCAATTTTGTAAATGTAACGTTTAAAAAATTAAGAGGGGGGGGGGGGGACATTAAAGAGACGCACTGTATATATATAAACTGAGCTATTTTCGAGGAATTATCGACAGTTTTGTATAGCAAGAAAACTCAGATTTAAGCCAACAAACTATACACTTTTTGTTAAAATCTCACTAATGGTTACATTTTTATCATTAATAAAAAGAATAATTACAAGTAATATATTTAGCATTTATTACTCGATAAAAGATTCACGTCATGTGAAATAAATTTTGAAGTACGGTCCTGTCTATCACAAGGCAAACGTTCGACAATGCGCAAGCCCGCAGAGGACCGTCTTTGTTTACGGATTCAGCTCGGTAAATTTGCCGCATTCGTAATTGACATTATTTCTCTACTATATATTTTCTCTATGGTTGCAAGTCGTGAAAAACGTGTTCGAAAATGTTTTTGCGTTACTGCCGTCACGTACTGTACCGTATTTCAAAGTTACAACCGAACGGCCCTATAATACACCTTTTTTACATAATGGTATCATTTTTAAGCCGAAAATTAAGCAAAGCAATAAACTTGCTGCTCTTTACAAATTTTTAAATACTTGTAATATCGTGTATGACATACATACTTGCTAGTTAGGGCAACACTGTCGTAAAAGGCACGTGACAAAACCTTAATGACATGCAAAAATAATTGCTACAAATGGACATACATATATCTTTTTTTAATTAAAATTTAAAAAAAAAACTGGTAAATATGGTTATTCCCTATCCAGATCTTCAAAGGTAACAGGCATAAAACGTACAGTGATTTTATTAAAGGACCTATTGGAACACCCTGTACAAGCAAATATGGGCAGGCAAAGTTAAGATAGACGCCTTGCAATTAACTGGGCAATTTATGGAAGCCGAAACATTTCCCTGTGACTGCATGGACTTTAAGTGTTTTTAAAATCCCTGACTGCTAGGTGCTCTAGAATATTTTATTTGCTTCTTTTTTGAATCCGATGCCAAATTGTGTTACAAAGCGATAAATATGCACCAATAAAAGATACTTCTTGAGTTGGCTGTTGATTCAAAAAATTTTTTCACATGGACAAATGCAACCTTCAGTGTTTTTAAAGTCCCTGACTACTGGGGGCCCTAGAAGTATTTTATTCGCTTCTTTTTGAATCCGATGCCAAATTTTTAACAAGGCCTAGTTATGCACCAATAAAAGATACTTCCAGAGTTCGTTATTACCTCTAAATTTTTTTTTGGATAGAAGAAGGTCTCCTTTAAGGGTTTTTAAAATCCCTGACTACTGGGTGCCCTAGAAAAATTGTATTTTCTCCTTTTTTGAATCCGATGCCAAATTTTTAACAAAGACCTAATTATGCACCAATAAAAGATACTTCCAGAGTTGGTTATTACCTCCAAATTATTTTTAAGATAGAAGAAAGCCTCCTTTAAGTGTCTTTAAAATCCCTGACTACTGGGTGCCCCAGAAATATTTTATTTGCTCCTGTTTTAAATCCGTTGCCAAATTTTTAGCAAAGGCCTAATTATGCACCAATAAAAGATACTCCCAGAGTTGGTTACTACCTCTAAATTTTTTTTTTTTTTTGGATAGAAGAAGGTCTCCTTTAAGTGTTTTTAAAATTCTTGACTACTGGGGGCCCTAAAAAAATTTTCTTTGCTCCTTTTTTGAATCCGATGCCAAATTTTTAGCAAAGGCCTAATTATGCACCAATAAAAGATACTTCTAGAGTTGGTTATTACCTCCAAATTATTTTAAGGATAGAAGAAAGCCTCCTTTAAGTGTCTTTAAAATCCCTGGCTACTGGGTGCCCCAGAAATATTTTATTTGCTCCTGTTTTAAATCCGTTGCTAAATTTTTAGCAAAGGCCTAATTATGCACCAATAAAAGATACTCCCAGAGTTGGTTACTACCTCTAAATTTTTTTTTGGATAGAAGAAGGTCTCCTTTAAGTGCTTTTAAAATTCTTGACTACTGGGGGCCCTAAAAAATGTTTATTTGCTCCTTTTTTGAATCCGATGCCAAATTTTTAACATAGGCCTAATTATGCACCAATAAAAGATACTTCCAGAGTTGGTTATTACCTCCAAATTTTTTTTAAGATAGAAGAAAGCCTCCTTTAAGTGTCTTTAAAATCCCTGACTACTGGGTGCCCCAGAAATATTTTATTTGCTTCTGTTTTAAATCCGATGCCAAATTTTTAGCAAAGGCCTAATTATACACCAATAAAAGATACTTCCTGAGTTGGTTACTACCTACAAATTTTTTTAAGGTAAAGAAGGTCTCCTTTAAGTGTTTTTAAAATCCCTGACTACTGGGTGCCCCAGAAATATTGTATTTGCTCCTGTTTTGAATCCGATGCCAAATTTTTAGCAAAGGCCTAATTATGCACCAATAAAAGATACTTCTAGAGTTGGTTATTACCTCCAAATTATTTTAAGGATAGAAGAAAGCCTCCTTTAAGTGTCTTTAAAATCCCTGGCTACTGGGTGCCCCAGAAATATTTTATTTGCTCCTGTTTTAAATCCGTTGCTAAATTTTTAGCAAAGGCCTAATTATGCACCAATAAAAGATACTCCCAGAGTTGGTTACTACCTCTAAATTTTTTTTTGAATAGAAGAAGGTCTCCTTTGAGTGTTTTTAAAATTCTTGACTACTGGGGGCCCTAAAAAAATTTTATTTGCTCCTTTTTTGAATCCGATGCCAAATTTTTAACAAAGGCCTAATTATGCACCAATAAAAGATACTTCCAGAGTTGGTTATTACCTCTAAATCTTTGTTGGATAGAAGAAGGTTCCCTTTACGTGTTTTTAAAATCCCTGGCTACTGGGTGCCCTAGAAAAATTTTATTTGCTCCTTTTTTGAGTCCGATACCAAATTCTTAACAAAGGCCTAATTATTCACCAATAAAAGACACTTCTAGAGTTGGTTATTACCTCCAATTTTTTTGTAAAATAGAGGAAAGTCTACTTTAAGTGTTTTTAAAAGCCCTGACTACTGGGTGCCCCAGAAATATTTTATTTGCTCCTGTTTTGAATCCGATGCCAAATTTTTAGCATAGACCTAATTAAGCACCAATAAAAGATCCTTCTAGAGTTGGTCATTACCTAAAAAATTTTTTAAGGTAAAAGAAGGTCTCCTTTAAGTGTTTTTAAAATCCCTGACTACTGGGTGCCCCAGAAATATTGTATTTGCTCCTGTTTTGAATCCGATGCCAAAATTTTTAACAAAGGCCTAATTATGCACCAATAAAAGATACTTCTAGAGTTGGATATTGCCTCCAAAGATTTTTTAAGATAAAAGAAAGCCTCCTTTAAGTGTTTTTAAAATCCCTGACCACTGGGAGCCCTAGAAATATGTTATTGGCTTTTTTCTTGATTCCGATGCCAAATTTTTAACAAAGGCCTAATTATGCACCAATAAAAGATACTTCCAGAGTTGGTTATTACCTCCAAATTTTTTTTAAGATAGAAGAAAGCCTCCTTTAAGTGTCTTTAAAATCCCTGACTACTGGGTGCCCAAGAAATATTTTATTTGCTTCTGTTTTAAATCCGATGCCAAATTTTTAACAAAGGCCTAATTATGCACCAATAAAAGATCCTTCTAGAGTTGGTTATTACCTACAAATTTTTTTAAGGTAAAGGAAGGTGTCCTTTAAGTGTTTTTAAAATCCCTGACTACTGGGTGCCCCAGAAATATTGTATTTGCTCCTGTTTTGAATCCGATGCCAAATTTTTAACAAAGGCCTAATTATGCACCAATAAAAGATACTTCTAGAGTTGGTTATTACCTCCAATTTTTTTTAAGATAGAAGAAAGCCACCTTTAAGTGTTTTTAAAATCCCTGACCACTGGGAGCCCTAGAAATATTTTATTGGCATTTTTCTTGATTCCGATGCCAAATTTTTAACAAAGGCCTAATTATGCACCAATAAAAGATACTTCTAGATTTGGTTATTACCTCCAATTTTTTTAAGATAGATGAAAGCCTCCTTTAAGTGTCTTTAAAATCCCTGACTACTGGGTGCCCCAGAAATATTTTATTTGCTCCTGTTTTAAATCCGATGCCAAATTTTTAGCAAAGGCCTAATTATGCACCAATAAAAGATACTTCTAGAGTTGGTTATTACCTCCAAATTTTTCTTAAGATAAAAGAAGGTCTCCTTTAAGTGTTTTTAAAATCCCTGACTACTGGGTGCCCTACAAATATTTTTTTGGTTCCTTTTTTGAATCCGATGCCAAATTTTTAGCAAGGACCTAATTATGCACCAATAAAAGACACTTCTAGAGTTGGTTATTACCTCCAAATTTTTTTTAAGATAGAAGAAAGCCTCCCTTAAGTGTTTTTAAAATCCCTGACTACTGGGTGCCCCAGAAATATTGTATTTGCTCCTGTTTTGAATCCGATGCCAAATTTTTAACAAAGGCCTAATTATGCACCAATAAAAGATACTTCTAGAGTTGGTTATTACCTCCAATTTTTTTTGAGATAGAAGAAAGCCACCTTTAAGTGTTTTTAAAATCCCTGACCACTGGGAGCCCTAGAAATATTTTATTGGCATTTTTCTTGATTCCGATGCCAAATTTTTAACAAAGGCCTAATTATGCACCAATAAAAGATACTTCTAGATTTGGTTATTACCTCCAATTTTTTTAAGATAGATGAAAGCCTCCTTTAAGTGTCTTTAAAATCCCTGACTACTGGGTGCCCCAGAAATATTTTATTTGCTCCTGTTTTAAATCCGATGCCAAATTTTTAGCAAAGGCCTAATTATGCACCAATAAAAGATACTTCTAGAGTTGGTTATTACCTCCAAATTTTTCTTAAGATAAAAGAAGGTCTCCTTTAAGTGTTTTTGAAATCCCTGACTACTGGGTGCCCTACAAATATGTTTTTGGTTCCTTTTTTGAATCCGATGCCAAATTTTTAGCAAGGACCTAATTATGCACCAATAAAAGACACTTCTAGAGTTGGTTATTACCTCCAAATTTTTTTTAAGATAGGAGAAAGCCTCCTTTAAGTGTTTTTAAAATCCCTGACTACTGGGTGCCCCAGAAATATTGTATTTGCTCCTGTTTTGAATCCGATGCCAAATTTTTAGCAAAGGCCTAATTATGCACCAATAAAAGATACTTCTAGAGTTGGTTATTACCTCCAAATTATTTTAAGGATAGAAGAAAGCCTCCTTTAAGTGTCTTTAAAATCCCTGGCTACAGGGTGCCCCAGAAATATTTTATTTGCTCCTGTTTTAAATCCGTTGCTAAATTTTTAGCAAAGGCCTAATTATGCACCAATAAAAGATACTCCCAGAGTTGGTTACTACCTCTAAATTTTTTTCTTTATAGAAGAAGGTCTCCTTTAAGTGTTTTTAAAATTCTTGACTACTGGGGGGCCCTAAAAAAATTTTATTTACTCCTTTTTTGAATCCGATGCCAAATTTTTAACAAAGGCCTAATTATGCACCAATAAAAGATACTTCCAGAGTTGGTTATTACCTCTAAATCTTTGTTGGATAGAAGAAGGTTTCCTTTACGTGTTCTTAAAATCCCTGGCTACTGGGTGCCCTAGAAAAATTTTATTTGCTCCTTTTTTGAGTCCGATACCACATTTTTAACAAAGGCCTAATTATTCACCAATAAAAGACACTTCTAGAGTTGGTTATTACCTCCAATTTTTTTTTAAAATAGAGGAAAGTCTACTTTAAGTGTTTTTAAAAGCCCTGACTACTGGGTGCCCCAGAAATATTTTATTTGCTCCTGTTTTGAATCCGATGCCAAATTTTTAGCATAGACCTAATTAAGCACCTATTAAGATCCTTCTAGAGTTGGTTATTACCTACAAATTTTTTTAAGGTAAAAGAAGGTCTCCTTTAAGTGTTTTTAAAATCCCTGACTACTGGGTGCCCCAGAAATATTGTATTTGCTCCTGTTTTGAATCCGATGCCAAAATTTTTAACAAAGGCCTAATTATGCACCAATAAAAGATACTTCTAGAGTTGGATATTGCCTCCAAAGATTTTTTAAGATAAAAGAAAGCCTCCTTTAAGTGTTTTTAAAATCCCTGACCACTGGGAGCCCTAGAAATATGTTATTGGCTTTTTTCTTGATTCCGATGCCAAATTTTTAACAAAGGCCTAATTATGCACCAATAAAAGATACTTCCAGAGTTGGTTATTACCTCCAAATTTTTTTTAAGATAGAAGAAAGCCTCCTTTAAGTGTCTTTAAAATCCCTGACTACTGGGTGCCCCAGAAATATTTTATTTGCTTCTGTTTTAAATCCGATGCCAAATTTTTAACAAAGGCCTAATTATGCACCAATAAAAGATCCTACTAGAGTTGGTTATTACCGCCAATTTTTTTTAAGATAGAAGAAAGCCACCTTTAAGTGTTTTTAAAATCCCTGACCACTGGGAGCCCTAGAAATATGTTATTGGCTTTTTTCTTTATTCCGATACCAAATTTTTAACAAAGGCCTAATTATGCACCAATAAAAGATACTTCCAGAGTTGGTTATTGCCTCCAAATTTTTTTTAAAATAGAAGAAAGCCTCCTTTAAGTGTCTTTAAAATCCCTGACCACTGGGAGCCCTAGAAATATTTTATTGGCATTTTTCTTGATTCCGATGCCAAATTTTTAACAAAGGCCTAATTATGCACCAATAAAAGATACTTCTAGATTTGGTTATTACCTCCAATTTTTTTAAGATAGATGAAAGCCTCCTTTAAGTGTCTTTAAAATCCCTGACTACTGGGTGCCCCAGAAATATTTTATTTGCTCCTGTTTTAAATCCGATGCCAAATTCTTAGCAAAGGCCTAATTATGCACCAATAAAAGATACTTCTAGAGTTGGTTATTACCTCCAAATTATTTTGAGGATAGAAGAAAGCCTCCTTTAAGTGTCTTTAAAATCCCTGGCTACTGGGTGCCCCAGAAATATTTTATTTGCTCCTGTTTTAAATCCGTTGCTAAATTTTTAGCAAAGGCCTAATTATGCACCAATAAAAGATACTTCTAGAGTTGGTTATTACCTCCAAATTATTTTGAGGATAGAAGAAAGCCTCCTTTAAGTGTCTTTAAAATCCCTGGCTACTGGGTGCCCCAGAAATATTTTATTTGCTCCTGTTTTAAATCCGTTGCTAAATTTTTAGCAAAGGCCTAATTATGCACCAATAAAAGATACTCCCAGAGTTGGTTACTACCTCTAAATTTTTTTTTGGATAGAAGAAGGTCTCCTTTAAGTGCTTTTAAAATTCTTGACTACTGGGGGCCCTAAAAATTTTTTATTTGCTCCTTTTTTGAATCCGATGCCAAATTTTTAACAAAGGCCTAATTATGCACCAATAAAAGATACTTCCAGAGTTGGTTATTACCTCCAAATTTTTTTTAAGATAGAAGAAAGCCTCCTTTAAGTGTCTTTAAAATCCCTGACTACTGGGTGCCCCAGAAATATTTTATTTGCTTCTGTTTTAAATCCGATGCCAAATTTTTAGCAAAGGCCTAATTATACACCAATAAAAGATACTTCCTGAGTTGGTTACTACCTACAAATTTTTTAAGGTAAAAGAAGGTCTCCTTTAAGTGTTTTTAAAATCCCTGACTACTGGGTGCCCCAGAAATATTGTATTTGCTCCTGTTTTGAATCCGATGCCAAATTTTTAGCAAAGGCCTAATTATGCACCAATAAAAGATACTTCTAGAGTTGGTTATTACCTCCAAATTATTTTAAGGATAGAAGAAAGCCTCCTTTAAGTGTCTTTAAAATCCCTGGCTACTGGGTGCCCCAGAAATATTTTATTTGCTCCTGTTTTAAATCCGTTGCTAAATTTTTAGCAAAGGCCTAATTATGCACCAATAAAAGATACTCCCAGAGTTGGTTACTCCCTCTAAATTTTTTTTTGGATAGAGGAAGGTCTCCTTTAAGTGCTTTTAAAATTCTTGACTACTGGTGGCCCTAAAAAATTTTTATTTGCTCCTTTTTTGAATCCGATGCCAAATTTTTAACAAAGGCCTAATTATGCACCAATAAAAGATACTTCCAGAGTTGGTTATTACCTCTAAATCTTTGTTGGATAGAAGAAGGTTTGCTTTACGTGTTTTTAAAATCCCTGGCTACTGGGTGCCCTAGAAGAATTTTATTTGCTCCTTTTTTGAGTCCGATACCAAATTTTTAACAAAGGCCTAATTATTCACCAATAAAAGACACTTCTAGAGTTGGTTATTACCTCCAATTTTTTTTTAAAATAGAGGAAAGTCTACTTTAAGTGTTTTTAAAAGCCCTGACTACTGGGTGCCCCAGAAATATTTTATTTGCTCCTGTTTTGAATCCGATGCCAAATTTTTAGCATAGACCTAATTAAGCACCAATAAAAGATCCTTCTAGAGTTGGTTATTACCTACAAATTTTTTTAAGGTAAACGAAGGTCTCCTTTAAGTGTTTTTAAAATCCCTGACTACTGGGTGCCCCAGAAATATTGTATTTGCTCCAGTTTTGAATCCGATGCCAAAATTTTTAACAAAGGCCTAATTATGCACCAATAAAAGATACTTCTAGAGTTGGATATTGCCTCCAAAGATTTTTTAAGATAAAAAAAGCCTCCTTTAAGTGTTTTTAAAATCCCTGACCACTGGGAGCCCTAGAAATATGTTATTGGCTTTTTTCTTGATTCCGATGCCAAATTTTTAACAAAGGCCTAATTATGCACCAATAAAAGATACTTCCAGAGTTGGTTATTACCTCCAAATTTTTTTTAAGATAGAAGAAAGCCTCCTTTAAGTGTCTTTAAAATCCCTGACGACTGGGGGCCCCAGAAATATTTTATTTGCTTCTGTTTTAAATCCGATGCCAAATTTTTAACAAAGGCCTAATTATGCACCAATAAAAGATCCTTCTAGAGTTGGTTATTACCTACAAATTTTTTTAAGGTAAAAGAAGGTCTCCTTTAAGTGTTTTTAAAATCCCTGACTACCGGGTGCCCCAGAAATATTGTATTTGTTCCTGTTTTTAATCCGATGCCAAATTTTTAACAAAGGCCTAATTATGCACCAATAAAAGATACTTCTAGAGTTGGTTATTACCGCCAATTTTTTTTAAGATAGAAGAAAGCCACCTTTAAGTGTTTTTAAAATCCCTGACCACTGGGAGCCCTAGAACTATTTTATTGGCATTTTTCTTGATTCCGATGCCAAATTTTTAACAAAGGCCTAATTATGCACCAATAAAAGATACGTCTAGATTTGGTTATTACCTCCAATTTTTTTAAGATAGATGAAAGCCTCCTTTAAGTGTCTTTAAAATCCCTGACTACTGGGTGCCCCAGAAATATTTTATTTGCTCCTGTTTTAAATCCGATGCCAAATTTTTAGCAAAGGCCTAATTATGCACCAATAAAAGATACTTGTAGAGTTGGTTATTACCTCCAAATTTTTGTTAAGATAAAATAAGGTCTCCTTTAAGTGTTTTTAAAATTCCTGACTACTGGGTGCCCTACAAATATTTTTTTGGTTCCTTTTTTAAATCCGATGCCAAATTTTTAGCAAGGACCTAATTATGCACCAATAAAAGACACTTCTAGAGTTGGTTATTACCTCCAAATTTTTTTTAAGATAGAAGAAAGCCTCCTTTAAGTGTCTTTAAAATCCCTGACTACAGGGTGCCCCAGAAATATTTTATTTGCTCCTGTTTTAAATCCGATGCCAAATTTTTAGCAAAGGCCTAATTATGCACCAATAAAAGATGCTTCTAGATTTGGTTATTACCTCCAATTTTTTTTAAGATAGAAGAAAGCCTCCTTTAAGTGTCTTTAAAATCCCTGACTACTGAGTGCCCCAGAAATATTTTATTTGCTCCTGTTTTAAATCCGATGCCAAATTTTTAGCAAAGGCCTAATTATGCACCAATAAAAGATACTTCTAGAGTTGGTTATTACCTCCAAATATTTGTTAAGATAAAAGAAGGTCTCCTTTAAGTGTTTTTAAAATCCCTGACTACTGGGTGCCCTACAAATATTTTTTTGGCTCCTTTTTTGAATCCGATGCCAAATTTTTAGCAAAGGCCTAATTATGCGCCAATAAAAGATACTTCCAGAGTTAGTTATTACCTCCAAATTTTTTTTAAGATAGGGGAAAGTCTCCTTCAAGTGTTTTTAAAAGCCCTGACAACTGGGTGCCCCAGAAATATTTTATTTGCTCCCTTTTTGAATCCGATGCCAAATTTTTAACAAAGGCCTAATTATTCACCAATAAAAGATACTTCTAGAGTTGGTTATTACCTCCAAATTTTTTTTAAGATAGAGGAAAGTCTCCTTCAAGTGTTTTTAAAAGCCCTGACTACTGGGTGCACTAGAAAAATTTTATTTTCTCCTTTTTTGAATCGGATACCAAATTTTTAACAAAGGCCTAATTATTCACCAATAAAAGATACTTCTAGAGTTGGTTATTACCTCCAAATTTTTTTAAGATATAGGAAAGTCTCCTTTTTAAAAGCCCTGACTACTGGGTGCCCCAGAAATATTTTATTTGCTCCTTTTTTGAATCCGATGCCAAATTTTTAACAAAGGCCTAATTATGCACCAATAGAAGATACTTCTAGAGTTGGTTATTACCTCCAAATTTTTTTAAGATAGAGGAAAGTCTCCTTTAAGTGTTTTTAAAAGCCCTGACTACTGGGTGCCCCAGAAATATTTTATTTGCTCCTTTTTTGAATCCGATGCCAAATTTTTAACAAAGGCCTAATTATGCACCAATAAAAGATACTTCTAGGGTAGGTTATTAGCTCCAAATTTTTTTAAGATAGAGGAAAGTCTGTTTTAAGTGTTTTTAAAAGCCCTGACTACTGGGTGCCCCAGAAATATTTTATTTGCTCCCTTTTTGAATCCGTTGCCAAATTTTTAACAAAGGCCTAATTATTCACCAATAAAAGATACTTCTAGAGTTGGTTATTACCTCCAGATTTTTTTAAGATAGAGGAAAGTCTCCTTCAAGTGTTTTTAAAAGCCCTGACTACAGGGTGCCCTAGAAAAATTTTATTTTCTCCTTTTTTGAATCCGATACCAAATTTTTAACAAAGGCCTAATTATTCACCAATAAAAGATACTTCTAGAGTTGGTTATTACCTCCAAATTTTTTTAAGATAGAGGAAAGTCTCCTTTA
Organism: Philopedon plagiatum; assembly: GCA_963971165.1. Classification (NCBI taxonomy): domain Eukaryota; kingdom Metazoa; phylum Arthropoda; class Insecta; order Coleoptera; family Curculionidae; genus Philopedon; species Philopedon plagiatum. Next base: position 1,461,882 of record OZ020198.1, read on the forward strand.
AGTGTTTTTAAAAGCCCTGACTACTGGGTGCCTCAGAAATATTTTATTTGCTCCTTTTTTGAATCCGATGCCAAATTTTTAACAAAGGCCTAATTATGCACCAATAAAAGATACTTCTAGAGTTGGTTATTACCTCCAAATTTGTTTTAAGATAAGAGAAGGTATCCTTTAAGTGTTTTTAAAATCTCTGACTACTGGGTGCCCTACAAATATTTTATTTGCTCCTTTTTTGAATCCGAAGCCAAATTTTTAACAAAGGCCTAATTATGCACCAATAAAAGATACTTCCAGAGTTACTTACTACCTCTAAATTTTTTTTGGATAGAAGAAGGTTTCCTTTAAGTGTTTTTAAAATCCCTGACAAGAGGGTGCCCTAGAAAAATTTTATTTGCTCCTTTTTTGAATCCGATGCCAAATTTTTAACAAAGGCCTGATTGTTCACCAATAAAAGATAATTCTAGACCTGGTTATTACCTCCAAATTTTTTTAAGATAGAAGAAAGCCTCCTTTAAGTGTTTTTAAATTCCCTGACTACTGGGTGCCCTAGAAATATTTTATTGGGTCCTTTTTTGAATCTATTGCCAAATTTTTAACAAATAATGCATCGCTAAAAATTACTCCAAAATTAGCTTCAAATAGACGTGCAAACACTTGCGGACGTATATTAAAGCTCTATCACGATGTTCTATTTTCTGTCCTGTTTGTGCGAAAAAATTTTATATTTTGCGCCCCCAATTTATTACTGACCAATTTTCTGCATTTCTCTTTAAACCGATATATTAAAGTTTTATCCCTAGGGAATCATCACCTACCAAAAAAACATTAATCCATGTGTTAGTTAACCCAGGATGTAACTGCAAAATTTTTAGTTGGCTCCGTAGACCGCCCTCTAACAGTTTTTTTCATATTTAATTTTTGTTCTCGGAAACTAGGTGGATTTAATATTAGTTACTTAAAATTCTGTACACACAGTCAATCTTTAGCTGAAATTGGTGTAATAATTTTTTTGTGTGTATTTTAAAAAACCTGCTTTGCTGCGACTTCGGGAAAAATAGATCGAGAAATAATCCAGCAAACATGGACAAAAAAGTGTTGATATGAATCAAAGTGAAAAATATATTTGACACTTTTTGTCAGAAAGAATTTCAGTACAATTCGGAGCGGGAAATCAAACTTAATGATTTCGGTCTTGGATATATTATTCGTCGCACAAAAACTTATAATTAATTATGGCATTAAATTAAAGTTGAATCATCAATTTTTCGGAACCAAATTCATTTTTCACTCGAGAATGTTAAGCTAATAAAGTCGAAGTATCTCACATTTTTTTATTGAGCCCAGATAATGATAATTTTTAAAGTTCTGTTAATGTAATAGAAATTAGTTGTGGAAACAACATTTTTCTCTATAATTTTAAAAAAGATATCTGCTGGAGATGGCAACCTTACGTAACAACAAATTAAATTTGGTTTTGCTGTGCGAAAAGTTAACTTTCCTGAGAATACCAGTCAATAGGTCATGTCCATTGTCAAATTAAAGACGAACTTCATAGGAAGAAGTTTAATAATAATTACGTAGAAGTGGAGCTTGTTGTTTTGGCCCATTTTCCCTTTAGATTTTTGACATAAGGCGAAATTACGTGGAAAAGCAGCATAGACTTTTTTTATTTCTAAATTCTTTTTCCTGCTGGGCGGAGAATACATCACAGGTGCCCACTTCGCTGTGCAGGATTTGACAAGCGCATTCTTTTTAAGTGCATATGTTAATTAACTTTATGGAATACGTCAAGTGAACTCATACGGGATTACAACCGCAACAAAAGAAATTTTATGATTTTCAAACCTTTTAAATGCGGTTTAGCTTTTTTTATTAAAAACTTCATGTAGTATTATTTCAGAGAATAAAAATAAGAGTTATGTGGCTACATTTACATTACAATTTACTGATTTTAGTGCATGTTGAAGAATGTAGTATGTGCAATGTGCATTGTATTAAAATCAAAATTTAATTACACATAAATTTAAAATAAATATTTTGCACTCATCACACTTAATGTACGATGATGCTGAAGTTAATTCAAATAAAATAATACTTATTAGCGGTTAGGAATAACTGAAATTTATGTAGAAACAATATAATTATAATTAATCTTAAGTAATAAGGTGGGGAATGGATGTATAGTACCGCCTCCTCTAGACAAGCCCACTAAGTACCGCTTAGCGATTCAACAGAAAGGTAAACAAAGTAATGGAGACAACAAAATCCGTTTTTAAGAGATGGATGGAATATGCCGAGGGGGTTTTCGTGCCCCAAAAAATAAAATATGTACAGAATGGCCCAAAACGCCCATTTAAAATTCCATAAATGTATCGCATACATTAGGTACTGTATTTCTAATCCTGATTTTAATTTACAAACTTAGGATATATTAATATGGATACCGACACGTGTGGTAAAGGTAATAAATGACTCAGGGGTGGATAAATTAACACAAAGCTTAGTTCTCACTATTCCTTAAATTTTATCTTGGATATCCCACGAAGCCCTGGAATACCTATATTTTCCAGAAAGTTTGGAAGTGCATCACTAATTTTCGAAAGTGCATACCACATAGACATACGATCCTCCAGCTTTGTTTTATTTAAAGAACCCTCCGTATTCAAATGGATTGTAAATATATTTTTAATTGTAATTCGGAATTCCACGTAGATAAACACTTAGTTTAACACCGCATGTTCTGATATTTAATTTGGTATATACAAATTTCCCTCTCCAAGAGCTATTTTTGCCTTCTCCTAATAATTTCACCTTCGACTAACGGTAATAACATTTACTCCAGTCATCTTTCTTCTACATATATGGCTTTTAAAAATTGTACTTTGCTCGAACACTTTTGCATACGAGGTATCTCGAACCTAACTGAACTTTCCCACATTGATTTACTATTTAAAAACTATAAATTCTATGAAACATTTTAGTACAGGTTGGGTGCAAAATCCGCCGGACATTTATAACTAGTGTAATTCTGTTTAGTGTTCTTCCCTTATAAATTTTGTCAACCTTGGAGAATTTTGTTTCAGCGGACCAAAACAGCAGTATTAATTAATTGGTTGTAACACAATGAGTTGGGGTAAATTTTTTTATCTATCCTGCGATACAGAAATAACCACTGGTTACTTACTGCTGATCAGTTTCTAATTTTAGTTAGCAGACTCTTGGATCAAAGCATATTTCAATTTAAGTTAACTGGTAACTTGACTTTTTCATATACATAGAGTCCATATGGACAATCCCAGAACGTTATAAATTATAAAAGAAAACGTCAATCAGGAGGCTCGATATATTAAGACCTACTTCCCCGTGAGTGAGAAGAGGCTGATTATTTTTATGAAGTTATTTTTTTAGAAACACATAAGAAATTCTTCAAGGATGAAACTTTAATTCGCCGTTTATGTTAATTAATAATTCCTCTTTATTTAAAAGTTATAAAAGCTATCAAGTTTTTTGCACCACCACCGAGCATTTAAAGTTAAACCAATTAAAATGCATTGTTCAACCATTTTGTACAGTGTGACTTGAATTTTATACAATAACATAAGAATACATAATAATGTAATATTCGTTAAAATAAGACCAAAAAATCCAATGCGTTGTTTTCGAAATAGACTACGAACTTTAAAAAATGCTATATCTTTTGTGCTTGATGATGTTATATTACCTAACTTTTTACGATATATCTAGGTCGCATTTTCATTAAGCATACTATTTTTCAAAGTTATATAATCTGATTTAGTTCTTTTTAGTTCTGTTGTTAATTATAGTTTTTGTGTTTTGCTAAATGTATAATACATTATTGATGCTTCAAGCGCAACACATTTAAGTTCTCAGCAACTTTGGTTATAGCTTTTGCTTGGGTTTTCCCTTAATGTTTTAAACTTTATTACATTTTGATAAATTTTATTGGTTATTATGCAGTAACTTAGTTTGAAATTATTGAATTGTTTTGTCTGTTTAATGTTTTTTTAAATCATAAAAATATCTGTTCTAGGTCAAAATTTGCACATTAAATGGAAGTATGTCTATTGTTTGAAGTCCCATAACGTTTATGAGATTGAATATATATTTTTTTTATCAAATTTGCTAGAAGTGTTTTCAGGAACAATTAATTTTCTTTTAATAGAAAAACCAACTTATCTCGATTAGTTACAATAGCAGTATATTTTAAAATTCTGTTACATACCCAATTAAAATTTACTGTACTTTTATGAAGTAGGTACATTTTTTTTTTAGAAATCTAATTTTTATTTTTATTTTAGGGTATTACAAACACGTTCGTCTTATTTTTGATCCATTGATTTCGCTAATTGTTTAGAAAAAAAGTTTTTACCAGCAAATCATAAATTAATATGGAAATTAACTATTTAATAAACCTGGCAGTCACTCGCTGGATTTTTATTTTTTACAGTGGTCTATGTAAAAAATAGAAAATACTTATTTTGCCTAAAAAAAATAGTGTATTACCGTGTGAACATTCTGACCAGTGTTCAAAATTATCAGTTACCATAAAAATCACAAAAGTTGAAAACACATTTTTTTGGAAACTTAATTTTTTTAAATCATTTTAACGGCTTTTCATACTGATTTTGTATGCGACTTCTTCAGAATTGTTATACAAAAACATTGTGTCTCGATTCAAATGTTTTATTGCTATTAAAGAACTCGCGGAATTGCGCGGGAGGAACCACGTGAGTTTTGGTACTGCGCACGGTTCGTGTTTGGTTGCCGATAGTTCAAGAGGTTCTCGTCAACTGATTGCCCTTCCTTCTGCTAGAAGAATAAGTGCTCGCTGGACCCCTTCTTATATTAACTTATTATTTTATATATAAATAGAAATATTAAAATGTATATATATATATATATATATATATATATATATATATATATATATATATATATATATATATATATATAACTATAGGGAAATTTCTCCAAATATAAAAATGGGGAATTTTCTTCGGTCGATGTAGGTATTATATATGTCAGAAAACACGAAAGCTTAAATTCTTTCGCTAGTGCAAAACACAAGAGCATAAAATGACATAAAAAAAACTAGTAGGACTATTCTTTTTGATTCTGGTCTGGGTGCCCTCCTGCGCAGGAGGGCACCCAGGCCAGAATCAAAAAGAATAGTCCTACACTACTAGTTTATTTTATGTCATTTTACGGTCTTGTGTTTTGCACTAGCGAAAAAATTAAAGTTTTTGCATTTTCTTATATATATCATCAACATCATTTCCAGCTGTTTCAACCATTTCCAATTATGGTGTAGCCTCCCTTACATATTCATTTTTCACTTCGGCCCATTGTTGTCTATTCTTGGCTATGCACGCCCAGGTTAGTCCTGATAATTTCTTTATATCATGGTCCCATCTCCAATTTGGGCGTCGTCTTGGTCTTTTTACGCCTCTGGGGTACTATTGTGTAATTCTCGTGGTCCATCTATTGTCAGTTCTTCTCGCCAAGTGTCCTGCCCATTGCCATTTTAGGGACATGATCCTGTGGATGACATCTATCACCTGGGTTTTCTGTCTTATCCACTCTATTCTCTTGCGGTCCCTCCTAGTTACTCATAGCATGCATCGGAGTTTTCTTGTTATATCTGTTTCAGAAATATTTGTTATTTCTGAAAATCCTGGATTTCTTTCTAAGATTTTTGGTATATACACTTTTAATTTTTCACCAATTTCGGTAGGACATGCTTTGGGCTCGTCTATGGTTGTCTGAAATGAATTAAAAGAAGTCAAAAGGAAGGTTGTGTGTCTCCAACTGTTCAATTACACCTGGAAGATATCCAAAATTTTCAGAAATAAACTTTAAATCATTTGTAAGCGTTAGTGCTCTTATAACTTCTGTACTTTTTGTTACACTCAAAGCATCATCTTTTACACTGTCAATAACATTTTTAACTAAGTCGTAATTTGTGTGGTAATATATTATGACCTTAGTACGCAAATGATCATCGCAACTGTCATCGTATTTAGAGGTTTTGGAACAAGCACCCATTAATTTTTTTTTTTTTTTTGGCAGAAATTGTACCTAAGTAGATATGTAATTTTTTCTTTTCTATTCACGCGACAAGCTTGTAAGACAATAAAATTAACATAATATATTATATCTGTTTCAGTGACAACTTTGATACTACTTTTATTAGGATCCATCCACGCGAACTACGTTCACTAAGAAATAGCATTCAGCATTGCCACAATGCAAAAACTATACTTGCTTTAGTACGTCTAAACAATAAATAAAGCTTGTTTTTAAAAAGTATTTTTACAAAATTTTATTTTCAAATTTTTAGTTAGGTCTTTACCTATGCATTTCTGATAATGCATCATTATTACAAGACATTTTACCTGTTATATCGTATTCTACTCGCCAAACCCTTTCATTTGATACCCATATCAAGGGGATTGTGGCGTCCGCCATATTGGGTTTAGAATCACGTCACTATCGTATTCTACTCGTCAAACTCTTTCATTTCATACAAATTTCAAGGGGGATGTCAAGAAAAAGGTGCTGCATCTATCGCTCCCCATCAGACAAATCCTACAATGAGTTCTTTGAATTTCTCTCGGCAAAAATCGACCATCTCATCTCCGAATTTCCCTCCGCTGAAGTTATCGTCCTAGGCGACTTCAACGTCCATAGCAAGGAATGGTTAGGATCCACAAAAACTGACCCAGAAGGCAGAGCAGCAGAAAACTTCGCAATCAGCAACTCGCTCACCAATTTGATCAGAGAACCAACATACTTTCCCCGCGTTTCTACCCATAATGCAAATCCACTAGATCTTTTTCTCACCACCCATCCTGACCTGAGCCTTACTTAACATCTGTATGCCCTTGGTCGTTCAGATCATGGCCTCATTACCGTCTCTTGTCCCATACATCCCGAGTTCACTGAAATCATGCCAGAACGCACGATCTGGCGCTACAATTCTGCCGACTGGGATGGTCTTCGAAACTTCTTCTCTGCTTTCCCTTGGAACCCTGTCTGTTTTTCCACTCCCGATCCCTCCGAAATTTGCTCTCACATCACAGACATTATTCAAGCAGGTATTGAAGGTTTCATTCCACATACTCGCAAGAAACCGAAACTCCACCATCAAAAGCCATGGTTCTCCAAGGCCTGTGGCAAAGCCAGGCTCAAAAAAGCCCAGGCTCACAAAAGGTATCTTCAAAATCCTACACCCGACAATCGTCAAATTTTCACCGAGGCCTGAAATCAATACAACCAAACTATCTTAGAGTCCAAAAATGCTTTTAACAACCGCATAAAAGATAAAGTGCTTTCCTGTCCCAACGGCGGCAAATCTTTCTGGTCACTTGCCAAAAACATTAGTCAGAACTTCTGTAGAAGCACTTTTCCTCCCCTGACCTCTGACAACGAAGTTATCTCCACCTGTAAAGGGAAAGCAGAACTATTCGCCAAACAATTCGCTGCCAATTCCACCCTGATCCCTCCCCCCAATCTCGCTCTTCCAACCGCTAAATCCGTACCCCACAGAATGCCCGATATAATACTTAAGGTCAAACAAGTTCAAAAAATTCTTCTATCCCTTGACACCAAAAAGTCCTCTGGTCTGGATGGCATACCAGCAGTTGTTCTACAAAAATGCGCTCCAGAACTTGCACCCATATTAACTCGTCTTTTCCAGCTCTCTTATGACAAGGGTATCTTCCCAGATAGCTGGAAGACTGCTCGTGTGCAGCCTGTCCCGAAGAAAGGTTCCAAGTCCCTTCCATCCAATTATAGACCTATCTCCCTTCTCTCCATTGTCAGCAAAGTTATGGAAAAAGTAATCAACTTGCAAATTCTAAAAAACACAAAATTATCCATGACAGACAGTACGGATTTCGTCACCAAAGATCCACAGCTGATCTTCTTAGCTTTGTCCACATAACTGGAACAAGTCTCTTGAATTTCATGGCGAATCTCAGATTGTTGCTCTCGATATTTCCAAGGTCTTTGACCAAGTATGGCATGCCGCACTCCTCAACAAACTACCTTCTTACGGTCTTCCTACCAAACTATGTGCCTGGATCGGCGGCTTCCTCTCTAATCGGCGCATATCTGTTGTGGTTGACGGTCACTCATCTAACTTCCATCCTATCAATGCTGATGTCCCCCAAGGTTCAGCCCTGGCATCAACCCTATTTCTCCTTCACATTAATGACCTACTCTCTTCAACTACCAATCCCATCCACAGTTATGCTGACGATAGTACTCTTCACTCCAATATTCATTTTGCCATTCAAGTTTCGAACCAGGAGTTGGATAATAGACGCAGATCTATGTACCTATCCCTTTCCCAGGATCTTCAATTAATCTTAGACTGGGGTGCCAAGAACCTTGTTCAATTCAACGCCTCCAAAACCCAGTCTGGCTCCCTCTCGCGCAAAAAATCTGGCAACGCTTACCCCATCCACATGAATGGCCAAGCCCTACAAAACAACGAAACATTCGATCTCGTTGGTGTCGCTTTCGAACATGACCTCAGCTGGCACAAACACATCACTTCAGTAGCCACATCGGCAGCTTAAAAGCTTGGTTTTCTCTTTCGAGCCAGAAAATACTACTCCCCTTCCAACTTATACACTCTCTATGTTTCCCAAATAAGACCTAACCTAGAGTACTGCTCCCACATCTGGGGAGCGGCATCACCTTCGACACTTAAGATCCTTGATTCTATCCAAAAGCGAGTCATTTGACTTATCAATGACCCAGACCTCACGAGAAAACTCCCTTCTCTCGCTCATCGCCGCGCTGTAGGGGATTTATCCTTTTTCTACCGCTACTTCCACGGATTTTGCTCTGAAGAACTAGCCGGTATTATTCCCCCCTTGAATGTCCCTAACAGAACAACAAGAGGCGCGTTATGTATGCATCCCTTTACTGTCCAGCTACAAAAGCCTAGAACAGCACATTCATACCTAGGGTCTCCAGATTATGGAACAAATTGCCCGCAGATGTTTTCCCGTCCCGTCCCAACCTCCAATCCTTCAAATCCCGTGTCAATAGACTACATTTCCCTTCTCTTCAGACACCCACGGTACGTTAGTACTTAGGCTTGAAGTCTACGTGTGATGTCTTAGATATAAAAAAAGGTAATCCGCCATCTTCTGGCGTCCGCCATAATGGGTTTAGAGTGGCGTCACATAAATGATCGCTTTTTACTCGTCAAACCCTTTCATTTGATGCCCATATCAAGGGGATTGTGAAGAAATAGGTAATCCGCCATCTTGTGGCGTCCGCCATATTGGGTTTAGAATGACGTCACATAGCTTATCGTATTCTACTCGCCAACCCCTTTCATTAGATGCCCATGTGAAGGGGGTTGTGAAAAAAGATAGTCCGCCATCTTGTGGCGTCCGCCATATTGGGTTTTGAGGTCAACGAAAATTCGTTGGCCTCGATTGGGTTTAGAATGACGTCACATAGCTTATCGTATTCTACTCGTCAAACCCTTTCATTTGATACCCATATCAAAGGGATTGTAAAGAAATAGGTAATCCGCCATTTAGGGGCGGGTACATACATATACATACATATACATATATACACAGAAGCAAACTAACAGATGAAGTTAAATAAAAGCTTGTAATTAGGTTTGTTTAGTAAATTTTTTGGGTGTTAATCCTGTTAATCCCGGCTTAGATCAAAGGTGTCTCAACAGGGAGCTAATGGGGTACCTAATTAGTAATTACCTCCCCCTAAACTTGTAAGGAAAGAAGATTTTTGTGTAACAAATTTATTTAACATTATCATTTCATAATGTTCATCAGTTTTTTGTCACATATATTAATTACACTTATTCCACTTCATCTGTTATTTCAAACAGGAACCACACTTTATTTTAAAGGTCATCATTACCCCCAGAACATTTTCCTGTGGGCACTGGACACCCTTGCCTGATCCCTCTGATTCTCTGATACCTCTAATATAATTAATAAATAAATAAATTATATTAATAATAATGAACATAACCGATATTCCCTCCAAAAAACAAAACTACCGCACCAAAGTATGTAGTTCAAAACGTTTCCCAAGGAAGATATCTCCAAAGGAACCGCGTTTTTAACAAGTTTTTCTCTTTATTGATTGAACCCCGTATTTTTCATTGATTGGACTCCGTATTTTTCATTGATTGGACCCCGTATATTTTGGGGGGCCGAACGCACTGGGTTACTTTGGGTCATTATCGGAAATTTGACCGCTGATCGATTTTGAGGGGAATTTAGTGTTTTATGTTGAGGGGTAGGTGGTTGTCGAAGTTGAGGGGAAGGTTTCGGGAATGAAAGATTAGGGGCAAACAGAAAAGCAAAAAATAGATGAAGAAGGTAGATAAAGCTATGGAGAGGAGATATACAGTTAAGACAAAAGGATCTGTTGGGGCTTTATGGGGAGTCGGAAGCTTGAATAAATTTCTACCTTGGAAAATTCAGGATGGGCTCGAAGATCGAGCTGTCGAGAAGACAAAAAGAACAAACGGGGGAGATGGCCAGAAGACGATTATTGAAGTACGGTGGAATAGTCCTGCTAAACAGTGGAAAAGCATAATTGGAAAAGATGGAAATTTTTTGTGGATCCTGTGGAAGCTCGAGATAGGCGAAGCACATAGAATTGGAAAGATAGAAAAATAACCTAGGCAACATTTTGCTATAACAATCAAAAATTTGAGCAGAATTTGGAGAATTTTAAAATCGTTTGGCAGTAGTTTTTTTTTTATAAAAACATTCGTACGCATCGCCGGTTGTCAGGTTCTATGACTCTCGCGGCTTTTAGTAAAAAAAAAACGAACCACTTTTGCAGACATTTTGTATATTTCTACTAAAAAATTGCGTATTGCGTTTCAGAAAATTTAACTTCTAAAATAAGTAAGGCATAACTTTTTGGGGGCACACGAAAACTTTTGGCGGGGATCGCCGCGGGCTGGGTGTCATCTTGAAAAGGGTTCAGATTTTTTAGATGGGGTTTAAACATGGAGATAGATAGAAGTGGATTGTTTTAAATGATGAATTTTTTAATTTCCAGGTTTTTAATAATTATACCAGGGTGTGTGGGAAGCAATTCGTCCTATTTTTGCGACTGTCGACGTATTTTGATACAATTTCGCTTAGGACGGTTCTAGGCCTTTGGCGCCCGAAGACACTACCCCACTTGCCCTTATTCACCCGCGGACCTGAGTATATATATTTAATTAAGAGAGAGATGTTAAAATTATTGTAGAATTTGGCGATGAACAATCAAACATTCCTTGTGTTAACGTTCTTCTAGGGGTTTATTTAAATATCCGGGTCTTCTGCTTTAACCAGGTAGAAGAAATATTTCTGACAGATGACAGAAGTCACTGTTGTTGTGGAGGTAGCGAACGACTGTGTAGAAAAATATTTAAGATAAATTAGAGCTTCGTTCTTAAAATGAAATATCCACTTAATTCCCTCTTCAACATTTGTTATACAACTTAATTACTATGTCTTCCAAAAGGTCTGTACCAGAAACATCTTATTTAGGTATATTTAGGACACACAGAAGTAGATAACCTCAATAGAGTACTCCTTTTCCTGTAGAGATAAGTTTATTTTTACTTCAGCTTGATTTAACTATAGATGAAATTAAGGAAACTCAATACTCAGCTACTAGTTACCGGTCTTGTGATTATTCTAGGGTTAATATTTAAATTAGAGAAGGCACACTTTGTAATATCTAGGTCTTTTCACAACACACAGAGTTTGCGTTTTATTCAGCTAATAGTAATCTAATGAATATTAACTCCTCTGAGTATTTTAGTGAGTTAAAAAAATTATCAGAAGAAAGTTTAACAAGACAGCCGGAAGAAGTTTTCGATATAATATGTAAACTGGGTGAGGGATCGTATGGCAGTGTTTATAAAGCATTGCACAAGGAGTCTGGTCAAGTTCTAGCAATCAAGCAAGTGCCTGTGGATACAGATCTCCAGGAAATTATAAAGGAAATTTCTATTATGCAGCAATGTGATAGTCCGTATGTTGTCAAATATTATGGAAGTTATTTTAAAAATACTGGTAGGTCATTATGAAATGGTGGTCGTCTGTTAATGTATAATTGTTGATATGAACAGTAAATAAAAGTTATAGAATGTTGGTATACCATTCAGGCATGATAGCCTTCTTTCTTACTCATCTTTGTAAATGACCAAGCTGTTATGTTTAATAAATTTGTGTTGTTTTATTACTTTGCACACTCAGAATAACTGTAACCATAACCACTGAATAAAAGGGGTTTTAAAATGGCTGTTATTGCTGAAAAAATTATATTAAACAACTTTTATAATACCCAATACAAGTTATTTTATGTTTTATGAAAAATAGTACAAAATTAACAATATGTTCTGTATGTTAAGTTTTTTCTAAAGTATACAGGTTATTCTAAATATTTTTTAGACCTGTGGATTGTTATGGAGTACTGTGGTGCAGGCTCAGTGTCTGACATAATGAGACTTAGAAAAAAAACTCTCACAGAAGATGAAATAGCCACAGTTTTATCTGATACTTTAAAAGGTTTAGAATACTTACATTTACGAAGAAAAATTCACAGAGACATTAAGGCTGGTAATATTTTATTAAACTCTGAGGGGTATGCTAAATTAGCAGATTTTGGAGTAGCAGGGCAGTTAACAGATACAATGGCAAAAAGAAACACTGTCATTGGCACTCCTTTTTGGATGGCACCAGAGGTGATTCAAGAAATAGGCTACGACTGTGTAGCTGACATTTGGAGTTTAGGGATAACAGCTTTAGAGATGGCTGAAGGTAAACCACCGTATGGTGATATCCATCCGATGAGGGCGATTTTTATGATACCTACGAAACCTCCTCCCTCATTCAGGGAGCCGGATAAGTGGAGTGCTAAATTTGTAGACTTCGTAAGTGTTTGTTTGGTAAAGAATCCAGAGGAACGGGCGACTGCAACTGATCTGCTTAGTCACGAGTTCATAGGCAATGCTAGACCACCAACCATCTTAACTACAATGATCCAGGATGCACATGAAATAAGAGAGAACCAGACTTATAGAAATGTTTCAGTTTCCACCAATATATCTGGTGGTTTGAAACCAAACATCACACCAGAATCGGTAAAATTATTTATATTTCTGTAATACAAATTTTCTTGTAGTTTTATAGGATCAACACAGTGTATATCTGCCTGTTATATACTGGGTGATGTGAATTAAGTTGGACTTTTCCTCCGCACATTTTATTTATAATTTCTAAACTTAAGGGAATCAATACATAAATAACATTTTAACATGCTCAGACTGAAACTGAAATTTTACATAATTATATAAAATGAAATACCTATTTTGTGTTGCACAGTTTTGAACACAAAAGGTGGCTTGCACGCACTTGACCATTCATTTTTTCCAGGAGGATGTTTTAGATGATACTGCTAATCAAACTATGGTATCATGTACTGATGACAGAACGTTGGTACCTGATAAAGGTGGTACTCTAATTCCTTCTAGTCCAAGTGGTACCTTGGTAGAACTGGAGTCTGAATTGGGTACCATGGTCATTAATAATGATAGTGATGAGGATCAAACCATGAAAAGTAAGAAATAAATTCACTTTTCCTGAGCATTTATCCAATAAATTGATTCCAAACGTTCATATATTATTTATTTTTAGAATAATATAATTTCATGCCTAGGGCTTACCCTGTATTAAAAAAAATTAACCTAAATATTTTAGGACATGGGACTGATTCGGCATCAAGTGGAAATAACTATAGACCAATGTTTTTGGACCATTTTGACAAAAGAGAGGCAGAAGAAAAGAAAAAAGTTAGTATTACTGTTTATCCTGTGTAAAATATTACTGTTCATAGGTAACTTTATGTTTTTTTTATCTTAATTTTGATTTATATAGGACAATGGTATTACAAGTCCTTTGACACCACAAGAAGGGCCAAAGAGTACTGCTGAAGAACAGAAACAGTGCCAAAATCCTTTGCCAGTTGACAATAAGTTACAGGATGATACTGAGGAGCAAGACCAAATTCATATCTCCTTTTCAGAAGGCGATTTTGAATTTGTAAGTATTTGAGGCATAATAAGGGTACTTCATATTTATCAATAATAAAAAATTGCTCCAGTATATAGCCGTTGTTTTTCTCACCCACCCCACCACCCCCCCCCCCCCCCCCCCAGCCTCCCGCCGTATATTTTTGTATTTGTGAAAAATTTTAAACGTACCGTTTTAATTTTTAGCTAAAATATTTAACTTTTGAAGAACTAGAACAAAGAATGAATAGTTTAGATGCAGATATGGAGAGAGAAATAGACGAACTCCGTAAAAGGTGAGCACTATAGTATTAAGATTTAAAATTTATTATTAATATTTATTTAATTTAAATAATTAAGAAATACAATTCCAGTGAATTGGAAAACTTGTTTTTGAAGTAAACAACGTAATTACAGTTCAAGTTTTAAATGAAATTATTGTGCATAATAAAAATATTTATTATTCAGTAATTTGTGTTGTAGATATCAAGCTAAACGACAACCAATACTGGATGCCATGGATACTAAACGTAAAAGGTCACAGAATTTCTAGGTTACCGCCCTTCTCGTTTACCTCATGGTAATCCATAGCATATAAGTACCAAATGAAGACTCCACTGTAAAAAGCATGAAGGTCACGGTTATTTTTTAATGAGTATTCCAAAAAAGTTTTTAAGTTTTAGTAAACTACTAATTATTGCACAGTATTGTCTACTAAATGACACATACAATGGTAAAAGACGATTTCGTAAATTTGGCAGACTGCAAAGTTAATTGGGGTTTTAAACTTTAAAATTAGTTTTCTGAAAAAACTTTTTGTGACATCCATGTTTTTTGCAGTGTACTCCAGGCGCGGCCCGTGAAATTTTAAAGTTGTGTATCTCTGTTGCTACTTATGGGACCCATGCCAAGTTTAGCTTTTTTATGTTTTGGCGAAGAAAAAAAATATTTTGTAATTTGCAAACAAAAATTGAATTTTTGAATTGACCCACTTGGGTAAAAAATTAACATGCTTAGATATTTTATTTCTTATTTTTTCTAAACAAATTTTACATCATTTTGTCGACAGTTCTTAAATTTTAAGAGAAAAAAATGTGTTAGTAGAAAGTTATAGTCATTTAAATTTTTTTAAACCAAAAATATAATTAAAAAAAAAATTCAAATGACTATAACTTTCTACTAACACATGTTTTTCTCTTAAAATTTAAGAATTGTCGACAAAATGATGTAAAATTTGTTTAGAAAAAATAATAAATAAAATACCTAAGCGTGTTCATTTTTTTCCCAGGTGGGTCAATTCAAAAATTCAACTTTTTTTCGCAAATTCCAAAATATTTTTTTTCTTTACCAAAACATTCCTAGTAGGCTCACTACTAGAAAACCTGAACTTGGCGTGGGTCCCATAAGTAGCAACAGAGATATACAACTTTGAAATTTTACGGGCCGCGCCTGGTGTACTCTTCAAATACAATAATTTTTATTTTTTCTAGTCAGAAAAGACCATTTTTCACCAGACGGGGCTTGAAAAATTTCGTAGGTTTTTTTTCTTAAAGGGAATTATAGTTTTTGTGTTAGAGACGACACAATTGTCATACCGGCTTATATTTCTTTAAAATAAAGGTTTCAATTACCACGTATGTCGCTGATTACCACATGCTACGCGTAGGGCTGGGCGATTATCGAAAAAGATAATCGATTTTTGATTATTTGAAAAAATCGATTAATCGACAAAATCGATTAATTGCTTAATCGAAAAATTGATTAATTGATAAAATTTATATTAATCGAGAAAATCGATTATTGAACTCGTCGAAATTATGTCATTACTAATGACATAATGAAAGCGACTCCAGCGCTTACCACTTGCCTATCGTGAACACAATTCCGGCCGGCGATTTAAATTTTAGACCCGTAAAAATTAAAGGAGCGGGGATCGAAAAGCAATCAAATTATTTCGTTGAATACGTCTTTCATAGTCGAGTTATGATTATAAAAAAGAATCGATTAATCGAAAAAATCGATTAATCGAAAAATTGATTAATTGAAAAATCGATTAATCGATTTCAAATTTTTTTGTAATCGTTCAATCGATTAATAATCGATTATTTTGCCCACCCCTAGCTACGCGATGAGTACAGGACTCAAATTATAGCAAAAATAGTGTGATTATTTTTCAAAAACAGCCCCAAAATTTCTAAGCGTATTTTAATTTTAAGAAACGCCCCCCAAAACTTAAACATTTTTTCCTTTACTTTGTCACATTTTCAAGATTGATTTATTTAAAAAATTAATTTAAAAAGCTCAGCCCCGTCGCATTGCCAATATTCATCAGAAAGATCAAATTCAAACTACTGTGATTTAAAAAAAAAGTGGTAAAGAGGTGGCTAAAAATTCGTTAGGATAAAAATGTTGTGTATTTGTTGTATCAAAAGGCAATAATGTCACTTTTTAAAGAAATCTCACTATTTTTAATAAAATAAAATTTCAATTCAGTTAGTTTAATAGTACATACATAATGGAAAAAGTCATCATAAAGACATGGTTCCTAAATGTACTTAATTACCTAAAAGTAAAACCATCACTATCGTTGTTTACATTTATGAATTATTTCACTCTGTGTGCAGTGATAGTTAATAACTCTGTTTAGATTTTTAACAATTTTTAGTTTCATTTAACAGTTTTTAGATTGTAAATGGCATAAAAAAATAGAACATCCAGTAAAAACAATAATAAATAATATCATTTTGTACATAAATGTTTCAGATGTTACCCACATCAATGTACAAAATAGATTATAAAAAAATTATTATTTTTACGTGGCGTTTTCTTGTTCATATCTGTCAGTATAC